>CM060623.1:2635797-2929777 GCA_030578275.1 Meda fulgida
AAATCCCATTCAAAGTCTGCAAGTTTTCGCAGAAGTGAGGTGGGCTTACAGTGGTGCTCTTTTTTTGCACAACTTGGGCAGTTTTCTTTGAAGTTACTTGTCCTTTCTTTGGTTTTGATCCACGTTCAGGATTGATGTCAAGAAAGCATCTAAAAGGAAGAAGAAACAAAACAATGAAATACTATGGACTGGGTGTATATATTTTGACAGAGAGAGAGACAGCACAGATGATGTGTAAACAAATCAGATTTGTTTGTCTGGATAAAATTGAACAATGTTGGATGTTGTAATCCATAACTGATATTTTTTCAGCACTGGTTACACTACTACATCAATTCAATGTGTTTATTGCATACATGACTACATGATAATGTTAAACATGACTAAAATGCTTGTTTGAGCTTGACTGAAAACAACTTGCACTGACATATCTTATAATACGTGAGTGCCATTGTTTTGTCTCAAGATGCACACCAGTAATGTTTTTTTTTTTATAAGACATTTTTATAAAATCTTTTAAATACCCTAATTTTATTGAGGCCTAGACCTGGCTTAAGATAAACCCTAGGTGTGGGTCTTGCAGTCATTGTGAGGGTGTCATTCACAGTAAGATTATTTGTTATTTGAGAACGCAGAGAGAATTTAAGACGAATGGTTTCATTAACTGCAACTCTGAATATGTGGTCTACCGCCTACAATGCCCATGTGGGTGTTTCTATGAGGGCAAAACTAAAAGAAAACTAAAAGAGCGGTTTTATGAACACAAATACGCAATCCGAGTTAACAACGAAGATTACCCTATGGCCAAACACTATAAAGCACTACATCATAGTGACTCATCATCCTTGAGAATTCAGGGCACTGAAATGATTAAAAAATCAATACGTGGAGGTGACATTTTAAAACGGTTATTGCAACATGAAACCTTTTGGATATGGAGTTTTAAAGCAATGGACAATCCAGGCTTAAATGAGGATAGATTATAGACCTTTTTTGTGACTGTAATATTGTTTTTTCTTGTGATTACCTATTTCTCATGTGTATTGTATATGTATATGTGTATGCATGACTGTATGCGTGCTACCTGTTGCTTGTGCTTTTACTTACAAAGTGACTAACAGCTTTAGTGCAGTGAATCATGTGAGAGGCGTGTTCCATCAATATATGCATGAGTGTATATGCATGCTATTTTGTTGCTTGTCTGTTTTTCGTTTTACATTGTGATCAACAGATTCGTTGCTGAGAACCATGTGAGAGACGTGCCCTGGCAATGTATGCATGAGTATATTTGCATGCTATTTGTTGCCTGTGTTTCTGTATATTATTGTGATTTATATTTTTAGTGCTGGAAACCGTGTGAGAGGCACCTGTGTGTTTGCTTCTACTTGTGTGTCTTTGTCATTATAAGATAAGTTTTCTATCTGCTTCACTATGCCCTGAAGAAGGCTTCATGCCGCTACGCGTGGGCGTTTTAAATTTGTCCGTTTAGGACATGTAACTTTTGTAATAAAGACATTTTAATTAAGGAGTGCCTCGGTTATCAGAGAATTCTTTCTCTATACTGCCTCTTATATGTTCTACCTTGGACCATAGAGCACCCAAATCAAACTTAAAAAGGAATTGAGCACGCCATTCATCTTGAATCTAAGATAAACCCTGTCTGTGAAACCAGGGCCATATTGTTCATAACAGTAGTCAGCTGTACAAAACGATTGTGAACAAAAAGCAAAGTTCTTAATAAATATTATCAAGACAAGGTCAATGACACAATTCAGTCTAAAACATATGAATGGCAAATATGCTAATGACTAACCTCTGAACAAGCTTAAGGGTGCATGCTGCCTCTTCCTGGTACTGCACACTGGAGTTATAGGAGGCAAACAGCGCTGCCAGGCCCGTGAAGAAGTTGGGCTGTGCTCCTTCACACACACCTTGACCTTCCAAACTGGTTGCTTAGATTGACCTGTAATTGAAAAAAGAAAATTATTTGGACTATTTTATTTGATGTTTTGTTTCTGTTTTATGTGACAGCAGTCCCTCACGAAAAAATATGCTAAATTATCACAGAATAGATAGTATGTGACATATGCCGTATATTCCAAACGTTCTGGGGTATACAACAGGGTTTGGTAAAAATCTAACCAAAATGTAATATTTTATGAAAATGCTGACCTTGGCCATTGGTCTTCTGTACTCGATAGATGTGAAAGTGAAAACTTCTTGTTACAACAAACTCAATGGATATATTAATCTCATAGAAGAATGTACATTATTTTATTAAGATTGTATTTGTTTTTTGTTGGTGAATTTCAATTTCTCACAACTGCGGGACTAATAGTCTCATGAACATGCATTCGAGCACAGAAGACCATAAGTAAATGTCAGGATTTTCTTAAAAAAAAAAACATTAAAGGGGCTATATGTAGTTTTTAGCGGCCTCTAGCGGTGATGTTTCAGATTGCAACCAATTTTTACACGAAAATGACGTTTTGTCATGACATCACAATCTCAGAGGAAAATCTCTCGTATCTCTGGAACGCGAAGACCCAGAGCTCAAATCCGGGGGAGGAGGAGTCTTGGGAATATTCATCAAAGATTGACCGAGATATAAGCCGAAAAACGTGTGCCTTTGACCGGACGTAACCAGAGGTGGGCACAAATACAAAATATAAATACTGGCTCATGAAATGTAACAAAATAAAATACAAAATACTGATGTGAAAAATGTATTTAAATAAAATACAAGTAATTAGTATTTTGAAAATACAAAAATACTCCCACAATAATCTTAAGTCTTTTTTTTATTGCTGAAAGGTTAATAACACAGCAATAACACAAATATGAGAAATGTGTCAATTCAAAATGGCGACGTAGCAAAATAAAAAAGTATGGGCATCTGCAACGCTATCTCACGACCAATTCGTAGGAATTTGTGGGAGTGATTAAAAGGTGGCTAATTCATACAAACTCATACGACCTCACAGGTTTAGGGGGGGTCAGGGATAGGTCATTCGTATGAATTTATACGAGTTTGGCAACTCGTAAAATGTGAGTGAGGTCGTATGAATTGTTACGAATTAGCCACCTCATAAGATTCGTAGGAATTGCCCTCTACAGGGCCTGAAATAGCTCCCTCTGAGGTAAAGGGCATGTATAGCTAGGTTCACAACAATGGTGTGGTAGGCTGCCCTTACTAGCAAAACGTGTTTGAAGTAGGCTACGCCATATTATCACCGTTACTCTACTCGTGCCTTAAGGCTTGAATAAGCGTAGAGAGACATTTCCTCTCCACTGGCTAAGGGAGGGGAAGCAGCCATAAATCTATATGTTATGTGCACTAACAGCTTTAATGAGGAACTTTATTGAAAGGTCGATAACAAAAATAGTAGCAATAACACAACTATGCTACAAAAGAGAAAACTAAACCATAGTCATTTGGGCTAGTTGTTTTGTGCAACCAACTTGGCAAAATCATTTACTATGGTGATTTTTCTTAAGTATTTAAGTATTTGAAATACTCTAAATACACTCCCTCAAAATATTTTGTTAAAAACTACGTTTTATTTTTTCCACACCTGCAAAATACAAATTACAAAATACTCTAAAGTACTTAAATACGTATTTAAAATACAATTAATTGAAATACTGCCCATGTCTGGACGTAACTCCCTGTCCGTCTACAAAAACGAGAGAGGCTCGGGAGAGCGCATGCACATCACATCCGATGGATTTTGCCCGGTAACTCCGACCCGGAGCCTTCACGTAGAAATAGGAATACTGGCCTTCAGAGGTAATAGCAAAACTCGACAAGTGGATCATTGTAATGTGTGATTACAACCCCATCACACACAGGCAATAAAAAAAGGATTCGTTTTAGTAGAAAAGTTACATATAGCACCTTTAAGATTACAGTTTCTTTTTCATCAAACCCTATCATATACCCAGTGAACACTAATGGCACATTACATGGGATCATTCTGTGATACTTTTGCATCTTTTTAAAAATCTTGATGCTGAACACTATTTACTGATATTTAATGGATGAGCGCAAGCGTGACATTTTTTTAATTCATCTTTAGTGTTCAGAAAAGAAAAAAAGATACAATATTTTGGAATAACACCCGACAGAAAAAATGCTTTTCTTACTTAGTATTTTGTCTTGTTTCCAGGCGAAATATCTAAAACTTCTTATGAAGAAGAATTTACTAGACAAGTAAAAAAAAATAATCCTATTTTCTGGAAAAAATTGGCTTACCACACTGGCATGCTTGTTTTAAGCATAAGCTCACTTAATTTGGACTTATTATTTCAGAAAATGACCATTTTTACTTGTCTATTAAATGCTTATTCGTGTAAGAATTTTTAGATATCTGGACTGGAAACAAGAAAAAAAAAATACTAATTAAGAAAAATATTTTCTTGCAATTGTAAATGATGACTTGCTTTTCATTATAGGGTAAAACTACTACATACCAAGAAATATAAGGCGTGGACTGGACTCTCAAGCAAATGTAGAGATTGCTGGACATCAGATAGAGTTGCAAATTCCTGAAACAATTTTTTAAAAGTACAGCACAACCGGATCAACAAAACAAAAACATAAAACTCTTGAGATTTGTTCAATAATCTCTACTTACATCTGCTTGAAGGATAACACCATCTAATTGCTCTTTGAAGTGTGCAAGTAGTTGTAGGACCATGACATCCTTCTAGTTGTTTATATTACTGAATACATTTTACCCACCATCTCAGATTAACCTTACATCGCTAGCTTCCGTTATTGTTAGCACAGCACGTAATGTTTACGCGCCACCCGCGCTCATTTGTTTATTATTTATTTTCTCTCGCGTGCCCGCGCCTTTGAGTTCATAAAAGCCCAGGTAAGTAAGAATCAGTCAACACAAACGGTGAGTAATGTCTTGTCCTGTTATTGTCACCTGTCACATGTCATATGTTTAGTATAGCCTTCTCCGATGGCAATATAGGATTTATTTGTGATAAATGCAAGGAGACAGTCAGGCTGACGGAGAAGATTTCAGAGACACGCATCCAAACTTTAATTGAGGATAGTAAGGATAGTACTAGAGCTTTAGATACTTTTTTGGATGCGCCTAGCATAGTGAACTCTGACATGATTCGGTTCCGGCTGAAGTAGAGCCCACGCAGCAGGGCAGATGGGTGACCGTGAGAGATCGCTCTAGTCGCGCCTGACATCAAAGCAAATTTAAAAGTGCTGGCTAATGCTAATCGTAAATTCTCTAAGATTATTTTTCATGTCGGCACTAATGATGTTCGACTCTGCCAGTCGGAGATCACCAAAATTAATATTAAAGAGGTGTGTAAACTCGCAAGTACGATGTCAGGCACTGTAATTTTCTCTGGCCCCCTTCCTGTTCGCAGGAGTGATGAGATAGTTAGCAGATTGGCCTCACTCAATGGTTGGTTGTCTAAGTGGTGTTCGTTGAATAATATAGAATTCATAGACAATTGGAAAAGTTTTTGGGGCAAGCCTGACCTGTTGAAAAGAGATAGTGTTCATCCCCCCTGGGATGGTGCTGCTCTTCTCTCTAGTAATATGGCACATAGTCTTAGACCTAAAACATGACAATCTGGGGCTCAGGTCAGGAAGCAGACAGACTGGCTAAACCGACTGTCTGCTAGCGGTCTCGCGTCACCAAGGTCAGATAAATCCCATCACATAGAGCCTCTTTTACCTTGATATCATCATATAGAGACTGTGTCTGTTCCCCGAATTTGGAAATCCAAAAAACGTCAGGTAAAAAATGTAATTGATGTTCAACAAATAAAAAAACTGATAAAATACAGATGAGCAAATGATAAAGCTTGGGTTGCTGAATATTCAATCCCTTACTTCAAAGTCGCTCATAGTTAATGATATGATTTCAGATTATAATCTAGATGTGCTGTGTTTGACAGAAACCTGGCTAACACCAAACGATTACATTATTGGTGCTTAATGTAAAAATATATAGTGTAAACGATAAATCACGTTTGAGAATTCTGCTGGCTACTGTATACAGGCCACCAGGGCACCATAAAGATTTTATCAAAGAATTTGCGGACTTTCTATCAGAATTAGTATTGGCTGCCGATAAAGCACTAATTGTTGGTAATTTTAATATACATGAAGATAATGAAAAGATGCATTGGGATTGGCACTTAAAGACATTGTAAACTCAATTGGAGTTAGACACGTGTCAGGACCCACTCATTGTCGTAATCATACTCTAGATCTAATATTATCACATGGAATAGATGTTGATGCCGTTGAAATTCTGCAGCAGAGCGATGACATCTCAGACCATTATCTAGTCTCATGTAAATTACATTTAGCCAAGGCTGCAAAGCCGACTCCGTGTTATAAATATGTTAGACCTATAACTTCTGCCACTAAAGATTGCTTTATCAATAATCTTCCTAATCAGTTTCATCATCTCAGCATCCCGGATAGCTTAGAAGAACTTGATATTGCAACAGAAACTTTTAACTCTCTCTTTTCCAGCACTTTAGACGCAGTTGCTCCGTTGCACTTAAAGAAGATTAAAGAAAATAGTCCAACGCCGTGGTACAACGAGCACACTCAGGCACTTAAGAGAGCAGCCAGAAAAATGGAGCGCAACTGGAAGAAAACAAAACTAGAGGTATTTCGGATTTCATGGAAAGAGAGCTCGATTGCTTACAGAGAGGCTTTAAGCGGCTAGATCTGCTTATTTTTCAACCCTATTAGAAGAAAATAAACATAATCCTAGGTATTTATTTGAAACAGTGGCTAAACTAACGAAAAAGAAAGCTTCAAGCACAGAAGTTTCCGGGCAACAAAGTAATGACTTTATGAACTTCTTCACTTATAAGATCGATAATATCAGGGACAAAATTATAACTATGCAACCGTCTACTACAGTATCGCATCAGGGAGTGCATTGTATTCTCCCTGAGGAAAAAATTTATTCATTTGTTCCTATAGGAGAGGAAGAATTCTGCAAACTCATTAATTCATCTAAATCGACAACTTGTATCTCAGACCCTATACCGACTAAGCTACTGAAAGAGAAAGAAAGAGAAAGAAGCTACCTATTGCTAAGCTATTGAAAGAGATGCTTCCAGAGATCATAGATCCTCTTCTTAATATCATTAATTCATCTTTGTCTCTAGGATACGTACCAAAAACCTTTAAGCTGGCTATGATAAAACCGCTTGTTAAAAAAACCCAACTTGATCCTTCAGAATTAGTCAATCACAGGCCGATCTCAAATCTGCCTTTTCTGTCAAAGATATTAGAAAAAGCAGTATCTTCACAACTGTGTTCCTTTCTTGAAAGAAATGATATCTGCGCCGATTTTCAGTCAGGATTTAGACCGCACCATAGTACTGAGACAGCTCTCATCAGATTTACAAATGATTTGCTCTTATCATCCGATCGTGGTTGTATGTCTCTATTAGTGTTACTTGATCTTAGTGCTGCATTTGACACAATTGACCACAACATTAGAAACTATGTAACTAGAAAACTATGTTGGCATTAGTGGAATTGCACTAGCATGGTTTAAATCATACTTATCTGACGGTTATCAGTTTTTAGCAGTAAATGAAGGGATGTCTTATCGATCACAAGTTCAGTATGGCGTACCACAAGGCTCAGTACTAGGAACGCTGCTGTTCACTCTGTACAGGCTACCATTAGTAGATATCATTAGGAAACATGGAATTAGCTTTCACTGTTATGCTGATGATACTCAGCTCTATCTTTCTTCAAAACCAAAGAAATTTACCAATTCACAAAATTAACGGAATGCATAGCTGATATAAAAAATTGGATGACTAGTAATTTCCTACTACTAAACTTTGAAAAAACAGAGATTCTAATTATTGGACAAAAAACTTCCACAAGTAATAACCTAGAATACTGTCTAACACTTGATGGCTGCTCTATTAAGTCTTCGTCGTCGGTTAGGAACCTGGGTGTGCTCTTTGATAGCAATCTTTCATTTGAAAGTCACGTGTCTAGTATCTGTAAAACCGCATTTTTCCATCTTAAAAATATATCTAAATTACGACATATGCTCTCATTAACAAATGCGGAACAATTAGTTCTTGCTTTCATGACATCAAGACTAGATTATTATAATGCTCTACTGGGTGGTTGCCCTGCACACTTAATAAATAAACTACAGCAAGTTCAAAACGCAGCAGCTCGAGTTCTTACTAGGACCAGGAAATATGACCATATTAGCCCGGTTCTGTCAACACTGCATTGGCTGCCTATTAAACATCGTATAAATTTTAAAATATTGTTGATTACTTACAAAGCACTAAATGGTTTAGCTCCGCAGTACTTGAGCGAGCTCTTAACGCATTATAGTCCTTCACGTCTATCTCAAAAATTCACTGCGATCTCAAAATTCGGGCCAGTTAATAATACCTAGAATATCAAAATCGACTGCTGGCGGTAGATCCTTTTCCTATTTAGCACCAAAACTTTGGAACAGTTTTCCTACCATTGTCCGGGAAGCAGACTCACTCTGTCAGTTCAAAGCTAGACTAAAAACTCATCTCTTTGACCTAGCATACACAATACATTATAGACTTCTATAATTCAATGTTAGGCTGCATAGATTAGGTCAGCCGGAACTGGGAACACTTCCCTTAAATCCTGATGTACTCGTTACATCATAAGAAGAATGGCATCTACGCTAATTTTAGTGTCTTTGTTTATCCCGAGGTTTTCCCGCAGCCTACCGAATCCAGGTTGTATCCAGATCTGACTAGGAGCTTTGCCTTGACCCGATGACAACACAGTGCTGAAGTGCCAACTAGCCTCTCCCTATGGAGGATCCCTTTCCCACTCTACAGATAAAACGTTGTGATTCCGGTTCGCGTACTCACCCCGAAGTGATAAAATAAAACAAAATTCTGTATCAAATTACAGTTACTGTAAATCCGGCCTCTAGTTCATAAACGCCAGAGGAGAACTGGACCCCGACTGAGCCTGGGTTCTCCCAAGGTTTTTTTCTCTCCAGTAGGTCACCTGATGGAGTTTTGGACACCAGTAGGTCACCTGATTGAGTTTTAGGACACCAGTAGGTCACCTGATGGAGTTTTGGACACCAGTAGGTCACCTGATTGAGTTTTAGGACACCAGTAGGTCACCTGATTGAGTTTTAGGACACCAGTAGGTCACCTGATTGAGTTTTAGGACACCAGTAGGTCACCTGATTGAGTTTTAGGACACCAGTAGGTCACCTGATGGAGTTTTGGACACCAGTAGGTCACCTGATGGAGTTTTGGACACCAATAGGTCACCTGATGGAGTTTTGGACACCAGTAGGTCACCTGATGGAGTTTTGGACACCAATAGGTCACCTGATGGAGTTTTGGACACCAGTAGGTCACCTGATTGAGTTTTAGGACACCAGTAGGTCACCTGATTGAGTTTTAGGACACCAGTAGGTCACCTGATGGAGTTTTGGACACCAGTAGGTCACCTGATGGAGTTTTGGACACCAGTAGGTCACCTGATGGAGTTTTGGACACCAATAGGTCACTTGGAGTTTTTAGGTTCCTTGCCACTGTTGCCTTTGGCTTGCTCAGTTGGGGATATTCAAATTAATTAACCAAGCATTAATACCATTGATCAGCCCTACTAAACGTGGATGTTTTTTCCACTAAGATTTGATTGATACTGTGAAGCTGCTTTGATGCAATTTATATTGTGAAAAGCGCTATATAAATATACTTGACTTGACTCTGGTGCATTCTTTGATATGAGATTTCAAGTGTAAAACTAAGTTTTTAAAACCACTGCGCCTTTCTTGACATACACCAATGTCACAAAGACTAAAGAATAAATTCCGAACTGCTCAACAGATGTCTTTGAGGGCCTATCTTTCTGATCCCTCAATATGTGAGCATTAAAATCAGTGAACTTTTGAAATGTTCTGGAGCAATCAGGAATATCACATTTGAAAACACGTTAGGAACATGATTACGGATTTTCATGTGCTAGCCAAATTCTGAACACAATTCAAAAGCACGATCACAGAACTGGCACCATATAGTTTTTGCACTTACATTAGCACTAGACCGACATCAGATTACAAAACCTGAAACGAAAAAAAAAGAATATATATGGGACATTCTACCAGAAACGTACATTGTCATGCAAATGACATGGTAAATGTTGCCTATGTGAAATATCGAAGTTACTTGGTAAAGAGAGTAAACAGAGAGGGAATTATTGTTCGCAAAATTCCATTCGTGGAAACAATGTAGAAATGCGAAGGCAAAAAAATAGATTGGCTAACCGTACACAGTTGAAATATTTTCCATCTTCTCAAGCTCTAAACTCCACTTATCGTCACAGGCGCAAATTAGATTATTCAGATAACAAATTCTTCCTCCCGTCTTCATGTAACGTTAACGTCCTCCATTTTCTGCGGCGTCACATAGGCAACTGAAGCTCACAAAAGCTTAAAAACTGCTCGCAAATGCACAGACCACTTGTTTATAGTGATAACATAATTATTCTATTCAGTTGAGTCCCGCCGCTGACAAATCAAGTTTGCCTGTAGTAGCTGTCTGTCAGCTTCACATTTGATCTGAACTAGGCGCGAAAGAAATCAATCGCACAATGCAATGCCTTCAGAGTATAATACTGCATTATGAATTTATTGGGATGAAAACAGAAATGTGCTCTATATTTACAGTTGTTCCGTAAAATATACAGTGTAATACTGTTTTATCAATTCTGTAAGAAATTCAGGAACAGTTTGATCTTCGGCTGACAAATCAGAGGAAAGGGTGTATAAATTGAATATTCAAGCTGTTTATACATTTTTCTACCTGAGAACGAAAAACGAAAAATCAAGCTGAATAATTGTTTTTCGTTTTTTTTTTAAAAACGAAAAATAAACTTTTTTCTCGTTTTTCTACTTTCGATATTAAATTAAAAAAAAGAACGCAAACATGGACCTAATAGCCTAAATAAAGAACACAGTAACAATAACAATAATAATTTCAATAACATCACACATTTCAATTAACGAACAGTTTAAATAAAATAAATCCCCTTAAATAGAATTAAACTGTAAACAGAACAAGGTAATTTAAAATTAGAAAAGCGATTGCGAAAACAAATTTTAGGCTGGCTAGGGTAATTTGCGCAGCTCACATGAGGTCCCAGTAAAATCTCAAAGTCTCCTATA
The DNA here is from genome assembly GCA_030578275.1 of Meda fulgida. Taxonomy (NCBI): domain Eukaryota; kingdom Metazoa; phylum Chordata; class Actinopteri; order Cypriniformes; family Leuciscidae; genus Meda; species Meda fulgida. The sequence goes on from CM060623.1 coordinate 2,647,020, forward strand.
TTTCGCAGTAGATTTATTTAGACTGATAATAACGGGCAAAAAGGATAATACATTCTGTTTCTATTATTCTATTTTCCACAATGTCAAAGCAATGCAGCTTAACCCGAAATACAAGCTCAGGCACTTCTGTCCAAACTCCGCTGTTCTGCTCTAGCAGAGGATACTGCCTTTGCAGGAACACTTTTAGTAGTCCAAGAAGAAGCAAATATATTTATTAAGTAGCTATAACGAAGTTATGTTCAGTATTATATTTCATTATAGTGTAAAACATATTAAAGCGCGAATAAGAAACGTTTTGAGGGGGATGCCAGGTGTGCAAAAAAACAAAAACACGAATTTTCGAATCTCACATTTTCAAATCGAATTCCAACCCACCGAACACATATTCGAATTTTCGGGTCCAGCACTAGGATTCGGACATACTATTTGCTCGCCTATTGCTTTTCCCCCTACTATATAGTAGGGAAGTGCGCGGTTTCGGACCAGTGGCGCCCCCAGAAAATTAACAAAACGCTTGACTTTAATAATCTGTTGTTAACTATTAAAGCATCAAGAACGGTAAATCAAACTCTGTCGTCGGCCAACATCGGTTAACAGCATGTAGGCTACAATGTTATTTAGTCTAAACGCCTATTAATAAAAATGACAGAAAAACACAACAAATCAAACACAGCAAAGCTATCTCACCTAAATGTTTGCTCACTCTGTGTGTTTGTGTTTTTATATTGGGATAATTCTGTTATAATTGCACTGTTATAAATATATATTTTATAATGTAATAATTTCACAGTTAATCCCCAAATTAATGTAGAAACAACATAAAGGCAGTATATTTTAAATAATTGTTTAATGGCATCTTTTTAGATGAGGGTGAATGACATGAGGGTGGGTAAATTATATATGTATATATATATATATATATATATATATATATATATATATATATATATATATATATATATATATATATATATAAAAGAAAATCTTCATTTTTGGGTGAACTACATTTAATTATGCTGTTCGACCTATATGGGGATAGCCTGGAAAAAACCAGACAACTTCCGGCAAATTTAGATTTGCTTTGCAAGTAAATATGGCAAAGAGCTCATTCAAGCCCATTTCTAATCCGTCGAAATCGAGGCGCCAATCAGAAACGTTGGGGCGGGCTTTACACGATGACGACAGCGCAGGACGGTGAAGCAGATTTTGTAGAATGGATGGATGGATGCCGCCGTGGAACATCACTCGTTCAATCAGCTATCGCGTCTGTTTTAAGCGATTTAAAATGTTCCTTTTCGTTAAAACCCGAGCAAAGAACAACACTCGAAGCCTTCATATCTAAAATATGTTATTGTTTACCGACTGAATTCGGCAAAAGTCTGCATACGTCATCTCCTTCATCGCTCTGATTGGTTTTAGGTCTATCCAATTGCGCCCAGAGGCTTTTGAGCAACGTCCGTTGGTGACGCCCCTCTGAAAATGATTTGTCTATGAAGCTTTGCCAGACCATAACTCAGTTACTACCATAGACAGTAAAAGAAATGGACACAGCACCCCATTGATTTCAACGGAGAAGACTGAAGCCCGATTATTGCACTTCCTGTCTGATGGCTGAGCGAATACACAGGCTCAAACTGAGCGTGACGACAGTCTGACAGTTGTAAATCTTCTAGTAAATCTTCGAGACAAATCTGAATCACCTAGTTCCTCAAATACGTTGTTGAAATATTTTGTCCCGTTCCTTTTATGGACTATCTATGGGCTTCTCCCATGACTTTATGCCTCAATTTCCCCCCGATTGCCTCATAGACAGTAAAAGATTGCCTGCAAGCTTCTCCTCCTGTCGCTACGCTATGACGCAATAAGTCGCGTGGTTATGACGCAATCGTTAGCCTATTTTTTTTACAAAACGGCTTCTACGGGGCCATAACGTAAGATACAAAGTGTAGCAGCCCTTGGCATCAATAATCCCGGGTAGAGTTTGACCAGTGCAAATATCTTTTATTATTTCATCACGCACCGTGAAACTAAAACAAACTAAGTCAAAATAAATCTTACAATACACGCATCAAAGACACATCTTCCATTAAATTAACATTACACGATCAATTTTCACGACATCAACAACAAATAAAAACACACACCTACCTCGCTCCGCTTACCAAGCGTACAAAAATCGTACAGAGGGTTGGGAAACTTCATTTAATCCTCGCCATTCTTTCAGACAACGTACAACACGCGTCAAACGCTTCCTGCTCCGGTGTGGATGTATCTCTAACGAGCGGAGCCACTGAGCTTGCTTATATCAGTTCCGGGGCGCGTCTGTTACCCGAACGTGACTAACTCATACTACCGACACAAGCAAAGTAACATCCACTTACACTCCCACCAAATCAGGTTTATGATTTAACAAACTTTTCAGGATATCCAACAGTGAATCATACATTATTTCTAGTTTACAATAAATACACTGTAACCCTCTAATACTCCTTGTGTTGTGATGAGAGAGAGGACCCAAAAGCGAGATGCGGCAAAAACAGTCTTTAAGATAATTAGGCTGTCCACAGGAAAAAACAAACACAAAAGTTCAGGGGAGTCAATAGAACACAGGAACAGCCGGTTGGCTATAACGAGAAAACAAATCCCCTTCTTCAGGACAGCGCGGCGCAGGATGTGGCCGAAGAAACAGAAAGCAGGTAGCGAGCTTCAAGTCTCACTTCGAAGTCAGAGGTAGCAGGTCGCTTGATGAGGACGCAGTTCAGGTCTCGGCGTCAGGTAAGCTGGAGAGAATTCAGAGAGCATGTAACAGCATAAACAGATATCTTCTAGCAGTAGACAGCGCTCCAGTAGGGACGCGAACAGGACAGGACATGAGAGATAGAGAACAAACTATACACATATAGATTGCAAGGAATAATCTGACAAAGAGACAGGGAAAGAGAGAGCTAGAAGAAGCAGGAAAAATCAGGGGGAAAAGAGGGAACAGCTGGGAGTTAATCAGCGCGGAGGATGTAGAGAGTGGGAACAGCTGAGGGTGATGAGATAACGAGAGAGTGGATGTGTGTGCGTGGTGTGTGTGAGTGTGACTGTGTGTGTGTGTGTGTGTGACCACAAGAGGGAGATAGAGAAGGAGAAGAGCGAGCCAGGATCATGACACCTTGGTAAACGGTTAGGCAAGTATAGTTAATTTAAATAAACTTTCCCTTTCCCCAAGGTCGTCTTCCCCTTTTTCTCTTCTTCCTCCCAAAGAACAACAATAATTTTATCTCTTTCTACCAAAAGTATTAGTTTTTGAATAGGCCGTTCGATAATTGAGGGTTTAGAAGGACTGTCTCTGATTGCGGTCCTCCGCTCTCCTACTTGAACCTTGACCCGATGAACTAACCCATCAGATCCTTCTGTGGTTTCCACAACTCGTCCCAAATGCCAGTCGTTTCTTGGAACTGTATCCTCCTTGATTATGACAAGGTCATTTACCTTGAAATTGCGACGAGAAACATGCCACTTCTGTCTTAAGGAAATGTTCAACAAATATTCCTTCTTCCAAGTCAAGTCAAGTGTATTTATATAGCGCTTTTCACAATATAAATTGCATCAAAGCAGCTTCACAGTATCAATCAAATAACAATGTTTGTTTCTTAGTGGAAAAAACATCCACGTTTGGTAGGGCTGATCAATGGTATTAATGCTTGGTTCATTAATTTGAATGTCCCCAACTGAGCAAGCCAAAGGCAACAGTGGCAAGGAACCGAAAAACTCCATCAAGTGACCTACTGGTGTCCTAAAACTCCATCAGGTGACTTAATGGAGAGAAAAAAAAAAAACCTTGGGAGAACCCAGGCTCAGTCGGGGGCCAGTTCTCCTCTGGCGTTTATGAACTAGAGGCCGGATTTACAGTAACTGTAATTTGATACAGAATTTTGTTTTATTGTATCACTTCGGGGTGGGTACGCGAACCGGAATCACAACGTTTTATCTGTAGAGTGGGAAAGGGATCCTCCGTAGGGAGAGGCTAGTTGGCACTTCAGCACTGCGTTGTCATCGGGTCCAGGCAAAGCTCCTAGTCAGATCTGGATACGGCCTGGATCCGGTAGGCTGCGGGAAAACCTCGGGATAAACAAAGACACTAAAATTAGCGTAGATGCCATTCTTCTTATGATGATGTAACGAGTACATCAGGATTTAAGGGAAGTGTTCCCAGTTCCGGCTGACCTAATCTATGCAGCCTAACATTGAATTATAGAAGTCTATAATATATTATGTGTATGCTAGGTCAAAGAGATGTGTTTTTAGTCTAGCTTTGAACTGACAGAGTGTGTCTGCTTCCTGGACAATGGTAGGAAGACTGTTCCAAAGTTTTGGTGCTAAATAGGAAAAGGATCTACCGCCAGCAGTCGATTTTGATATTCTAGGTATTATCAACTGGCCCGAATTTTGAGATCGCAATAGACGTGAAGGACTATAATGCGTTAAGAGCTCGCTCAAGTACTGCGGAGCTAAACCATTTAGTGCTTTGTAAGTAATCAACAATATTTTAAAATTTATACGATGTTTAATAGGCAGCCAATGCAGTGTTGACAGAACCGGGCTAATATGGTCATATTTCCTGGTTCTAATAAGAACTCGAGCTGCAGGGTTTTGGACCAGCTGTAGTTTATTTATTAAGCGTGCAGGTCAACCACCCAGTAGAGCATTACAATAATCTAGTCTTGATGATATGAAAGCATGAACTAATTGTTCCGCATTTGTTAATGAGAGCATATGTCGTAATTTAGATATATTTTTAAGATGGAAAAATACGGTTTTACAGATACTAGATACGTGACTTTCAAATGAAAGATTGCTATCAAAGAGCACACCCAGGTTCCTAACCGACGACGAAGACTTAATAGAGCAGCCATCAAGTGTTAGAAAGTATTCTAGGTTATATTACGTGTGGAAGTTTTTTGTCCAATAATTAGAATCTCTGTTTTTTCAGAGTTTAGTAGTAGGAAATTACTAGTCATCCAATTTTTTAAATCAGCTATGCATTCCGTTAATTTTGTGAATTGGTAAGTTTCGTTAGGTTTTGAAGAAATATACAGCTGAGTATCATCGGCATAACAGTGAAAGCTAATTCCATGTTTCCTAATGATATGTCCTAATGGTAGCATGTACAGAGTGAACAGCAGCGGTCCTAGTACTGAGCCTTGTGGTACGCCATACTGAACTTGTGATCGATAAGACATCTCTTCATTTACTGCTACAAACTGATAACGGTCAGATAAGTATGATTTAAACCATGCTAGTGCAATTCCACTAATGCCAACATAGTTTTCTAGTCTATTTAAAAGAATATTGTGGTCAATTGTGTCAAATGCAGCACTAAGATCAAGTAACACTAATAGAGAGATACAACCACGATCGGATGATAAAAGTAAATCATTTGTAACTCTAATGAGAGCTGTCTCAGTACTATGGTGCGGTCTAAATCCTGACTGAAAATCCTCTCAGATATCATTTCTTTCAAGAAAGGAACACAGTTGTGAGGATACTGCTTTTTCTAATATCTCTGACAGAAAAGGCAGATTTGAGATCGGCCTGTAATTGACTAATTCTGAAGGATCAAGTTGCGTTTTTTTTAACAAGCGGTTTTATCATAGCCAGCTTAAAGGTTTTTGGTACGTATCCTAGAGACAAAGACGAATTAATGATATTAAGAAGAGGATCTATGATCTCTGGAAGCATCTCTTTCAATAGCTTAGTCGGTATAGGGTCTAACATACAAGTTGTCGATTTAGATGAATTAACGAGTTTGCAGAATTCTTCCTCTGCTATAGCAACAAATGAATGAAATTTTTCCTCAGGGAGACTACAATGCACTCCCTGATGCGATACTGTAGTAGACGGTTGCATAGTTATAATTTTGTACCTGATATTATCAATCTTATAAGTGAAGAAGTTCATAAAGTCATTACTGTGTTGGCCTGAAACTTCTGTGCTTGAAGCTTTCTTTTTCGTTAGTTTAGCCACTGTTTCAAATAAATACCTAAGATTATGTTTATTTTCTTTTAATAGGGTTGAAAAATAAGCAGATCTAGCAGCTTAAAGCCTCTCTGTAAGCAATCGAGCTCTCTTTCCATGAAATCCAAAATACCTCTAGTTTTGTTTTCTTCCAGTTGCGCTCCATTTTTCTGGCTGCTCTCTTAAGGGCCTGAGTGTGCTCGTTGTACCACGGCGTTGGACTATTTTCTTTAATCTTCTTTAAGCGCAACGGAGCAACTGTGTCTAAAGTGCTGGAAAAGAGAGAGTTAAAAGTTTCTGTTGCAATATCAAGTTCTTCTAAGCTATCCGGGATGCTGAGATGATGAAACTGTGTTATAAATATGTTAGACCTATAACTTCTGCCACTAAAGATTGCTTTATCAATAATCTTCCTAATCAGAGTCGGCTTTGCAGCCTTGGCTAAATGTAATTTACATGAGACTAGATAATGGTCTGAGATGTCATCGCTCTGCTGCAGAATTTCAACGGCATCAACATCTATTCCATGTGATAATATTAGATCTAGAGTATGATTACGACAATGAGTGGGTCCTGACACGTGTCTAACTCCAATTGAGTTTACAATGTCTTTAAGTGCCAATCCCAATGCATCTTTTTCATTATCTACATGTATATTAAAATCACCAACAATTAGTACTTTATCGTTAGCCAATACTAATTCTGATAGAAAGTCCGCAAATTCTTCGATAAAATCTTTATGGTGCCCTGGTGGCCTCTTTACAGTAGCCAGCAGAAATCTCAAACGTGATTTATTGTTTACACTATATATTTTTACATTAAGCATCCAACACTTCAAAAGAAGTATGTTTAAAAATAGATTTCTTAGTGGTTTTGAAAATATTACTATAAATTACAGCAACACCTCCCCCTTTGCGTTTTAGACAAGGTTCATGTTTATAACAGTAATCTTGTGGGGTTGACTCATTTAAAGCAATGTAATCGTTTGGTTTTAGCCAGGTTTCTGTCAAACACAGCACATCTAGATTATAATCTGAAATCATATCATTAACGATGAGCGATTTTGAAGTAAGGGATCGAATATTCAGCAACCCAAGCTTTATCATTTGCTCATCTGTATTATATCTGTTTTTTATTTGTTGAACATCAATTAAATTTTTTACCTGACGTTTTTTGGATTTCCAAATTCAGGGAACAGACACAGTCTCTATATGATGATATCTAGGTGAAAGAGGCTCTATGTGATGGGATTTATCTGACCTTGGTGACGCGAGACCGCTAGCAGACGGTCGGTTTAGCCAGTCTGTCTGCTTCCTGACCTGGGCCCCAGATTGTCATGTTTTAGGTCTAAGACTATGTGCCATATTACTAGAGAGAAGAGCAGCACCATCCCAGGAGGGATGAACACCATCTCTTTTCAACAGGTCAGGCTTGCCCCAAAAACTTTTCTAATTGTCTATGAATTCTATATTATTCAACGGACACCACTTAGACAACCAACCATTGAGTGAGGCCAATCTGCTAACTATCTCATCACTCCTGCGAACAGGAAGGGGGCCAGAGAAAATTACAGTGCCTGACATCGTACTTGCGAGTTTACACACCTCTTTAATATTAATTTTGGTGATCTCCGACTGGCGGAGTCGAACATCATTAGTGCCGACATGAATAATGATCTTAGAGAATTTACGATTAGCATTAGCCAGCACTTTTAAATTTGCTTTGATGTCAGGCGCTCTGGCTCCCGGCAAACATGTGACTATGGTGGCTGGTGTCTCTATTTTCACGTTCCGTGTGATCGAATCACCAATTACCAGGGCACAATCAGAATTCTCAGTGGGTGTTTCACTGAGTGGGGCAAATCGATTTGTTATGGTAATCGGAACGGAAGAGAGTTTTTTTAATCCGCGACTAGAGCGATCTCTCACGGTCACCCATCTGCCCTGCTGCGTGGGCTCTACTTCAGCCGGAACCGAATCATGTACAGAGTTCACTATGCTAGGCGCATCCAAAATAGTATCTAAAGCTCTAGTACTATCCTTTCTATCCTCAATTAAAGTTTGGATGCGTGTCTCTAGCTCTGAAATCTTCTCCGTCAGCCTGACTGTCTCCTTGCATTTATCACAAATAAAACCTATATTGCCATCGGAGAAGGCTATACTAAACATATGACATGTGACACAGGTGACAATAACAGGACAAGACATTACTCACCGTTTGTGTTGACTGATTCTTACTTACCTGGGCTTTTATGAACTCAAAGGCGCGGGCGCGCGAGAGAAAATAAATAATAAATAAATGAGCGCGGGTGGCGCGTAAACACTAGCGTGCTGTGCTAACAATAACGGAAGCTAGCGATGTAAGGTTAATCTGAGATGGTGGGTAAACTGTATTTAGTAATATAAACAACTAGAAATGATAGTAAATGATGGTTCAAAACAGAAAGAAATACGAAGCTAATACGAGGCGTAGAGCTTACAGCCTCGATGCAAACAAACTCACAGCAGGCAGGAAGGCAGACAGGAGCAATCGATCAGTGAACAGCAGATCTCGATCAACAACAGCCAAGACTCCAGAACTGCTCAGTTAAATACTGCACTTTACGCCACCTTTTTGCAGCATATATATCCGCTTCAACAAACTTTCCAGGAGGTGGTAGAGCAATCTTAGACTTCATTAAGATGAGATGATTCGGAGTTAAAGGATATAATGATTTTGGATCATTGATGCCATCAACGTTTAAAGGACGACTATTCACAATAGCCATTGATTCATAAAGAAGAGTTCTTAGAGAGGCATCGTCAAGTCTTCCATGACACTGACCGATAGTCACATTCACAACATTACGAATGGTGTGTATCTGCCGCTCCCAGATACCCCCGGCATGACTAGCTGAAGGGGCATTGAAAATGAACTCACACTGTTTCTCAGCTAGAAAGGCTTCAAGTGCATTCATATCACATTGCTTGAGGGGTTCTTAACACATTGGCAGCTCCCACAAAGTTTGTTCCCTGATCACAACGAAGTTGACTAACTGCACCTGTAAGACTGATAAAGCAACGTAAAGCATTAATAAAAGCATCTGTGATAACTCTTCCAGCATTTCTATATGAACTGCCCGAGAAGATAGGCATGTGAAGAAAAGACCATATCGCTTACATTCTTTACGACCCTGTTTAAAATGAAATGGGCCGAAACAATCCATCCCACAAAATGAAAAGGGGTCTAAAACTTCACACCGTTCTTCAGGTATTGCAGACATTTGTTGCTCCTCTGCTGGTCTTCTCTGTCTACGGCACTGCATACATTTATATATTCACTTAGCAACTAACTTGCTTCCACCAATGACCCAAAATCCATTGGCCCGAATTTCCATCAAGGTTTGGTTTCGGCCTTGATGGCAGACCTGATCATGATAGTACGACAAAATCAGGTTAGAAATGTGGCTGTCTTTAGGCAGAATAATTGGATGCCGTTGTTCTGGGATAAGGGTTGACCCCTTAAGCCTCCCACCGACACAAAGCAGTCCCTCAACAAGCATGGGATTGAGATGAAAAAGAGGACTAGTCTTCGGAAGACTGTTCACTTGCCCTCTACTTTGAAGCGCTTTCAACACTTTGGGGAATGAGACCTGCTGAACAAGCTTTATTACCACGGCCGCAGCTTTCCTGCGTTCTTCAGCAGTCACTGTATCGCTAGTTTTTACCTTTGACCCCAACCTCTTAATTCTAGCAACCACCTTAAGAAGTGTGGTCCAGGTGGAAAACCGGTCCAGTCGATATAAGACGTCCATCTGCTCATTGGCCTGTACTGCACATACTTGAGCCAATTTTACCTCAGGATCTCCAACACACAACTCCACAGAGTGTTCAAGTGTTGGAAGCACTTCTCGTTCCCACAGAAACTTTGGGCCCAGTAACCAACTAGCTGATGATATGTCCACTGTACGAAGACCTCTGGAAGTATGGTCAGCAGGGTTCTGTGTTGTATTAACATAGTGCTAATTATTTGGATCGGTGGTTTCTCTTATCAACTGAAGTCTGTTTGCCACAAACACGTGGAACCTTCTTGCTTCATTATTGATGTCAGCCAAAACGACCTGAGAGTCTGTCCAGAAATATTCCTGGTCAATTTTCATCTGAAGCTCTGCCTTCAACAAAACACTCATCCTAGCCGCTGTTACTCCTGCTGAAAGTTCCAGTCTTGGAATACTTGTGACCTTTGTAGGTGAAACTCTTGCTTTAGCCATAACCTGACAACAGTGGATCTCATTTTTCTCGTTCTTATATCTAAGGTAGGAGCAAGAACCATAACCGGCCACACTGGCGTCCGAGAAGTGATGCAGTTCTACTCTCACAACCTTCCCAAAGTTCCGAGGGTGATAACATCGGGGTATGATAATTTTCTTCAACACTTGGAGGCCGGTTTCTCACTCCTCCCACTGTCTATTCAAGCCTTCAGGCAGTGGATCATCCCATCCAATGCCTTTGTGGCACAGCTCCTGCAAAATACACTTTCCATTCAACGTAAAGGGAGCCATGAACCCAAGTGGGTCATATAAGGAGGCCACAACTGACAGACGACCTCGTCGTGTTGGAAGGGTGGTCTTTTACATTGAGATTGAAGCTGAAGGTATCTGTATCCATGGACCATTGAATACCGAGTACATGTCCTTCTGATGTTAATACCGGATTAAGGTCAAGTGGGACGATGTTTACCGCTCTTTCTGAGGGGGCCACACAGGTAAGAACTTCTTTGTGATTTGAATTGAACTTGTGCAGCCTTAGACCTACACGTCGACAAAGTTCCTGTGCCTCAACAATGAGCTCCTTTGCCTCTTCGACTGCTGAAACACTTATCAATCCATCGTCCACATAGAAATTGTTTTCCTCAAAATCCGAGGCTACGTGATAATCCACTTGATTTTGCCGTGCCAGAGACTTTAACCCAAAATTAGCGCATCCATGAGAGGAAGCAGCACCAAAGAGATGGACTGTCATTCTGTACTCTTTTGGTTCTGTTGTTAGTTTTCCACACTCCCACCAGAGGAATCTAAGATAATTGCGACTTTCAGGGGAGACATGGAATTGGTGAAACATCCTTTCGATGTCACAAGTCACAGCAACCTCCTGCTTTCTAAAGCGACACAAAACACCTATGAGAGAGTTAATTAAATCAGGACCAGTCAGCAGGTTATCATATAACAAAATGCCATGAAATTTTGCAGAACAATCAAACACAACTCTCAGTTTATCAGGCTTCTTGGGATGATATTCACCCCATGATGAGGGATGTACCAGACGGTCTCACCCTCCCCAACTGCAGGTGCTAATTCTGCTTCACCTTTAGATATTGTTTCTAAGTTGAAACCTCGGACTTGAAGGCCACTGGCGGTTTTACTTGCTATCACGGTATTAACAGCTGTCATTGTAGCGGATCAGTAGACGCACCACAGGGTCAGCCTCAAATAAAGAGAAACACCAGCCGCGTCTTTTCGCTTTTGCGTGTTTACTGCAAGCATAAAATGGGACAGTTACAATCATCTGTTCTGGATTGACAATCTCTCTTCAGAGTGCTTTCCGCAAATTCCATATTACAAGATGTATTTTCTTTACAGTATCTTCAATGGTTCCATTTAATAAGATGCATAACACCAAAGGCACATTTTTTATGTAGAACTAATAAGATTTATGAATTCTGAAAATTAATAAACAGTAATGAAACAAAAGAATACAACTCATACCTGCAAGCATAAAATGGGACAGTTACAATCATCTGTTCTGGATTGACAATCTGCAAATACATCATTCAGTTAGTACATTGTCCCATATTTCTAATATGCAGGCAACTTACAATATCAAAGAAACAATTCACAGTTTCAGCTTGTTCTTAACACACATAACATGCTTTAAATCATGAACTACATTACCCAGAATGCACCGTTGATTACTGGCGCGCATTTCACTCGGTACAGCACAGATTAACCACTCATGTCATTAAAATGAAATTAAATGAAACCCAGATCAACATTAATAAGCATCCTCATACCCATGAAAACCAACATAGGACATTAACTGATACTTAAAGTGTTATACCGTTTATAGAAATATGACACAATCGCACGTTTAAAGCAATGCAGTTTATGTACTATATTAAACATGAAGAACCATCTATTTAACAAACAACAGGGTCACCAACAGTATTACCACCATATTTAGTTCTGATTTCACAATAACTTCTATTTAATATGCTCTAAGACCTTGTTTGGATTGTCCATTAACGGAGACACATTCCTCTCTTCAGAGTGCTTCCCGCAAACTGAAGAGCGCAACACGCGAGGAATATACCATTGATTGAAGAAAGGGGAGGATCATACCAAATCAGTAACACTAAAGGACACAACACATCCTTCCAATCAAACTCATGCAGTACAGGGCAGTAGTGCAATTATAATGTTTGATAACCACAAAGACTAAATGCTGGTTGCTGTATGTTAAATTCGATACTGGCGTTGATTCAATATTCCAACTCCCCCCCCCTTAATGAAATGTGGATCATTCCTTGTTCAATCTCTCTCTGCATCTGATTGAGAAGCAACTAATCTATTTAGTAAAGTTTGATGAATTATAAATTTTTCACATCATTACATCATCGTGCTTAACTTAAGCTGTACCGGTTGCGTATTGACATTCAATTCAAAGGTCAATTCTTCCAAAACAAAGGTGGAATCACTCTGGGTGTCAAGGAGCGCATAAGTAAGAATTTCTTTCTGGGGCTCCGTTGTTGAAGACACAAAAACTGGAACAATACTGGAGGTAGCAGAAGCATGTTGTGTCAATGCATAGGACATAACCCTTTGGATCTCCGTACTCGAATGTTCTCCTTCAGCTGAATCTTTACTTGCCGATTCCGAATTTCTTTCGATGTCAGGTTGGATGCCGCCGGCTACATGTGCCACATAGGTGCCGCCTTTTACAGTCTTTGCTAACATGTCCCTTTCCAAGGCAGCCAAAGCACAGGCGATTTTCATAAATAGTGGAAATTGTTTACTACTCTTCCATCGTCTTCGTAGCAAAGGTTGGACACTTTACAAACCAAACAAGGTGGCTTTGGCCTTAAAAATTCCTCATTCACCGAGCTGGAAGTTTTCATTTGGGTGCTTGTGTTCAATGCTTTAGCTCTCCTTGGAAACCTCTCCTCCGAAGGTTTCAAATTCATCAAGGCAAGGGAGGCAATAGGATTACAAGCTATTCTAGCTTCTCTTTGCATAAACCCTGTAAAATGCATAAAGCTTGGATAATCACCAGATCTATCGAGTTCTTCCACAACAATACGACTCCATCTATGTACCATCCATTCAGGCAGTTTTTTAAGAAGCTTATGATTTTCCTCACAATCGTTGAGAATTGACAAGCCCTTAACATGAGGAATGGCTTCCAAACAGCTTTGCAGAAAATCTGCAAACTCTCTAACAGCTTTGGGATCATTCGCTGCTATCTTAGGCCATTTCATGAGTCGCTCTCATAAAGCCCGTTGGACAATGAATGGACTGCCATATCTTTCTTGTAAGACTGTCCATACACCAGGGTATCTTCTCCATTCAGCATCTTCTGAGTTGCGGTAGCAAAAACCTTCCACAGCCTTACGCGCCTCACCTGCTAGGTAGCTTTTCAAGTATAGCATTTTCTCACTATCTGGGAGTGGTTTCCGGCCAATGAGGGCCATAAAGGATACCTTCCAATCCACAAACTTTAAAGGGTCCCCAGTGAATATTATTGGCTCTGGGACGGGTAGACGGCTTAAAGTAAATGAGCTTGCAATTGCCTGTGTCAAAGTGATTTCCTCTTGCGTCTTTTGCCTTTCAGATGGGTTATAAGAAGACTCAAAGGGTCGTGCGGCTTGTGGATTCAGACGAGGTTTGTGCTCCGTGTATGGGCTGTCAGAAAGAAGTTTAGGTTCAGTTTCTTCAACACGACTTTCTGAACCATCAAAATTATTATACGCTCTTACACGAGCTGCGGCCACCTTTACCTCATTGTCTACTTGAGGCTGCTCTAGCTTTTTTTTTTCCTCCTCTAATTTTACCTTCATTTCAGCATCCCTTTGCTTGATGTCTGCTAGCATTTGCCTTTCCTTAAGTTTCCATTCGTACTCCAATCTGTCAAGCCTTGCTTGTTGAGCGTGTATAATTTGAATAACTTTGGCCTGTTCCATCTTTGCTGCAAGTTCTGCTTCCGCATCTGCGCGTTTGCTGGAGGACCTGGAGATGGCGCTTGACTGATCATCATGTCCTTGTGACGATCGTAAGGTTACTGTTTCTGTATTTCCAAAGACAGATCCATAATCATCCTTATTTAGCACCATCCTCACTCTTTCCTTCTCAAGTTGGTCATTGAAAGGCTGCTCCATATCCTTTATCCTCTCACGCACAAGATCACCAACCTCTGTGTTTAACATGTTGCAGGCATCCATCTTCTTAACAATCTCTGGATTGGTAGTTTGATTGTGGCGAACAGGCTCATAGGGTTGATACACTTTGGCATGTTTAAATTTAACATCCTTTTTCAATTTCCTCTAGATCATCAGGTGAACAGAAAGTCTTTAACTTGGCTCTAATCTCCTTTGCTGTCCCCTTCCAGGATTCATATGATTAATAAAAAGCCTTCTCATTTTTCTTGGCTTCTAGCTTATGCAACTCTTGGCCTTTTTCTGTTAAGGTTCGCTCACGAGAGTTAGACCTCACTTGTTGTGCCTTGGGGAGACTATCTATATTTTCATTTAACATTATACTGTATTGATATCCTATTTTACACTGAACCCTTAAAATGTTATGTCCAAGTAACAACTAGTTTTGACCTTAATGTAACAATTAAACTATGTTACCAATCATATCAAACATCATACACTTAAAAAAATACTCATCAAAGTTAGTAATCAATACAGTACAAATAACCATGAAAATACTAAAGTATTTCATAAAGAGAAAATAATTATAATTCCCCATGAGACATTACTAGGTCAGAATTGAAAATACCTGATTATAATTACATTCTAAAACTTTTAACTATTTTCAAACCTCACATTATTTCACACCCACATTTCTCATTTAGTAGTATTAAAACCTTTAAATATTTTAAAGCAACTATCCATATGAGCAGGTAGCTTTTGTCGTCACACCAGATCAACTTATTAGACAGTTCGTATAGCTGTGCTGGATTTCACTCTCCAGCAAGCCAAAGTCTTTTTTCTACAGCTGCATCCCGCATGTGTGTGCTGAACTTCGGTATACCTTTAACGCTGTGACACGCAACGGATGGCTTACGTAGCGTCGAGTTTCACTGTAGCAGCCCTTGGCATCAATAATCCCGTGTAGAGTTCGACCGGGATTACACAAAGTAATGGAGCCTTTTATACATTGTCGTGTTTCTTTAGAAATAAAAAATGGACAAATTAAGTCTTTGGACGCCTCAGATGTAAAGTTATTCGCTGTCAAAGTGACGCGGTTGCAAAATGAATGGGAGTCAATGAAATGCTAACAGCAGGTGAAGTTCTGCTACAATGGCGGCTCCCGTGAGGCTTCAACTTCCGGCTGATGGATTACCCCCTTGGTTACCACTGAGAATTGTCTGGTTTTAACCAGGCTATACAGGGAGGCTGCAGACCTGGAGCCGGTAGATATACACCCTGGCAGTCTTACTGTACGTTCACACCGCTGCCGACTTGAGCTTCCAAAGCGGCGGGAAGTCATTCATTTTCAATGGAAGCTGCTTCTCTCAGCTGCAAGGAGCGTCAAATCCCTAGGTGTCGCGTTTTAGGCGTTTTGAGCGTCAATCAGAAAGTTGAAAGAAGCTCAACTTTATGGTAATGAGCTATATGACGCGGTTCAGCGGCAAGCAGCGGCATAACGCCAGCAACCAATCAGAATAAAGACGTCCTTCGCTTTGGCTGATTCCGGAGAAACATACGATGTGAACTTTCGTTCCTACCAAAACATTAGTTCAGAGAAAATGGAGGAGAAGTTAATAATCGCCGTTGCTGGGTTTCCTATCATATATGATATATGATGGGGTGGTGATGGCGCAGTGGATAAGACACATGCCTTTGGTGTGAGAGACCCGGGTTCGAATCCACTGTGAGACACTAATGTGTCCCTGAGCAAGACACTTGACCCCTAGTTGCTCCAGAGGCGTGCGACCTCTGACATGTATAGCAATTGTAAGTCGCTTTGGATAAAAGCGTCAGCTAAATGAATAGATGTAAATGTCAATGTAAATGATATGACTCTGTTTGCTTACAGGGACCAGTGATGCACATTTGAGAATGGGCGTGACTTTTTTTTTAAATATTTACGAATGCTCGTTTTAAGCGGGAATGCATTTCATTTGCTCACGGTGACAACGATTTGACCAATTGAACTAATTCAAATAACAGCTTAATGCAAATAATAATAATAATAATAATAGCTAATTATTATTTTTTCCCCCCACCAAACGTGACCAAAACGGTTATAAAAATGCTGGCATTATAAAAGGTTTCTTCAATGTATTGCTTGTTTTTTTCTGTTTATTACATTTCATTTTGTGACACTTCTCTTCTCCCTGCTACGTCAGAGCGTCCAAAGCGTCAACAGACTTCCCCGTGCATCCTTGACAGAGCGGTTAGAGCTTCTTTGCCGATCAAGTCGGCGGCGGTGTGAACGTACGGTTACGCCCCTGTTGTTATTAAAATATCTGTAGATATTCTTTCACTCTCTTCACTCAGCCTACAGAAGACTAGGCCTATTTGTTTTTGTGAATTGAAAAATTAAAAATACACATAGTTGGATGAACTGTGTTATGACAAGTAATGATATGACCTACTGCAGTTATAGGCCTATTCACCGTAGGTTTTTACATACAGGAGACTGAGAAAAATATGTTGTCGTGAATTTATATAAAGTCACTTTTAGATATGAACCATATTTAGCCCATTAGACATACAGTACCGTATAATCATATGGATCCTCGATGAAATATCTGCTGTACTATTCTCTATTGGTCGTCATACAGCTACAAAACAGTGTCCTACATTGCATTTCATGAAGACAAACACAATTTATCCCTTTCCTAAAATTCCAAGGGCCATTTAGAAGAAAGAGACAACATTGTTGTTCACAAAAAAATAATTATTAACACCATTTATGAATTATGAAGACTCCCCTATTTATTTTTTTTGCCACTCTTTTTTATCTATTTTTCTAACCTCCTGTCAAAGGGCTCCCGCTCACTGGTAAAAAAAAAATATAAATAATAACATTAAAAAAAGTTACAAAGGACATTTATGGTGAATTGGATCTTGACACTATGGGTGTGTGTGTGTGTGTGTGTGTGTGTGTGTGTGTGTGTGTGTGTGTGTGTGTGTGTGTGTGTGTGTGTGTGTGTGTGTGTGTGTGTGTGTGTGTGTGTGTGTGTGTGTGTGTGTGTGTGTGCTGCCCAGAAGTGATGTCAGGTGAGTGTGTACAACGGCACAGGCTCTTGTTGGTGGACCAATAGTGGAAAAGTGTCAGGCCACTTTGATTTATTTTGGCCACCAATGATGGACTGTGCAGAGAAAATTGAAAATGACATTAAAAACATGTCCATGTGTGTCTCTGTAAGTCGTTTATTTCGTAAGTCGTAAAAAATGAGAGATTGGTTGTTTATGAGTTTAGAGAGATAGAGAGATTTTCATTTCCTTAAGTAGCTGAAGCAAACACACCTTTATGAGATGCAAGTTAAAGAGAACTTGGTAAAGACATAGTATGATAAAACACACATTAAGTGCAAAGATCCTACATTTTAGTCCAGATCAGTAAGCTTTTTCAAGAAAAAATGTATATTAAGATATCAATTAGATAATTAGATCATATCATTTATAAGAAACAACTCAAACCAGAATCTACATTCAAACCATGTGGGAAAAGTTTAGGTATTATCATGTATGATGTTGGAAATAATCAAAATATTTGAGTGTGTGTGCACTGCAGTTTAACTCTTTACTCAGAGAAAGAGATTTACGTACATATATAAATGTATATGCCTATTATAAATGTGTCTTCATAGCATGTACACGTCATGTGCTCTAGCAGAGCAGCTGCTGTGACGTCACAGGCAGCGCGAGTTCAATATGACGTCACAGACTGAGTTGTTCAACAGCGATTATCAGTCAGTCACTAGCAGACGACAGTGTTTCATACTCTGAATACGTTGTAATTTAATTTACAATATATATTGAGTTACTTTGTCGGAATATTCAGCTCAGGTGATCATAACCTTAGTCGCTATCGGACGAAGTGTGAAACTGCAGTCTACAAGATTGTTACTTCAGTTACTTCAGACTCATCCAGCCTTCTCATTAACGGTAAGGAGAAACTTATAATATATGACACTTGGCTAGATATATGAATGTTTTTTTTTTTTTCAATTAAGCTCTAGAAAACATCATTGTTACTGTCCCAGCTGTATACGACTAGCGGGCCATTGCGCTGGTTAACCGTCATTTTACCACAGTAGCAGTTAACTTATTTGCAGTTAAAAAAAAACATTAACTTACACAATGAACCATGGTTTTACTTGTCTACAACCATTATGGTTTATCTTTGATTGTTGTAGTAAAACAGTAAGTTAACTACAAATTTAACGTTAACCATGATTGCAAAACTTTTACTTAAATACAAGCAAAATTGTACTTGCAAAGATATGTGTAAGTTAACGTTACACAGAGGAAATATTTGCCAGTTATTGTGCTGTAGCTTGGCGTGTTTAGCACTGCTGTGCTGTGGACAGATGGCTACTAAAGTTTTTGATATTAAGCAGTGGCGGCTGGTGACAAATATCTTAGCTGTGTCATATTCATATTCATATTCTGTCGGTTTCAA
This sequence comes from Meda fulgida, assembly GCA_030578275.1. Taxonomy (NCBI): domain Eukaryota; kingdom Metazoa; phylum Chordata; class Actinopteri; order Cypriniformes; family Leuciscidae; genus Meda; species Meda fulgida. Next base: position 2,665,918 of record CM060623.1, read on the forward strand.
TAGTCTGGTAACATGGGAGTATTTTAGTGTAGTGGCTTCGAGGTTGCGGAATGCTCTTCCTCAAGACATCTGTCCAACATCCACCCTTCTCTCCTTCAAAAACACATTTTGTCTGTATATTACTCTTCAGCTCACAGTCTGTAAATTATACATTGTTATGGATATGCTATTTGTTTGAATCCCTCTTTGTTTGTATCTTTAACCTAACTTTGTAAGTGACCTCTGTATATTAGGCCTACTTTCTGCCCTTGGGGTGTGTATTGTGCTTTGATTGGTCTATTCCTTACCCAGTCCCAGTGGTTCTCAATCTTTTTAGAGTTGTACCCCATGAGGATTTTAACATCCTTCTGCACCCCCACTCTTCAGGCACACATTTTTCAGTAAGGGACCAAATTTGCCACCCTAAATCAACTTTCCAGTACATTTTTTATCTTTACGAATACCTTCATAAAATAAATAATGCTTTAAATTAATAAAAATAGAGAAATGTGCAATTATGGTAAAAACGAAGTGATGCTTTTAAATATTAGTAGGTGGTGAGTCATCGAGTCATTCATTCAGTAACGAAGCAAGTGGATGTATTTATGAATTAATAATTGAATCATTGACTCTAATGATTCGTTCAAAGCCGCAGATTTGTTCACAAACACTGCTGTGTGCTGCAGTTCTGCTGTGACTTTCGTTGGAGCTATTATTTTGTTGTAAAAACTACTGACAGCTGTGTTGTAGCCTAAATGAACATACCTTAATATTAATATTTCATTTGTTGAACTGTTGTATAAAATCAATGTCACATTTGCAATCGTGTTGACCTTCATATAATGTGATCAACATTAAACACAGGAACTCACACAGGGAATCTTATATCGATCTCCATGCACAGCCTGTGTCTATATAGTTCTGCATGCTAGTAAGTGCTAAATCCCTTATTTTACAAAGATACATGGTCTAGAACGGTACGTTAGTGCGATTTGCCAAGGCAGCAATCTATCTGCACGAGGATGTCATGTATTTACAGAATTTTACCTGAGAAAAACATGCTCAGTTTAAATCTTATTTTAAGGTGAGGTAACTTAGAATTAAAGAGTTTGAGAACCACTGCCTTTACATATCTTTGTAAAGCGACCTTGGGTGTTGGAAAGACACTATATAAATACAAATAATAATAATTATTAATAACCACCCAAACACATTTTTACTCAAACTGCATGATACCAGTGCTTTGTGATAAAGTCAGTAATTATTTAACGCCATATTACAAGGCTGAGGCATTCTTATACAAAAACAAACAAATTGCTCAAACTTTCTATTTGCATTTGAAATTTAACTCAAACTGTTTAGTTACTTTCTCAGACAGGTGCTGCTTCCCTCACTCCGGTAAAGCCTGGTTCACAAGGCAGGATAATTAGGCCGATTTTAGCCCCGATTACCCCTTCCGACAAACTTAAGGATGCTCCGATTATCGTAAAATAATCTGATCAGATATTCCTGCCGTGTGTGGTGTGTTAAGACTGCTTTCGTCTGCTCGAAAGGTCGCCGCTCGATCTCAAACCGGGGATATCCAACATGTTGGATTTTTTTGGCCCGTTTCCCCTCGCGAGTGGGTTCCCCCAGGGACAAACGAGCACGCAGCCTGTGGACTGTGGCGTGTAGCCAATCAGAAAGCTAAGTGACGAGGCACAGAGGAAGCACCGGGAAACAAAATCAAAACAGCCGGCTGTTTTCTGTTAAAACTACAAACTATCGCCACTGCATCCTCTTCGACTCTGCAAGGCATTAGCATGACCGCATCCGCATTTTGAAGTTCTATAACCCCTTCATAGGTGCAAGATCCTGCGCGTGATAGTGGGACAATTGTGGTATCTTTATAATTTAATGTGCCTAATGCGCCATTTCTCAACCACAATCGGCCCAGCTCCACACAGCCAAAACCTAGCCAAATCTGGCAACCATTACTGGGCCAGAGCTGCCAGTACACAGCCGAGTGAGCCGACACTCGGCCGCGAGCGGTGCGATCCCGCTGGCTACCTGGGGAGGGACACGATTACTGGGGCACTTCTAAAAATCAACATGCATCTAATGTACCTAATACGTATCCAAATTGAATCAAGATCGGAATAAAACCACAAGAATTAAATTGAAATTGTAAAATTTGTATCAAGCAATAATAAAAGCAGTAGCCTATACCAATTATTGCACCATGCTGTGTCACTAAACTTTTTATTGTTTGTGAGTTTCTAGTTATTACCACTCTGATTCATGTCTGTTTCAGCCTGATGTTTCTGATGTTAGTTTGAACTTTTCCTTAGACAACTTGCTGAGAGAAAACATCATGCTTGCAACGTTACCTGAGGGAATGGATAGCAGCGGCAGCAGCAACGTGTTCGTGGACGCATATGAGTATTTGCCCGAAGGAATGGATAGCGGCAGCAGCGACGTGTTCATGGACGCATATGAGTATTTGCCCGAAGGAATGGATAGCGGCAGTGCTCAACCATCAACCAGCGCTGCGGTGTTGTCTGAGAGAAACTCCAGCAGCAGCCCAACAGATGGATCTGTGAAGATTAACCCAACAGGTAACTGTCTGAGGACATTAATACAAATCAAAACTCACATGTAGTGGTCGACCGATATATATCGCGATATTTGGCATTTTTAAAACATCGGCCGATATGTTTTTCTGATTGGCCGATGTGTTAGAAGCGGGACTTTTATTTTGACGGGCGGCGCTGAGAACACAGCGCTCACTCGTCTTCCTTCATTAGTTTACCATCTCTGTCAGTCAGATCTAATCAGAACTGGTAAACAAAGAAAGTAAATGGTATGTGAAAAGCGTCTCGGTTACTAATGTAACCCTCGTTCCCTGAAGGAGGGAACGGGAGACGTAACGTCGAATGTGAGCGACTGAAAGGGAACTAAAGGATTTGCTTTCATATTATTTGTAATAGAGAAGGCAAACAATGATTCTAAAATACTTTCTCATCTGCCGTCAACATTCAGCAAATCCACATCTACATAATTTAAACAAATCTCTAAATATCAAATAAACATTTAATTTCACAATTCATTGATATATATGCAATTTCGAATCCAGCTGTGATATCTTGTGAAGTGTGTGTAGCCGGCATAACCGTGTCACTGCGAGTGACGGTCGGTCGGGACAAAATAAAAGTCCCGCTTCTAACACATCGGCCAGTGAGTGAATGCGAACAGAAGATCAGCTTCACAGGAGACGCGATCCAAAAACTTAATGATCCAAAAAATATGCTGTGCTATATCCAGTTGCTATTTCCACTGTGTCATATTCATATCGTTTTCACTGTGCTGTATGTAAAATTAGCGTTACCATGTCTTTATTTGATAAAAAATGACTACCAGTGCGCACGAAATTACCAGATTACTGAGTGCCCTGTTTCAGTGTTTACTACAGTGTTTATATCACATATTAATATATTTTTAAACAATTACTTTGTGAAAAATACTGTTATAGGATTGCAGATTCAAGAAGTTGCCATCTAAAGTATAAGGAACATGAACTTAAATGCAAAACCTGCTAATTATTCACGTGTTAATTTTAGCCTGTTTACTGATTTTATTTGTAATCTCCACACCGGTTGGTTCCTCGCCTGATCTGCACAGGTGTGTTTAGTCACAAGCAGTTCAGTCTCATGCAGTTGTATGTTTTTCAGGATCCTTTGACTCTTTATATGAACTGGGAAAGAAACTGGCATCGGGATCCCATGGCATTGTCCATGAAGGAATTAGAAAATCAGATGACAAACCAGTATGTTGCTCTTTCTGGATACACCAAACTTCCTGCCTCTTGTTTCCTTTTGTCTTTCGAGTCCTGACATACATATCAGTGTTTACAGTTTTGATCAAAACATGTTTTAAAAAAGATTGTAGATTATCATGTAAATAACTAAAATGTATCAGTTCACTTACGCTTACAAATATTTTCTTTATTTTTCAGGTGATCATCAAATTTGTTAAGAAGCGCCGGTTTGATTTCCACGTAAGTTGACACGATTTTATTCTTCATGAAAATTACTTTTAAGAATTATTTATTAAATTCTTATTCGGTAATCGATAATTCTGAACGTAGACAGCATAATATAAAACTGAAATAGACAATCAAAGCCTTGAAGCATCAGTTGCAGTGTACATGTACAGTTGGTTGTTTTCTTCTTGAATTTCCCTCACTCTTTAGTAAGGATGTTTGAGGTTAGGAGTCAACTAACTTTTTGTCAATCTCTTCTTTTAGATTGGCCATTCCGAGCCTTTGTGTCGAGAGGCAGCTATAATGCAGATGATGAAACATTGCGACAATGTCCTGAAATTATATGAATGGTTTGACATGAACGATCAAAACATCTTAATTATGGAACATCCAGGTTCCAGCATAACCCTTTGTGATTTCATCAAACAAAACGGAGGTCGTCTGACTGAAGCAGAAGCAAAAAACATCATGCAGAAACTCATCGCTGCGTTACGGCACTGCAGTAAACAGGGTGTTTATTATAAAGGCATAAGTCCGAGAAAAATACTCATCGACCCATGCACCATGCAGATCAAGCTTACCGGCTTTTACAGAGCACTGGCCATCAGCGAAAGACGTAAGTTTGCTTTTTGAGCACAAGTCACTGATTTATTATGCACAGGATATGGAAATAAGGGCGTTTTAAAAGTTTTTTTTATTTTAACACTGAAAACGTATTGCTTACAGAAACAGCCAAATTTAAATCAGAACCAGAGAGGAGAATTCAGGCTTTAATGGCAACAAATGAAGGCTTCTACAGAGTGCTGAAGAGGATGGTCGAAGGAAAATGTCTTTTTGATTTGAAACTTTGGTTTGGTTGGAAAAATAAACGCTTGTCCAAAGGTGAGATCAAGAACGAGAATGGAAATAGCATTGCTTGAAAACATGTAAAGCTCTTACACAAGTGACAGTAAAGTTACCTTGAAGACAAATAAGCAAAGTGTAAAACACAGCGGATTGACAGTGAAGTTTAGCAATGAATAAATGTTCATGGGCATCCAGAGAATGCCATAGTAACAGCAACAAATGCAGTGTATTTGTATTTACTTACATAAACGACATATCTCAAAATCAAACAGGACTAATCAGCTCTCTTCTGAAAACGTTTACAGAGTGCCAGGATCTACTTCGGAAACTTCGTGGCAGAGAGTCAGGGATCACCTTAAAGAACATTTTATATCATGACTGGTTTGAAGAAACACCAGGCACAGACGCACTCGAGTCAGACGGTGAGTCTCTAGTTATTACCACTAGAAATTCGATATTCGACCGTCGATATTTCTAACATGAACTTCAGTGCTAAACCTGCTAATTATTCACATGAGCATCTGGACAGTTTTACATTAATCATTCAGCTGTAATCTGTGCTAATAAATGTTTCTAATCAATATTCTTTGCTTTCCGAAAAACACACTAAAGGGAGCGAAGGCCTTCCTGATGTGCTTGAGATCGAGCCACACACACCCGGACAGGAGCCGACTCCAGCCACAGATGTGCTTGAGATCGAGCCACACACACCCGGACAGGAGCCGACTCCAGCCACAGATGTGCTTGAGATCGAGCCACACACACCCGGACAGGAGCCGACTCCAGCCACAGATGTGCTTGAGATCGAGCCACACACACCCGGACAGGAGCCGACTCAAGCTGAGTCAACAGACAGTGAGTCTCCAGTTATCATGCAGTGCTGTAGTCTAGTTTTTTGTAGTCAGTAAACTGAGATTTCTACACCCTTAGTTCTAGAGACAATTCAATATAGCAACAACCCCCGGCTGCTACGGTTACGTTAATGAGAACATATATGCTAGTTTTACTCATAGTAGAGGTATCACGTACCACTGGATTCACGTCTATTTCAATCTGTTGTTGTGGTTTTGTCTGTAATGTCAACTTATACTGGCTCCTGATCTGCCCTGGTGTGTTCAGTCTCATGCTGTTAACACGTTGTTGCTGTGTGTTTTTCAGTGAACTTAATCTTTCCTCTTGAACCGACACTGCTACAAAAATACTTTCAGTCTCTTTATAAAGTGGGAAAGAAACTGGGATATGGTGATCGTGTCCATGAAGGAATTAGAAGATCGGACGGCCAGAAAGTATGTTGCTCTTTCTCCAAAAACAAACGTTTTGTCTCTTGTTTCCTTCTGTGAACTTTGAGTCTTGCCATAAACATCAGTGTTGACAGTTTTGATAAAAAAGTGTATAAAAAATGTTGACTGTAGATGATCATGTGCAAAAAATTGTCTTTATTTTTTAGGTTGACATCAAATTTGTTGAGAGGTGCAGACTTTGGGAAACATCGGTAAGTTGACAAGACTTTATTCTTCATGAAATTCTCTAGTAAGAATTGGTTTGTTAAATTCGGTAATATAGATAATATATTACCAGTGTTGGGCAAGTTACTTGTAAAAAGTAATTACAGTTACTAGTTACTTCTTCCAAAAAGTAACTAAATTAGTTACTCAGTTACAAATTATAAAAGTAACTAGTTATTTCAGAAAGTAACTATTGTGTTACTTTCAAGTCAATTTGTGAATGCTCAAATGTGACGCCACCTCCACCCCTCTTTAACGGAACTTAAAATACATCTTCAATTATTTATGATAAATCTGAATATTATAATGAAATGGACACTTATTACAATATTGACATAATTAACAGAAACAATGTAGAAAAATCAAAGACTAAAGGACGCAGTTCACACTGGACGCGATTTTGACGCACGATTAATTTGCGCGATGGTTTTATTTTTTGATCAGCTGTTTGTGTAATGAGTGCTTCACACCAAACGCGAATGTGCTGCGGCGAAAAAACGACTTTTTTTTTTTTCCGCTTCGATGTCGATTTTTCTTTAACTTTTGCGGCGACAGAAAAGGCTTCAGCCAATCACATACAAGGAAACAAAGGCGAAGCTGTTGACGCTTTGGCCGCTCTGACGTACCAGCATGATGTGCGAGAGAAGCATCACAACATGAAATGTAAACTAAAAACAAGCAATATTGAAACTAGAAACCTTTTATAACGACAGCATTTTTATATTGCCTTTTCCGCATCTCAACGCACTCATACCCTATCATTTATGACATGACGTTGTTTGCTAGGGACCAGTTACAAAAGAACGAGGCATGGGATAAAATATCTGGGATAGTTGGTGTCTCGGTGAGTTGATGAAGTGTGTGCTGATGATTTATAACATTTGTGACTAGGAGGGAAATAATTGATATTGAATATTTTCATCATTCATGGTTGTTTCATATTATTTTTGCATGCATGTATAGGCCACACACCAGAGCATGCGAGTAAAGCAGAGCAGGGTGACGCTTAAATACAAGTTAAAAAACTTAAACATACGTTTCATATATGTTTAAATAATATAATGTTATTTTTTTTTATTTCATCTATGTTGATTAGCTATATGAAACCGCATGAGATGAGTAAGGATCATAAGATGCCCAATAGCCTATATCGAAACCATTTGGATTGGGTCAGACATAATTTTGGCCACTTATTAAGTTTTGTTTTGTAGAAAGCCTTTCTTTAAAGTGAATTTCGTTTTGTATAAATTGTATCTTGATTTTTATCAATGTTTCATCAACAAATTGCCTGGATTAATAAATAAGAAGCAAATATAGTAGACAATATAATTAGGACACGGAGGCGCCGGCGAGTGAACTGGAGCGCGTCTCATACCGAAAACTGACAGAAAACACTAGTTTATTAATAAAATATTCAAATGTTTAATGCATAATCCTTACTTTGGCCCGTTCTTTGTGGCAAAGTTTTAGCTCCTTTAAAAGATTAGCATACTCCCCTTCAGACTCTCTGTTCTTTAACCCTCTAGGCGCCACGGTCGAGTTTACTCGACAAGATGCGGCACTGAATAAAATGGCCGATTTTGTCAAATTGGGTGTCAAATTTCGTTCGATCTCCCCTCCACTGGATGGCAGACATGTCATACTTCATCCCCGAATCAAAAAAACGTCATGCTTCTATACAAAATGTTCGAGTTAGAGCGCATTGAATCAGTGCGATCAAAAGCGGAGCTAGTGTGTGAGTGAGCCGTTTTATCAGAGCCTCTCCGCAATCGCGGCGACAGTATTGTGGTGGAGACTTTGTCTAATGCCACTGGGTATATTAGACGAGGTTGAAGTATTAGTTAGGAGGCAACGTGGAGGCAGGGTGGGGAGTCGCAATGACAATGACAGTAGTCCGAGCTGTGCACACTCGGCGCGCGAGGCAGATCTGGCCGCGCTGCAGTATCATCTCACTCATGATCTGTGCCTTGCCGTGGCCAGTGAGCGCTTGAACTAAACAGGTCTTGTCTAATTGTGTTTGTGTGTCATATGAATAATATATGTGCCCCATACATGGAATTAGAGTTCCTACTGTATTTAGTAAATGGAAAATTTCTACAGCAAAAGGCCAACCACTACATGCATTCGGTCTGTTTCTACCATTTATTAGTAAGATTTACACAGTTTGTTTACTACTTACTATATACCTGAGCATTCAGTATTGTGCAATATAGCATACAGAAGGTGATGGACATTTTGGGGGGAAGAAGTGCTGCATTTTATCATTTAAACGTGACTTTTCATGAAAATTCTATAATCCAAGATTGCCGCCACCATATGACGTCATAAAATGCAAATTAGATGGGAAGATTTAATCCCTACATAAACTTTGGGTCATCCTTAATATTTCTCTTATTTACAGAAATTCTCTATCTTTTATCACTTTTAAGATATAGCCTTTTGAAATTAAGATGTCGAAATCGAACGTTTTAGGAAAAAACATCTGGCGGCTAAAGGGTTAAGATTGGGTGCACACAAAACCTTCTTTTCTGTCTTTTAAAGAAAATGAAAAGCTCGTCTTCACTGGATGATGATGATGATGATGAAGTGTCCATGTATTCTCAGCTGTCGGCGCGAAGGTTTTGAAATGTTGACGTTCTGAACATCGCAAATTTGCGTCGCGGCTGATGTGAATGGTTTTGACGTGAACTATTCGCTTTTCCGTTTCGCTTTTCCGTTATGCGTCCGGTGTGAAAGGGCCTTAATTCTAAGACTTTATTCTTCATGAAATTCTCTAGTAAGAGTTGGTTTGTTAAATTCGGTAATATAGATAGTATGATATATAACTGAATTACACAACCAAAGCCTAGAAGCATCAGTTATAGAGTTCATGTAAAGTTTTTTTTTCATTAGCTGGGTTTCCATCCAAACGTGAAGCAAATATTTTCCGAATGAGCATCATTAAATGTGAGCAAATGTTTGACTATTCCTTTTAGCTCTAATGAAAATAATGTCAAAGTCGGTTAGAATAATCAAACGTAACAACGTGTTATGTCAGGTAAATGTATCATGCCAATTACAAAATCAATCTAAAGATAATCGATACAAATCAAATGCTCTGGAATAAAGAGAAGAGATGCAAACCCAACATTTTAAAAAATACATGGGGCTGAGAGTCTCGGACACTCGGCCTCACAGGCTGATCTGAGGACAGAAAGGCCCAGAATCCCTTGCTGCGTTCCATTAAATAGCCAGAGCCTCTTTCACATGGAAACAATGGTAATTTGCATTCAGAGTTGACACCTTTTGGGGGTAGGAGCGTCTTCCTTTGTGTGCCAGTTATCTCTAAACTCTTAAAAACCATATTACCTTTTGTTTTACTTATTTGGAAATTTCACACTGAGACATTTCGAATGATACTAAATATGTATACTACTCGATGATAATTATCCACATTAAACCATGTAGACTCTTGTGTGAGTTTTAGGTGTCCCTGAGAGAGATTGAAATGTAGATGAGGTGAGTCTTTTGTCTCAGGGCAAGAGGGGGGCAGTCAATTGTTATTTTCCAGCGAGGTCCCTTGTCTTAGGCCTCGTTTACACTGCAAGTCTTGATGCCCAATTCTGATTTGTTGCCTATATCCATTTTTTTTGACCGTACGTTTACATGTTCTTTCAATTGTGACCCATATCCGATTCATGTGTTTACACTTGCTATACTATCTGAAACATTGCGCATGCTTAAAGGGGGTTCTTGCACAGACAAACACGAAATATGCTTTATGCTAGCTCTGCGATATATATGCGAAGTTCACCAAACATCACCATGATTTTGAGGCGGAGGACGAAAAGGGCCGTCACTGCAGCCAGCGCATACGCTTCTGTTATTGTGTGCGACAGATCTCGGGACTGATGGGAACATACAACACGATCTCATGAAAGTGCTTATCTATACCACTAATTTCGCGCCATCGCCGTTTATACGGCAAAAATAGTTTTTGCGTGCATGACACGCACTGTAAACCCCTTGGGTAGGATTAGGGGTGTGGAGTGCGTGCGTATTACTTATTATTTTAGGATGAGCTAGCCAACCTTTGATATGTTGTCAACGTTTGTCCACGTTCCTCTCCTACGACGACACCCTCCGTCCCTTTGCAGATGCGCGTCGCGTTTCTCTCGTCATTAAACCGCGGAGACGTAGCCTCATGCCTCAGAAAATCCGATCTGCCTGTTTACATTACAATCGCATTGGCACATATCTGATTTATATCTGATTTATTTCCACATATGAACAAGGCCTGAAACCGATCTCGAAATATCCGAATGCATGCGTTTTTTTCCTGTTTACACTGTCATAGAACATATCCGATCTGTGTCACATATGAGCAACAAATCGGAACTTGGGTCACATTTCACTGACAGTGTGAACGAGGCCATAGACCAGTGGTCAGGTCTATCTCTTAAGCCAGTTTTTCCAGTCTTACAGTAGCGATGTGTGTCGTTCGACTCAATGAGCGACTGCTTTAAGAGAACGGTGAGAGTCGGTTCCCGTCTTAGAGCTGTTTTCATATGTTAATACAAGTTAGAAAAATATGATTATCCTTTCGCTTCACTGCTCAGCCACACGACAAGTAGTCACTAGCTTAATGTTATTGTGTTTTCATCCTTAATATCAGGTCAGAAAACAAGAGCAGAAATACAAGCAAACAAAGTAGCATTTTAATGCATTTTAATAACAGACAACATAAAGACAGAACGTAAAATGAAACTTATCTTATCGAGCAGGGACGACCTTTAACAACTTTATAAATGTGTTTTAAGTGTGATGTGCTTACAATGGTTTTATTTTGAATAGTTCAATATAAATCAAATTTGGCAAATGCGTTTCCATCTCCCAATATTCGCATTAAAGGCACAATATGTAAGAATTTTGTAATAAATTATCCAAAAATCACTTGCACAGTGTGATATATTTCCTGCAGTTGTGTACTTACAATATCCCTAAAGTCTCAAAAGATTTTTTATTTCAGAGAAATTCCAATTTTAAACAAGTGGCCGTCCCGGAAAAAAAATGTCCCTGTCAATGACGCAATATCCGCGCTATCCTCGGTTTCCGCTCAAACTGCCATAGCCATGACGTAACCATGGCGACAGACGTGGACAACTAGGTGCGTACGTTACGTGCGTAACGTTTAGCGGCACGCAGTTCTTGTTTCGTTCAAACATTGACCATGGCAATCAGACTTTGGGACAAACAAGGAGAACTAAAATAAGGATCATCACCGTGGCGTTTGAGACGCCGAGAGCTAGCGTCCGCGACTAACTTGGACTTGACAGAGCTTCACGAGTCACGACTTAACAGCTTTATTAGACAGGTGACAAATGTACATAAAACAAATCAATGATATATAGCGTTAGCTCAACATGATGAAATGTTAGAAATAGCATATGGTCAGTATGTTATTGTAATGTTGATCTAGCTTAACGTTACTGCTAGTTTCGTATAGCAAACGAACTAACACGTAGAATAACATAATAACTTTCAACACGCAATTAAATGCCGTTTGGTGTGATAGTGTAACGTTAGACCAAGTGAAGCAGCGCTGCGTTACCTCACAAGTTTAATTCGTCTAATAAACTGTCCTGTGTGAGTAATACAGCACTTGCGGGTAGATCGGTAGAATTAAATGTCCTTATTCCTTTATATCCACGGGAGTCGCGTGTGAAATCTGTCTCTTTAGCAATCGCGACCTGCTTCATACCACTGTAATGTTAAAAAACATGAATGTTTGCACTCATCCATAAATATTATTAGATCCATCAGCTTGACAGCAAGTCCCATCATTCAGCGCTCGTCACTGGGTCATAAACATACGCCTTTGTTATTGTTGGAAACTCCGCCCTCTAGTGGCGAAAAATCGTACATATTGTGCCTTTAATCCTTTTTCAAGTCAAAAACCACCTCAAGCGAACTTTTCACAAAAAAGTGTGAATCTTTTTGCAACTTTTCTCATACTGAAACATAGCTAATGCTTTCATCTTTCATTTCCCTCACTCTTAATTAGGAGATTTGAATTTAGCTAATGTTTTGTCTCTCTCTTTTCTTTAGCCTGATTTTGTTGAAGCGGGCACTACATTGCTGAAAATGCAAAAGCCTCCAACTTGCGACCATTTCATTAGATTATATGAGCGTTTCATCTTGCAACACCAAGCCATCCTTATAATGGAACATCTTCCTGGCTATGTGACCTGGAGGGAGTTCATGAGAAGAAACGGAGGGTGCCTGACTGAAGAGACAGCGAACCGCATCATGAGCCAAGTCTATGTTGCAGCGCGTCACTGCATGGATAATAATCTTTTTTACCCAGTACTCAAGAGATTGATGCTGATCAACCCAAAAACCCTGCAGATAAAATATGCACACTTTGCCGAAAAAGACTACGAAAGTGAGTTGGCTTTTTTTGAACACAGATCTCTGATGACTGGTGATGTTTTACTAAACACTGGAAATGTATTGCTTGCAGGAATTGCAGAAACGGAAAAGTATTTGGCCTATGAATGCGTCGCTCTAAACATGATGGAAAAAGACGACAAAGGCGAGGGTAAGATCGATAACAAGGACAAAGTGGAAATAACATTGCTTGGAAAACATATAAAGCTCTGACACATAAAGTGACAGTAAAATGATAAGTCTCAAACCTTGATGATGAATGAGCAAAGTGTGAAACACAGGGGACTGATAATGAATGTTAAGCAGTGATTAAATGTTCATGTCATAGTAACAGCAACAATTGCTTTGTATGTCATGGTACCATTCACCTTACGTGTACACGCCTTCTACAGAAAGGCCAAACGTGATTAATCTGCTCTCTTCACAGACATTCCCGCAGAACATGTACCTGATGCAAAAACCTTCTTGACTAGCGAGAACATGGCAGATCATCCCATGTTTGCAGAGTTGAATGAAGAAGAGAGAAGTCAAAAATGTAAGAAAAAAAGATTTTTTCGTTTTGTTATATCAATTTAGGCCTTTAAATCAAAAAGACATTATTTGAGATAGAACAGACTCAGACCTGCCAACCTGTTCGCATTTTGAGTACGCTGGTACGATTTGTCACTCTAAACTACGCAAAAACCTGGTGCAAGCGCTGTACTCAAATCAAGCAACAGCAGCAGACGAAGAGTTCGACCGATCATAGCGCTGGCTCATTCCCCAAATTGCAAGCCAGGATGATTGCCAAATGTGTAAGGCTCGTGATTGAAAAGAGACAGCAATACAGAGTCCCGCTCGATCCCCCTTTCACTCATTCATAGTCACTCTGAACGATATAATGTAAATAAACTTGAAATCGCTATGGCTTTATGAAAGTGCTCTGACTTGAGGATGACTGACAACTGCGAGTCTGTAGAAACAAGCATTTATTTATTCATTCTCAGTGTTGAGAAATGTAGCATGAAGAATGTGTAATGTTATTGTGTTCAAAATAACTAAAGTACCTAATTATGAGTATGAAAACTAGCGTGTTAATTACTTATGGATTTAAAAGTACCATTGTCTCAGTGCTGCGCGAGCTCTGTCACAAACGCGCACACAGAGAGAGAAGACGGGCTACTAAATTTTGTTCTTGCTTGTGTTTTTTTCTGTCAAAATATCAGAAAGCATATCAAGTAGGCCTATATAATGAGGGGTTTTGTTAACGTTATTTTAACGATTTTTTAAAATGGATAATGATGGATAATACAAAACCCCTCATTATATAGGCCTACTTGATATTCTTTTTAAAATAAGTGATTCGTTTTGCTACTATTGATCCTGTCTATTCATTGTCAACAGTTTTCTATATGTGTTTGTATTGGCTAACGTTTATTCAGCTAATGCGTGTCCTGTTAATAATGTGCAAGACGGCACAAACAAAACCTTTTTCTGTGGGATTTAGTATCATATTTGGATATTGGAATAATAAATTAAGTGGCCTATTTTAAATGAATCACATGTACACACAATGCTCTTATGCTTTTTTTTTACTGTTTTTTATGAGTTTCTTAATTTTAGACTTGACCAGCACACATTATGCAAATCAATATTAATCATGAATAAAAATAGTTTTGAGCCGTTTATTATAATGTAGTGTACATTTTAATGTAGCCCATTCAGTGCGGTGCAAGTGAACTTTTTGATTTGGGTCAAATTCAAAACCCGTTAGAAGTCAAAACTAGAATAATGAAGATAGGCGTGTGTTTGTGTATGTCTTGCATTCTCAAAACTGTGAGAAAATATATGACCCCACCCGGACCCCGTGTCCCGTCCCACTGATGCTACTCAAAAAAAAGTATCGAGGTTGGCAGGTCTGCAGACTAATAAATAACTAGATTTGTTTAATAGATGAAATTACTGTCACACAACAGCCAGTTCTTCAGTCGAGCAGTTTTAATGATTCTTAATATTGTAAATAATATTTAATTGTGTTACTGTGGCAAGCAAGAGGAGGTCGAGATGAGCACCAGTCTCGAGCGACGACAGTGAAGAACTGGAGAGATTCACATTACATCGCATCATTTAGCAGACACTTTATGGTTGACGGAGTCTCCGTCATGGACCGGAGCTTCTGCCGTCCGCTTGATGGGGAGGAGCAGTGAACGAAGGAGCAGTGAAGAAAAAAAAAAAAAAAAAAAAAAAAAAAAAGGGGGTCAGTCCAGGTCAGTCCAGCAATTATCAGTTTATGCAAACACGCAGTCTATAGATCCTGTTTACAAACGCAGTCTAAAGATTCAAACTATAGGCCACATAATAAACATGTAAATAGTGAAAAGATTGACTTTGAAAAAAGAATGGTTCAAATATTTAATCCCAATAAACAAATGTTGGTGGTTCGCACTGATGTTATTCCTCTGTTCTCACACACTTCAGCGTCACAGTCGCTAGTTTAGATGAACACTGACATCTCATTGATCACAGTACATTGAAAGTAAACATAACCAGAAATAAGTGAGGCGTACTATATCATTCAAATATTATAAAGTTGTTGTTGTAATACGTGTCCAGGTGCAGGTCCACCATCTGATCTGGATCCGGTAACGGAAGGGACTGGTTGACACTTCAGGACTGCGGTGTCGTCGTGTTCAGGCGAAGGTCCTTCATCAGATCTGGATACGGCCGGGATCCGGCGGACTTCAGGACTGCGGTGTCGTCGTGTTCAGGCAAAGGTCCTTCATCAGCTCTGGATACGGCCGGGATCCGGCAGGACTGCGGCAAACCTCGGGATAAACAGAGAGACTAGTATTAGCGTAGACACCATCCTTATGATGTAACGAGTACGACAAGATTTAAGAGAAGTGTTCCCGGTTCCGGCTGACCTAAACTATGCAGCCTAACATTGAGTTATACACTCACACTCTCTCCCTCTCTCTCTCTCTCTCTCTCTCTCTCTCTCTCATTCTCTCTCTCTCTCTCTCATTCTCTCTCTCTCTCATTCTCTCCCCCCCCCCCCCCCCCCCCTCATTCTCTCTCCCCCCCCCCCCTCATTCTCTCTCTCTCCCCCCCTCTCATTCTCTCTCTCTCTCCCCCCCTCTCATTCTCTCCCCCCCCCCCTCATTCTCTCTCTCTCTCCCCCCCTCTCATTCTCTCTCTCTCTCTCCCTCTCTCTCATTCTCTCTCTCTCTCATTCTCTCTCTCTCCCTCTCTCATTCTCTCTCTCTCTCCCCCTCTCATTCTCTCTCATTCTCTCTCTCTCTCTCTCTCTCTCCCCCTCTCATTCTCTCTCTCATTCTCTCTCTCTCTCTCTCTCTCTCCCCCTCTCATTCTCTCTCTCTCCCTCATTCTCTCTCTCTCTCATTCTCTCTCTCCCATTCTCTCTCTCTCTCCTTCTCTCTCTCTCTCTCATTCTCTCTCTCTGCTCACTCTCTCTCTCTCTCTCTCTCACACACACACACACACACACTCAATCTCACACACACACACACTCTCGCACACTCAATCTCACACACACAGACACACTCGCTCACTCAATCTCACACACACAGACACACTCACTCAATCACACACACACACACACACACACACACACACACACACACACACACACACACACACACACACACAATTTAGTATCATTCCCGGTTGTTTATACTGCTAAAATATAATTTGCTCAACATCACATATTAACCTGACATCGCTAGCTTCAACTTCGTTACTAGTACAACACGCTTGTAATTCGCTAGCCTGTTGGCATCCCATCCGTGCGCTATTTATTTATTTATTTATTTATTTTGCTCGCGCCTTTTACAAGTCCATCAAAGCTGTGGTAAGTAGTGATCAGTCAAAAAAAACGGTGAGTATTGTCTCCTCTTATTGTCACTTGCACTTCATGTAACATGTATAGCATAGCTTTCTCTGTCAGCACTGAGGGCTTTATATGTGATAAATGCAGGGAGACAGTCAGGCTGACGGAGAAGATTTCAGAACTAGAGACACGCATCCAAACTTTAATTGAGGATAGTAAGAGTGCAAGGGCTTTAGATACTGCTTTGGATGCGACTGGTTTAGTGAACACTGTACATTTCTCGGTTCCGGCTGAAGTAGAGCCCGTGCAGCAGGGCAGATGGGGGACCGTGAGACGCTATAGTCGCGGGACAAAACACCGCTCTTCCGTTCCGATTACAACATTTAACAGGTTCTCCCCCTCAGTGAAACACCCACTGTGAATCCTGTTGAATGTGCCCTAGTGCCCTAGTTATTGGTGACTGTTATTGGTGACTAAAGGCCCTTTCACACCGGACGCATAACGAAAAAGCGAAACGGAAAAGCGAATAGTTCGCGTGCGAATAGTTCAGGTCAAAACCATTCACATCAGCCGCGACGCGAATTTGCGATGTTCAGAACGTCAACATTTCAAAACCTTCGCGCCGACAGCTGAGAATACATAGACACTTCATCATCATCATCCAGTGAAGACAAGCTTTTCATTTTCTTTAAAAGACAGATTCTTTATAAAGAATTGTAGACATTTAGGCCAAAGTGTTGAAGAAAAAAAATCTTTGTCATTATTTTCTGTCATTATTTTCTGATATTAAAAATTAAGAACGAAGATACACATTACACGTACACAACTTAATATACAAGACTTAAAGAACAGATCGAGAGTCTGAAGGGGAGTATGCTAATCTTGTAAAGGAGCTAAAACTTTGCCACAAAGAACGGGCCAAAGTAAGGATTATGCATTAAACATTTGAATATTTTATTAATAAACTAGTGTTTTCTGTCAGTTTTCGGTATGAGACGCGCTCCAGTTCACTCGCCGGCGGCTCCGTGTCCTAATTATATTGTCTACTATATTTGCTTCTTATTTATTAATCCAGGCAATTTGTTGATGAAACATTGATAAAAATCAAAATACAATTTATACAAAACGAAATTCACTTTAAAGAAAGGCTTTCTACAAAACACAACTTAATAAGTGGCCAAAATTATGTCTGACCCAATCCAAATGGTTTCGATATAGGCTATTGGGCATCTTATGATCCTTACTCATCTCATGCGGTTTCATATAGCTAATCAACATAGATGAAATAAAAAAAAATAACATTATATTATTTAAACATATATGAAACGTATGTTTAAGTTTTTTAACTTGTATTTAAGCGTCACCCTGCTCCGCTTTACTCGCATGCTCTGGTGTGTGGCCTAAACATGCATGCAAAAATAATATGAAACACAACCATGAATGATGAAAATATTCAATATCAATTATTTCCCTCCTAGTCACAAATGTTATAAATCATCAGCACACACTTCATCAACTCACCGGAGACACCAACTATCCCAGATATTTTATCCCATGCCTCGTTCTTTTGTAACTGGTCCCTAGCAAACAACGTCATGTCATAAATGATAGGGTTGAGATGCGGAAAAGGCAATATAAAAATGCTGTCATTATAAAAGGTTTCTAGTTTCAATGTAGCCTATTGCTTGTTTTTAGTTTCCATTTCATGTTGTGACGCTTCTCTCGCACATCATGCTGGTACGTCGGAGCGGCCAAAGCGTCAACAGCTTCGCCTTTGTTTCCTTGTATGTGATTGGCTGAAGCCTTTTCTGTCCCTGCAAAAGTTAAAGAAAAATCGACATCGAAGCGGAAAAAATAAAAGTCGTTTTTTCGCCGCAGCACATTCGCGTTCGGTGTGGAAGCACTCATTACACAAACAGCTGATCAAAAAATAAAACCATCGCGCAAATTATTCGTGCGTCAAAATCGCGTCCAGTGTGAAAGGGCCTTAATGCTAATCGTAAATTCTCTAAGATTATTTTTCATGTTGGCACTAATGATGTTCGACTCCGCCAGTCAGAGATCACCATAATTAACGTTAAAGAGGTGTGTGAACTCGCAAGTACGATGTCAAGCACTATATACGAAAAATAATCGATATTGCGACAGAAACTTTTAACTCTCTCTTTTCCAGCACTTTAGACACAGTTGCTCCGTTGCGTTAAACAAGATTAAAGAAAATAAGTCCAACGCCGTGGTACAACGAGCACACTCAGGCCCTTAAGAGAGCAGCCAGAAAAATGGAGCGCAACTGGAAGAAAACTAAACTAGAGGTATTTCGGATTTCATGGAAAGAGAGCTCGATTGCTTACAGAGAGGCTTTCAAAGCTGCTAGATCTGCTTATTTATCAATCCTATTAGAAGAAAATAAACATAATCCTAGGTATTTATTTGAAACCGTGACTAACGAAAAATAAAGCTTCAAGCACAGAAGTTTTCAAGCGGCACAGCAGTAATGACTTTATGACCTTCTTCACTTACAAGATTGATAATATAAGGGAGAAAATTATAACTATGCTACCGTCAACTACAGTATCGCATCAGGCAGTGCATTGTAATCTCCATGAAGAAAAAATCGATTCATTCATTGCTATAGGAGAGGAAGAATTTTCTAAACTCGTTAAATCATCTAAATCGACAACATGTACGTATGTTAGACCCTATACTGACTAAGCTACTGAAAGAGATGCTTCCAGAGATCATAGATCCTCTTCTTAACATCATTAATTCATCTTTGTCTCTAGGATACGTACCAAAAAGTTTTAAGATGGCTATGATTAAACCGTATGTTAAAAAAACGCAACTTGATCCTTCAGAATTAGTCAATTACAGGCCGATCTCGAATCTACCTTTTCTGTCAAAGATTCAAGAAAAAGCAGTTTTTTTCACAACTATGTTCCTTTTTAGTGCTTCGTGCTGCATTTGACACTATCGACCACAACATTCTTTTAAATAGAGTTAAAAACTATGTTGGCATTAGTGGAATTGCACTAGCCTGGTTTAAATCATACTTATCTAACCGTTATCAGTTTGTAGCAGTAAATGAAGAGATGTCTTATCGATCACAAGTTCAGTATGGCGTACCACAAGGCTCAGTACTAGGACCGTTGCTGTTGACTCTGTACATGCTACCATTAGGAGATATAAGGAAGCATGGCATTAGCTTTCACTGTTATGCCGACGATACTCAGCTCTATATTTCTTCACGCCCTGACGAAACTTACCAATTCACAAAATTAACGGAATGCATATCTGATTTTCCTACTACTAAATTCTGAATTTTTAACTCTGAAACAGAGATTCTAATTATTGGACAACAAACTTCCACACGTAATAACCTAGAATACTGTCTAACACTTGATGGCTGCTCTGTTAAGTCTTCGTCGTCGGTTAGGAACCTGGGTGTGCTCTTTTATAGCAATCTTTCATTTGAAAGTCACGTGTCTAGTATCTGTAAAACCGCATTTTATATCGAGCTCTTAACGCATTATAGTCCTTCACGTCTATTGTGATCTCAAAATTCCGGCCAGTTAATAATACCTAGAATATCAAAATCGACTGCTGGCGGTAGATCCTTTTCCTATTTAGCACCAAAATTTTGGAATAGTCTTCATAACATTGTCCGGGAAGCAGACACACACTGTCAGTTCAAATCTAGACTAAAAACACATCTCTTTGACCTAGCATACACATAACACACTATAGACTTCTATAATTCAATGTTAGGCTGCATAGTTTAGGTCAGCCGGAACCGGGAACACTTCCCTTAAATCCTGATGTACTCGTTACATCATAAGGATGGTGTCTACGCTAATACTAGTCTCTCTGTTTATCTCGAGGTTTGCCGCAGTCCGCCGGATCCCGGCCGTATCCAGATCTGATGAAGGACCTTCGCCTGAACACGACAACAACGGCGTCCTGAAGTCAGCCGGATCCCGGCCGTATCCAGATGAGATGGTGGACCTGCACCTGGACGCATCCATGACGCATCCTTCATCATCAGCCATGTGAAGGCCTCATCAACATGACAGCCATCGGCACTGATCCTCAACAATCTCGTCTCCATACCGACGTGATGACTCCGACTTCCAACCGGATGGAACTGCATAATATAATGTTCTGATCCAATCTGACTTCTGACCTGTAATGCTGCCTGGATCATAAACAGACACTGTTCGCTCGTTGGCCAGAGGAGAACTGGCCCCCGACTGAGCCTGGGTTCTCCCAAGGTTTTTTTCTCCATTCTGTCACTGATGGAGTTTTGGTTCCTTGCCACTGTTGCCTTGGCTTTTGGCTTGCTTAGTTGGGGACATTTAATATTCGACAATATTATTGATCCGCCTCACTTAAGGTGGACGATGATGCAACTTTGTATTATTTTCATGTTACTTTCTCTCCAGTATTTTGCAGACGAGGAGGATAAAAAAAAAAAAAAAATCTAATAAATACTTTATATATAATTATGGTCCACTCTTCTCATTTGTAAAAAATGTATTTCCATCAGTATACAGTACAAGTCTTAGGCCCCCACCAGTTATTGTTTTAGCTGTCTTTTATAGTTACATATAAATCTTGTTATGGCTTTACATGTGATACATAAATAAAAATGGAACTTATTTTAAATATCTCAATATAAAACATCCACATAGAACAAATATAAAATAGATTTGGGTATCCAAATATACCAAACAATTATTTGGCTTTGTAATTGTCCTTATTTCACCCATACATATATATATAAAGAATTGTAGACATTTAGGCCAAAGTGTTGAAGAAAAAAATCGTTGTCATTATTTTCTGTTATTAAAAATTAAGAACGAAGATACACATTACACGTACACAAGTTAATATACAAATTAAATATACAGTACTTTATTTTTTTCAGCTACAGTAGGTGTATTTAACAGTAGCATTGAAGAAAGTAATTAAACGAACAGATATGAAAATAAAACAACATAGACTTCACTGTATAAATTATACATCGATTCTTATTAAAGCTACTATTAAAGTTCTCAGTTAAGAGAAATGAGTGATTTCCTCTTTGTGGTTTGTTGTTTTATTAACATTAAAGGGATAGTTCTCCCAAAAGTTTAACTTGTCATCATTTACTCTCTCAAGTTGTTTAAAATCCGAAGTTAGATTCTTCTGTTGAAAATAAAAGTTATTTGGAAGAATATGGGTAACCAAACAGTCGATGTACTCCAGTGACTTCTATAGTATATATTTTTCCTACTATGGAAGTCAATGGGATCAGCAATTGTTTGGTTAGTTAGCCACATTCTTAAATATATCTTCTTTTGTGTTCAGCACTAAAAAAGAAGTTAATTCATGTTTGGAACAACATTAGAGTATGTAAATACTAACATAATTTTTATTTTTGGGTGAACTATCCATAGACAGTAAAAGAAATGGACACAGCGTCCCCATTGATTTCAACGGAGAAAATGAAGCCTGTTAAAAGCTGATAACCAGGTGTACTGCGCAGACTCAAAGTGAGCCTGTCACGTGAGCAACCTGTATGTCTTCTAGTAGCTGTGCCGAGTGAAATCTGAATAATTCCCTCCCGAATCTCACAGAGACGGAGAGCGTGAGTATTAGCTGTCCATGAGCTAGCAGCAGGATCAACTTAATGACTCTCTATGGGCTTCTTGACTTTATCAGACGTTATGCCTCTACGCCCCCCCCGATTGCCTGCGAGCTTCTCCTCCTGTCTATACGGTAATTTCTTGACTGTGCGACAGAGAGTCGAGTGGTTATGACGCAATCGTTAGCCTATTTTTACAAAAATTGCTTCAACGGGGCCATAACGTAAGATACAAGGTAATGGAGCCTTTTATACATTGTCGTGTTTCTTTAGAAATAAATGGACAAATGGAGTCTTTGGATGCCTCAGATGTAAAGTTATTCACTGTCAAAGTGACGCGTACGCAGGCGCGTTTGGCTGCCGCTGCTCACTGGGACTAGAGTCCTCTTTTTGGACTGTTTTGTATCAATCAATCAAAGTTTGACCAGCCTGAAAAAAGCCCTCTTTCTCTGTTTTTCACAAATTCGACTGGAGTCTTTTGGATTATTTATACCAATCAAAGTTTGACTAACCTGTTGGGCTCTCTGTCGTCAGTTCCGCGGGTCTTCCGCGGGTTTGGCTGGGGTCCACCGTGGGAGGTTTTGTTTTGTCGGCTGCTCGTGGTCTGGGCTGCCCTTCTGTATCTGGCTGCTTTCCGTCTGTGGGACTCGTGCACGGGGCTTGCTATCGGCACTGGCACATGAAGACGGCTATTGGCAGACAGGCTACCTTGTCGGCCAGCGGTTAGCGAGGCTTGGTGGCATTTGTCCTTGTTTTGCATGGCGTTCATTTATTCCTCCTCACAGCTCCACAAACTCAATTCTGCATTCACTCCTAAGATAAGATAAGAAAAACCTTTATTTGTCCCACAATGGGGAAATTACGGTTTGCAACAATAGAGACAGGACAGAGGCAGATAAAATGTACAAATAGAAGGTCAATGCACACAAGTCAGGCATAGCACATTACATGAGAGATGTGATGTAAACATAAATATAACTATAAAAATTAAAAAATAAATAAAATAGTCCAAAGTCAACAGTGTTTGTTGTACAGTCTGACTGCCGCTGGTAGGAAAGATCTGCGGTATCTCTCCCTCACACAGCGGGGATGGCGCAGCCTGTCACTGAAGCTACTCTCCATGGCTGACAGAGTATAGTGCAGTGGGTGTGACTCATGGGTCAGCATAGCTGTCAATTTAGCAAGGACCCTTCTGTCTCCCACCTCCCTCACTGAATCCAGAGGACAGCCCAGGACAGAGCTGGATTTCTTGATCACCTTATCCAACTTTTTTATGTCCCTCTCAGTAATGCTGCTGCTCCAGCAAGCCACAGCATAAAGGATGGCTGACGCCACCACAGAGTCATAAAAAGTCTTAAGGAGAGGCCCAGTCACTCCAAAGGACCTCAGCCTCCTCAGGAAGTACAGCCTGCTCTGACCCCTCTTGTACAGAGCATTAGTGTTATGAGTCCAATCCAGCTTGTTATTTAAGTGAACACCCAGGTACTTATAAGTGTCCACTCTCTCAATATCCCTTCCCTGGATGTTCACCAGAGGTGGGAGAGCAGGTCGCCATCTGCGAAAATCGACCACCATCTCCCTGGTCTTCCCCGCATTGATCCGGAGGTGATTTCGCTGACACCAGTCCACAAAGTTCTGTGTCAGTCCTCTGTACTCTGCATCATCATCCTCAGTGATGAGGCCAACAATAGCAGAGTCATCAGAGAACTTCTGCAGAAAACATCTGTCCGAGTTGTGTCTGAAGTCTGCCGTATAGAGGGTGAAAAGGTAGGGGGCCAGCACAGTTCCCTGGGGGACACCCGTACTACACATGAGACGGTCAGACACGCCGTCACGTGCTCTCACAAACTGTGGCCGGTTCGTGAGATAGTTCAAAACCCACTGTGACAGCAGGTGATCCACACCAGTCCTCTCCAGCTTATCCTTCAGAAGCATCGGCTGAATGGTATTAAAAGCGCTCGAGAAATCAAAAAACATGATTCTTACAGTGCTGCCGGGCTTCTCCAGGTGGGCGAGGGCATGATCCTGCAGGAAGATGACAGCGTCCTCCACCCCAACGTTGGGCCTGTAGGCAAACTGTAGCGGGTTCATGGAGGGGCCCACTGTGGAGCGGAGATGTTGCAGGACCAATCTCTCCAGTGTCTTCATCAGGTGTGATGTAAGAGCCACTGGCCTGTGGCTGTTGAGATCTTTAGGGTGCGATGTTTTTGGCACCGGTACCACACAGGACGTTTTCCACAACTGTGGTACCACTCCCAGTTTCAGGCTCAGATTGAATATCCTCTCCATAACTCCACTCAGCTGGTCTGCACTGGATTTCAGGAGTCTGGAGCTGATACCGTCAGGACCTGCTGCTTTCCTCCCCTTGATTTTCCTTAGCGCCTGTCTCACCTGTACTGCTGTGAAAGACAGGGATAGGCAGGGCGGATCAGTGCTAGGGATGTGAGAAAGTCCATCTGGAAATGTAATGGTTGAGAAGTGAGATGAACCGAGGGTGTGAGAGGTGTGAACGGTATGAGAGGCATGAATGGCAGAGGAGGTGCCTTGTCCCGGCGGAATGGGGATGAGGTGCAGTTGTATGGGGGTAGGCGTGGGGGGAGGTGTGACTGGCTGATTAAACCTATTGAAGTGATGGTTCAGATCATTCAGCCACTTAAGGTCCCCCTCAACCTGTGTGGGGGGTGATTTAAAACCTGAGATGGTCTTCAAGCTACTCCACACACCCCTAATATCTCTCTGTTCCAGCTGTCTATTTAGTTTCCTCTTGAAACAGGCCTTCCCCTCTCTGATCTTCCTCCTCAGCCTCCTCTGTACAACCTTCAGCTCAGCTTTATCCCCCAGTCTAAAAACTCTCCTCTTCTCCTTTAAGAGAGCTTTAATATCAGAGGTAATCCACGGCTTGTTGTTTGCGAAGCACCGTACCGTCCTAGTGGGTACAGTGTTCTCGTAGCAGAAATGAATATAGTCCGTAATACAGTCTGTAAGTGCGTTGATATCCTCCCCATGTGGATCACAGAGCTCTGACCACATAGTGGTTTCAAAACAGTGTTTAAGAGCCTCCTCACTCGCTGCAGTCCAGCTCCTCACTGTCCGTGGCACCACAGGCTCCCTGTATACAATAGGCGTATACACAGGCTGGAGATGGACCATATTGTGATCAGCTTTCTCTATGGGGGGGAGGGGAGTCACAATATATGCCTCCTTGATGTTAGCAAAAAACAAGTCCAATGTTTTATTGTCTCTGGTGGGGCAGGTGACATACTGAGTGAATGTGGACAACACAAGTGAGGGAGAAACATGATTAAAATCTCCAGAGATCAGGAAGAGGACATGTGGATGCTGTGTCTGGAGCCTGCTGGTGACTGAGTGCAGGATATCCGTTGCTGTCCCAGCATGCGCAGAAGGAGGCACGTACACGGCTATCACAATAACATGTGAAAACTCACGTGGCAGATAATATGGTCGCATGCTAACAGCAAACAATTCAATGTCCCGACTACAGAAACGCTCCTTAATCGTGCAATGTGCAGGTTTACACCATCTTTCATTCACATACACAGCCAGACCTCCTCCACGCTTCTTACCACTGTTGGTCGTCCTGTCCGCTCGTAGAAGATGAAAATTATCCATGATAACAGCGGAATCCGGGATGTTTGGTGTCAGCCAGCTCTCAGAGAAAATAAGTAAGCAACTGTACTTATACTCTCGCTGATATCGTGTTAGCGCTGAGAGCTCATCTGTCTTATTAGAGATGGACCTGAGATTACCCATAGTGACAGAGGGGACTGCAGGTCTAAAGCGCCTTTTCTTCTCTCGAAGTTTCTTTCCAGCACGACATCCTCGGCGAGTCTTGTATAACAACTCCGCGGGTATCACATGTCTGTCTCTGAGGATCTCCGTTGCGCGCCGCAGCGCTAACAGCTGATGCCGTATGTAAACAATTCGTGCCCCAACTCCGACAGTCATAGTTCCATAAATGGGTAAAAAGTGCTAATAATCCTTAAAGGGTGCGTAAGTCCAGAGAAAGTCTCTACAAAAGAATTTACAAAAGAAAAACATAAAAAGAAAAAGAAACGAGAGAAAAGAGAGGAAGTGTTGCAACCAGCTGCTACTTCCTGCAGCGCCGGAGTAGGGACTTAGTAAGTCCTGGACTTAACATCTCCATTATAAGTGAACTCAGAATTTTGCGGTGCTCCCGTCATGTCCACCGGAGTACACGCAGATGCTTTGTTCACCACCAGCAGGCTGAGCAGTCCATTTCGTCTATCTGGACGCCCGTCGCACAACTGACATATCATCAGAGCGCTGCCACCAAGAGGCTATTTCATTCCAAGCAGGACATAAAACGTGGAGTGGATCACAGCCTCCTCCGGCCCCTACAGAGACACTCTGCTACCCTCAACCCAGCACAAAATTGAACTTTTAAATGCACAATCCCTTAATAATAAGGCATCTTTTCTTCATGACCATATCTTCAACGAGCATATACCCTTCATGTGCCTAGTTGAAACCTGGAAACAACCAGAAGTTTACACTAGTCTAAATGAAGCCTGACCCCCTGGCTATACCTACCTAAGCAAGGCCCGCACCACTGGCCATGGTGGTGGTCTTGCCGTTGTGCACCAGGTAGAGTCTGAGCTATGTCCTTGCCTGTCCACTCTTCTTTTGAATGGCTTGCATTCAGATGCAAACTGCCACTTTCCACTACAATGCTCCAGATTTACCGGCCCCCCAAACTGAACCCAGCTTTCATTCCTGAGATACATGATCTCCTTACCACACTTTACTCAACCCCAGGGAATATCATCATACTTGGTGATTTTAATATCCATGTAAATGATCCCCCTTCCTACTCGGTAGCTGAATTCATTAATCTTCTTGACAGTCTCAATTTCACTCAACATGTCAACGTCCCAACACACTCCAGAGGCCGCATGCTTGATTTGTTGATCACCAATTCCACCTCTATCAGCAATCTCTCGGTGCACGATCTGGGCGTGTCTGACCATAAGGCCATTTCAATGGAGCTTCCCATCCTGTCCCCCCTCAGTAAGTCAAGCAGACAAATCAGTTTCAGGAACCTTAAAAACATCAATCCAGTCACCCTGACTACCGACCTCCGTCATCTCTCCGCTGCTAACTCCCTTTCAGTCATTGAATCTGAGGATCTTAACAATTTATCACTTAGCACCCTCCTGGACCATCATGCCCCAGTCAAGTCCAGAACAGTCAACCTCAAACACTCAGCCCCCTGGTAGTTTCTGCTCAACTCCACAATCATCTCATAACAAACTCTGGCCACAGTACGGAAACTGAATTGGTCAGGGTCACTAATGACCTGCTGATGACGGCTCTCCATCACTTCTCATCCTTCTCGATCTCACCACAGCATTTGACACCGTGGACCACCATATTCTTCTACACCACCTCCACTCCTCCATTGGACTCTCTGATACTGCTCTGGCCTGGTTTACATCATATCTCACGGACAGAACTGAGTATGTATCCCTGGGTGCTGCTAAATCGGACACACACTCTGTCACTTGTGGTGTCCCTCAAGGATCAGTCCTTGGCCCCACCCTCTTCACGCTTTACATGCTCCCGCTTGGTCATGTCATCAGCCGGCATGGAATATCTTTCCATTGCTACGCTGATGACACCCAAATTTACATCAAAACAAATCCAAACCCCTCTGCAGCCCCTTCCACACTTTCCACCTGCCTGGAGGAGATAAAGACGTGGATGGCGGCTAACTTTCTGTAACTCAACAGCTTCAAAAACAGAAGCCATTCTTGTTGGCACTCCGCACCAGACCCGGTCATCCACCATCACCAGCATCACATTCTCTGGTCATGACACCCACCTCTCATCCTCAGTCACAAACCTTGGTGTTAGAATGGACCCTCACTTGACCTTTGAGGCCCACATTAAACATCTTTGTAAAACCTCTTTCTTTCATCTCAGGAACATTGCAAATCTCTGCCCTATGCTCACTTTCCCTGATGCCGAAAAACTTGTCCATGCCTTAGTTTCCTCCAGGCTGGACTACTGCAACGCACTCCTCATCGGGATCCCAAGCAAGAACATCAAGCAGCTGCAGTACATCCAGAACTGTGCAGCTAGGATCCTGATGGGCGTGCGGAAGTACCATCACATCACACCCATCCTCAAATCGCTCCATTGGCTTCCTGTCCAGTACAGGATTGAATTCAAAGTTTCCCTTCTGTCCCACCAGTGCCTCCATGGCACTGCCCCCCTATATCTCAAACAACTCATAACCCCCCTTTCCTCATCGCGCCATCTCCGCTCTGGACAGGCCAACCTCCTCCAGCCTTTGAGGACAAGGCTTCGTACTATGGGTGACCGTGCCTTTTGTTCAGTTGCACCCAGTCTGTGGAATACTGTGGACTCTTTTAAAAAAGGCCTTAAAACCCATCTTTTTAGAAAAGCCTTTTATGGCTAAAAGTGTTATTTTAATGTTTCTATTTTTATGCTGTTTTGCATTGTAGCACTTTGAGGTCATTGAATTGATGTAAAGTGCGTTATAAATAAAATGTATTATTATTATAACTGGGAGCCAGTGTATAGACCTGAGGACTGGTGTGATGTGTTCATATGTTCTGGTTCAAGGTATGCGTTCACCTTGAGAACTTCATCTTTGTTTCCAAATGCAATGACTTTAGTTTTGTCTTTGTTTAACTGAAGAAAGTTTTGGCACATCCAACTGTTTACTTCATCGATGCATTGGCACAGGGAGTCAATGGGGCTGTAGTCGTTAGACGATAGGGCTAAGTAGATCTGTGTGTCGTCTGCATAGATGTGGTAAGAGATGCGGTTCTTTCTCATTATTTGGCTCATTGGGAGCATGTACAGGTTGAATAGGAGTGGCGCAAGAATTGAGCTTGAGGGACTCTGCATGTCATGGATGTCCACTCAGACGTATGGTCTCCTATACTCACATAATAACCTCTCCCTCCTAAGTATGACCTGAACCATTTTAGGAACATCCCAGAAAGCCCAACCCAGTTTTCCAGCCTGTCAAGAAGTTTGTTGTGATCGACAGTGTCAAATGCAGCACTGAGGTCGAGTTGTACCAGCACTGATAATTTGCCTGTATCAGTATTTAAGCGAATATTGTTTATTATCTTTATGAGCGCTGTCTCTGTGCTGTGATGCGGTCTGAAACCGGATTGAAAATTGTGAAAGTATCCATTCGAGCTTAAGAATTTGTTCAGCTGATTGAAGACAACTTTTTCAATGATCTTGCCTATGAAAGGAAGATTTGAGATCGGTCTATAGTTGCTTAATATGGTCTTATCCAGATTGCTCTTTTTCAGGAGGGGCTCAACTCGTGTTGTTTTTAAATGTCCTTCAGAAATAAATTATTGATTGATTGATTAAACAGTTAAACACACTTTTGAAGAAAGATGTGGGAAGTGCGTCAAGGGTGCAGGTTGATGTTTTAAGGTGCTTTATGGTTTCTTCTAAAATGTTGCCATCAATTTCTTTGAAGTCAGACAGAGTAACTACTTTCTCAGGTTGTGGACTGATCTGTCTGACCCCAGTGCGGATCAATGATGTGCTGATCACCTTTCTGATATTATTGATTTTCCCAGAGAAGAAAGAAGCAAACTCCCTGCACTTGCTGTCTGAGAGCATTTCACTGGGAATCTGGCTTGGGGGGTTCGTCAGTCTCTCTATAGTAGCAAAAAGAGTGCGTGTGTTTAAGTTGCTGTTTATAATATTTGAGAAGAAAGTCTGTCTAGCTTTGCCTAGTTCCATATTGAAAGCATGGATGCTGTCTTTGTAGATGTTATAATGGACTACAAGTTTTGTCTTCCGCCACATGCGCTCTGCTTTTCTACATTGTCTTTTCATATTTTGCACTGCTGTTCAGTTTCTCCAAGGTGCTGAGAGTTTAGAAAAACATTTTTATTAAGATTTTTAAAAAGAATTCTGCATCTATTTTTAGGTGGCACACCCGTGGCTGAATTGTTTTTGTTAACTGTAATGGGCAGTGGATTTTAGTGCATTATTGCATCAGTGACTAACTCATACTACCGACACAAGCAAAGTAACATCCACTTACACTCCCAACAAATCAGGTTTATGATTTAACAAACTTTTCAGGATATCCAACAGTGAATCATACATTATTTCTAGTTTACAATAAATACACTGTAACCCTCTAAGACTCCTTGTGTTGTGATGAGAGAGAGGACCCAAAAGCGAGATGCGGCAAAAACAGTCTAAGATAATTAGGCTGTCCACAGGAAAAAACAAACACAAAAGTTCAGGGGAGTCAATAGAACACAGGAACAGCCGGTTGGCTATAACGAGAAAACAAATCCCCTTCTTCAGGACAGCGCGGCGCAGGATGTGGCCGAAGAAACAGAAAGCAGGTAGCGAGCTTCGAGTCTCACTTCGAAGTCAGAGGTAGCAGGTCGCTTGATGAGGACGCAGTTCAGGTCTCGGCGTCAGGTAAGCTGGAGAGAATTCAGAGAGCATGTAACAGCATAAACAGATATCTTCTAGCAGTAGACAGCGCTCCAGTAGGGACGCGAACAGGACAGGACATGAGAGATAGAGAACAAACTATACACATAAAGATTGCAAGGAATAATCTGACAAAGAGACAGGGAAAGAGAGAACTAGAAGAAGCAGGAAAAATCAGGGGGAAAAGAGGGAACAGCTGGGAGTTAATCAGCGCGGAGGATGTAGAGAGTGGGAACAGCTGAGGGTGATGAGATAACGAGAGAGTGGATGTGTGTGCGTGGTGTGTGTGAGTGTGACTGTGTGTGTGTGTGTGTGTGACCACAAGAGGGAGATAGAGAAGGAGAAGAGCGAGCCAGGATCATGACACCTTGGTAAACGGTTAGGCAAGTATAGTTAATTTAAATAAACTTTCCATTTCCCCAAGGTCATCTTCCCCTTTTTCTCTTCTTCCTCCCAAAGAACAACAATAATTTAATCTCTTTCTACCAAAAGTATTAGTTTTTGAATAGGCCGTTCGATAATTGAGGGTTTAGAAGGACTGTCTCTGATTGCGGTCCTCCGCTCTCCTACTTGAACCTTGACCCGATGAACTAACCCATCAGATCCTTCTGTGGTTTCCACAACTCGTCCCAAATGCCAGTCGTTTCTTGGAACTGTATCCTCCTTGATTATGACAATGTCATTTACCTTGAAATTGCGACGAGAAACATGCCACTTCTGTCTTAAGGAAATGTTCAACAAATATTCCTTCTTCCAAGTCAAGTCAAGTCAAGTGTATTTATATAGCGCTTTTCACAATATAAATTGCATCAAAGCAGCTTCACAGTATCAATCAAATAACAATGTTTGTTTCTTAGTGGAAAAAACATCCACGTTTGGTAGGGCTGATCAATGGTATTAATGCTTGGTTCATTAATTTGAATGTCCCCAACTGAGCAAGCCAAAGGCAACAGTGGCAAGGAACCGAAAAACTCCATCAAGTGACCTACTGGTGTCCTAAAACTCCATCAGGTGACTTAATGGAGAGAAAAAAAAAAAACCTTGGGAGAACCCAGGCTCAGTCGGGGGCCAGTTCTCCTCTGGCGTTTATGAACTAGAGGCCGGATTTACAGTAACTGTAATTTGATACAGAATTTTGTTTTATTGTATCACTTCGGGGTGGGTACGCGAACCGGAATCACAACGTTTTATCTGTAGAGTGGGAAAGGGATCCTCCGTAGGGAGAGGCTAGTTGGCACTTCAGCACTGCGTTGTCATCGGGTCCAGGCAAAGCTCCTAGTCAGATCTGGATACGGCCTGGATCCGGTAGGCTGCGGGAAAACCTCGGGATAAACAAAGACACTAAAATTAGCGTAGATGCCATTCTTCTTATGATGATGTAACGAGTACATCAGGATTTAAGGGAAGTGTTCCCAGTTCCGGCTGACCTAATCTATGCAGCCTAACATTGAATTATAGAAGTCTATAATATATTATGTGTATGCTAGGTCAAAGAGATGTGTTTTTAGTCTAGCTTTGAACTGACAGAGTGTGTCTGCTTCCTGGACAATGGTAGGAAGACTGTTCCAAAGTTTTGGTGCTAAATAGGAAAAGGATCTACCGCCAGCAGTCGATTTTGATATTCTAGGTATTATCAACTGGCCCGAATTTTGAGATCGCAATAGACGTGAAGGACTATAATGCGTTAAGAGCTCGCTCAAGTACTGCGGAGCTAAACCATTTAGTGCTTTGTAAGTAATCAACAATATTTTAAAATTTATACGATGTTTAATAGGCAGCCAATGCAGTGTTGACAGAACCGGGCTAATATGGTCATATTTCCTGGTTCTAATAAGAACTCGAGCTGCAGGGTTTTGGACCAGCTGTAGTTTATTTATTAAGCGTGCAGGTCAACCACCCAGTAGAGCATTACAATAATCTAGTCTTGATGATATGAAAGCATGAACTAATTGTTCCGCATTTGTTAATGAGAGCATATGTCGTAATTTAGATATATTTTTAAGATGGAAAAATACGGTTTTACAGATACTAGATACGTGACTTTCAAATGAAAGATTGCTATCAAAGAGCACACCCAGGTTCCTAACCGACGACGAAGACTTAATAGAGCAGCCATCAAGTGTTAGAAAGTATTCTAGGTTATATTACGTGTGGAAGTTTTTTGTCCAATAATTAGAATCTCTGTTTTTTCAGAGTTTAGTAGTAGGAAATTACTAGTCATCCAATTTTTTAAATCAGCTATGCATTCCGTTAATTTTGTGAATTGGTAAGTTTCGTTAGGTTTTGAAGAAATATACAGCTGAGTATCATCGGCATAACAGTGAAAGCTAATTCCATGTTTCCTAATGATATGTCCTAATGGTAGCATGTACAGAGTGAACAGCAGCGGTCCTAGTACTGAGCCTTGTGGTACGCCATACTGAACTTGTGATCGATAAGACATCTCTTCATTTACTGCTACAAACTGATAACGGTCAGATAAGTATGATTTAAACCATGCTAGTGCAATTCCACTA
Organism: Meda fulgida; assembly: GCA_030578275.1. Classification (NCBI taxonomy): domain Eukaryota; kingdom Metazoa; phylum Chordata; class Actinopteri; order Cypriniformes; family Leuciscidae; genus Meda; species Meda fulgida. The sequence goes on from CM060623.1 coordinate 2,699,162, forward strand.
ATGCCAACATAGTTTTCTAGTCTATTTAAAAGAATATTGTGGTCAATTGTGTCAAATGCAGCACTAAGATCAAGTAACACTAATAGAGAGATACAACCACGATCGGATGATAAAAGTAAATCATTTGTAACTCTAATGAGAGCTGTCTCAGTACTATGGTGCGGTCTAAATCCTGACTGAAAATCCTCTCAGATATCATTTCTTTCAAGAAAGGAACACAGTTGTGAGGATACTGCTTTTTCTAATATCTCTGACAGAAAAGGCAGATTTGAGATCGGCCTGTAATTGACTAATTCTGAAGGATCAAGTTGCGTTTTTTTTAACAAGCGGTTTTATCATAGCCAGCTTAAAGGTTTTTGGTACGTATCCTAGAGACAAAGACGAATTAATGATATTAAGAAGAGGATCTATGATCTCTGGAAGCATCTCTTTCAATAGCTTAGTCGGTATAGGGTCTAACATACAAGTTGTCGATTTAGATGAATTAACGAGTTTGCAGAATTCTTCCTCTGCTATAGCAACAAATGAATGAAATTTTTCCTCAGGGAGACTACAATGCACTCCCTGATGCGATACTGTAGTAGACGGTTGCATAGTTATAATTTTGTACCTGATATTATCAATCTTATAAGTGAAGAAGTTCATAAAGTCATTACTGTGTTGGCCTGAAACTTCTGTGCTTGAAGCTTTCTTTTTCGTTAGTTTAGCCACTGTTTCAAATAAATACCTAAGATTATGTTTATTTTCTTCTAATAGGGTTGAAAAATAAGCAGATCTAGCAGCTTAAAGCCTCTCTGTAAGCAATCGAGCTCTCTTTCCATGAAATCCAAAATACCTCTAGTTTTGTTTTCTTCCAGTTGCGCTCCATTTTTCTGGCTGCTCTCTTAAGGGCCTGAGTGTGCTCGTTGTACCACGGCGTTGGACTATTTTCTTTAATCTTCTTTAAGCGCAACGGAGCAACTGTGTCTAAAGTGCTGGAAAAGAGAGAGTTAAAAGTTTCTGTTGCAATATCAAGTTCTTCTAAGCTATCCGGGATGCTGAGATGATGAAACTGTGTTATAAATATGTTAGACCTATAACTTCTGCCACTAAAGATTGCTTTATCAATAATCTTCCTAATCAGAGTCGGCTTTGCAGCCTTGGCTAAATGTAATTTACATGAGACTAGATAATGGTCTGAGATGTCATCGCTCTGCTGCAGAATTTCAACGGCATCAACATCTATTCCATGTGATAATATTAGATCTAGAGTATGATTACGACAATGAGTGGGTCCTGACACGTGTCTAACTCCAATTGAGTTTACAATGTCTTTAAGTGCCAATCCCAATGCATCTTTTTCATTATCTACATGTATATTAAAATCACCAACAATTAGTACTTTATCGTTAGCCAATACTAATTCTGATAGAAAGTCCGCAAATTCTTCGATAAAATCTTTATGGTGCCCTGGTGGCCTCTTTACAGTAGCCAGCAGAAATCTCAAACGTGATTTATCGTTTACACTATATATTTTTACATTAAGCATCCAACACTTCAAAAGAAGTATGTTTAAAAATAGATTTCTTAGTGGTTTTGAAAATATTACTATAAATTACAGCAACACCTCCCCCTTTGCGTTTTAGACAAGGTTCATGTTTATAACAGTAATCTTGTGGGGTTGACTCATTTAAAGCAATGTAATCGTTTGGTTTTAGCCAGGTTTCTGTCAAACACAGCACATCTAGATTATAATCTGAAATCATATCATTAACGATGAGCGATTTTGAAGTAAGGGATCGAATATTCAGCAACCCAAGCTTTATCATTTGCTCATCTGTATTATATCTGTTTTTTATTTGTTGAACATCAATTAAATTTTTTACCTGACGTTTTTTGGATTTCCAAATTCAGGGAACAGACACAGTCTCTATATGATGATATCTAGGTGAAAGAGGCTCTATGTGATGGGATTTATCTGACCTTGGTGACGCGAGACCGCTAGCAGACGGTCGGTTTAGCCAGTCTGTCTGCTTCCTGACCTGGGCCCCAGATTGTCATGTTTTAGGTCTAAGACTATGTGCCATATTACTAGAGAGAAGAGCAGCACCATCCCAGGAGGGATGAACACCATCTCTTTTCAACAGGTCAGGCTTGCCCCAAAAACTTTTCTAATTGTCTATGAATTCTATATTATTCAACGGACACCACTTAGACAACCAACCATTGAGTGAGGCCAATCTGCTAACTATCTCATCACTCCTGCGAACAGGAAGGGGGCCAGAGAAAATTACAGTGCCTGACATCGTACTTGCGAGTTTACACACCTCTTTAATATTAATTTTGGTGATCTCCGACTGGCGGAGTCGAACATCATTAGTGCCGACATGAATAATGATCTTAGAGAATTTACGATTAGCATTAGCCAGCACTTTTAAATTTGCTTTGATGTCAGGCGCTCTGGCTCCCGGCAAACATGTGACTATGGTGGCTGGTGTCTCTATTTTCACGTTCCGTGTGATCGAATCACCAATTACCAGGGCACAATCAGAATTCTCAGTGGGTGTTTCACTGAGTGGGGCAAATCGATTTGTTATGGTAATCGGAACGGAAGAGAGTTTTTTTAATCCGCGACTAGAGCGATCTCTCACGGTCACCCATCTGCCCTGCTGCGTGGGCTCTACTTCAGCCGGAACCGAATCATGTACAGAGTTCACTATGCTAGGCGCATCCAAAATAGTATCTAAAGCTCTAGTACTATCCTTTCTATCCTCAATTAAAGTTTGGATGCGTGTCTCTAGCTCTGAAATCTTCTCCGTCAGCCTGACTGTCTCCTTGCATTTATCACAAATAAAACCTATATTGCCATCGGAGAAGGCTATACTAAACATATGACATGTGACACAGGTGACAATAACAGGACAAGACATTACTCACCGTTTGTGTTGACTGATTCTTACTTACCTGGGCTTTTATGAACTCAAAGGCGCGGGCGCGCGAGAGAAAATAAATAATAAATAAATGAGCGCGGGTGGCGCGTAAACACTAGCGTGCTGTGCTAACAATAACGGAAGCTAGCGATGTAAGGTTAATCTGAGATGGTGGGTAAACTGTATTTAGTAATATAAACAACTAGAAATGATAGTAAATGATGGTTCAAAACAGAAAGAAATACGAAGCTAATACGAGGCGTAGAGCTTACAGCCTCGACGCAAACAAACTCACAGCAGGCAGGAAGGCAGACAGGAGCAATCGATCAGTGAACAGCAGATCTCGATCAACAACAGCCAAGACTCCAGAACTGCTCAGTTAAATACTGCACTTTACGCCACCTTTTTGCAGCATATATATCCGCTTCAACAAACTTTCCAGGAGGTGGTAGAGCAATCTTAGACTTCATTAAGATGAGATGATTCGGAGTTAAAGGATATAATGATTTTGGATCATTGATGCCATCAACGTTTAAAGGACGACTATTCACAATAGCCATTGATTCATAAAGAAGAGTTCTTAGAGAGGCATCGTCAAGTCTTCCATGACACTGACCGATAGTCACATTCACAACATTACGAATGGTGTGTATCTGCCGCTCCCAGATACCCCCGGCATGACTAGCTGAAGGGGCATTGAAAATGAACTCACACTGTTTCTCAGCTAGAAAGGCTTCAAGTGCATTCATATCACATTGCTTGAGGGGTTCTTACACATTGGCAGCTCCCACAAAGTTTGTTCCCTGATCACAACGAAGTTGACTAACTGCACCTGTAAGACTGATAAAGCAACGTAAAGCATTAATAAAAGCATCTGTGATAACTCTTCCAGCATTTCTATATGAACTGCCCGAGAAGATAGGCATGTGAAGAAAAGACCATATCGCTTACATTCTTTACGACCCTGTTTAAAATGAAATGGGCCGAAACAATCCATCCCACAAAATGAAAAGGGGTCTAAAACTTCACACCGTTCTTCAGGTATTGCAGACATTTGTTGCTCCTCTGCTGGTCTTCTCTGTCTACGGCACTGCATACATTTATATATTCACTTAGCAACTAACTTGCTTCCACCAATGACCCAAAATCCATTGGCCCGAATTTCCATCAAGGTTTGGTTTCGGCCTTGATGGCAGACCTGATCATGATAGTACGACAAAATCAGGTTAGAAATGTGGCTGTCTTTAGGCAGAATAATTGGATGCCGTTGTTCTGGGATAAGGGTTGACCCCTTAAGCCTCCCACGACACAAAGCAGTCCCTCAACAAGCATGGGATTGAGATGAAAAAGAGGACTAGTCTTCGGAAGACTGTTCACTTGCCCTCTACTTTGAAGCGCTTTCAACACTTTGGGGAATGAGACCTGCTGAACAAGCTTTATTACCACGGCCGCAGCTTTCCTGCGTTCTTCAGCAGTCACTGTATCGCTAGTTTTTACCTTTGACCCCAACCTCTTAATTCTAGCAACCACCTTAAGAAGTGTGGTCCAGGTGGAAAACCGGTCCAGTCGATATAAGACGTCCATCTGCTCATTGGCCTGTACTGCACATACTTGAGCCAATTTTACCTCAGGATCTCCAACACACAACTCCACAGAGTGTTCAAGTGTTGGAAGCACTTCTCGTTCCCACAGAAACTTTGGGCCCAGTAACCAACTAGCTGATGATATGTCCACTGTACGAAGACCTCTGGAAGTATGGTCAGCAGGGTTCTGTGTTGTATTAACATAGTGCTAATTATTTGGATCGGTGGTTTCTCTTATCAACTGAACTCTGTTTGCCACAAACACGTGGAACCTTCTTGCTTCATTATTGATGTCAGCCAAAACGACCTGAGAGTCTGTCCAGAAATATTCCTGGTCAATTTTCATCTGAAGCTCTGCCTTCAACAAAACACTCATCCTAGCCGCTGTTACTCCTGCTGAAAGTTCCAGTCTTGGAATACTTGTGACCTTTGTAAGTGAAACTCTTGCTTTAGCCATAACCTGACAACAGTGGATCTCATTTTTCTCGTTCTTATATCTAAGGTAGGAGCAAGAACCATAACCGGCCACACTGGCGTCCAAGAAGTGATGCAGTTCTACTCTCACAACGTTCCCAAAGTTCCGAGGGTGATAACATCGGGGTATGATAATTTTCTTCAACACTTGGAGGCCGGTTTCTCACTCCTCCCACTGTCTATTCAAGCCTTCAGGCAGTGGATCATCCCATCCAATGCCTTTGTGGCACAGCTCCTGCAAAATACACTTTCCATTCAACGTAAAGGGAGCCATGAACCCAAGTGGGTCATATAAGGAGGCCACAACTGACAGACGACCTCGTCGTGTTGGAAGGGTGGTCTTTTACATTGAGATTGAAGCTGAAGGTATCTGTATCCATGGACCATTGAATACCGAGTACATGTCCTTCTGATGTTAATACCGGATTAAGGTCAAGTGGGACGATGTTTACCGCTCTTTCTGAGGGGGCCACACAGGTAAGAACTTCTTTGTGATTTGAATTGAACTTGTGCAGCCTTAGACCTACACGTCGACAAAGTTCCTGTGCCTCAACAATGAGCTCCTTTGCCTCTTCGACTGCTGAAACACTTATCAATCCATCGTCCACATAGAAATTGTTTTCCTCAAAATCCGAGGCTACGTGATAATCCACTTGATTTTGCCGTGCCAGAGACTTTAACCCAAAATTAGCGCATCCAGGAGAGGAAGCAGCACCAAAGAGATGGACTGTCATTCTGTACTCTTTTGGTTCTGTTGTTAGTTTTCCACACTCCCACCAGAGGAATCTAAGATAATTGCGACTTTCAGGGGAGACATGGAATTGGTGAAACATCCTTTCGATGTCACAAGTCACAGCAACCTCCTGCTTTCTAAAGCGACACAAAACACCTATGAGAGAGTTAATTAAATCAGGACCAGTCAGCAGGTTATCATATAACGAAATGCCATGAAATTTTGCAGAACAATCAAACACAACTCTCAGTTTATCAGGCTTCTTGGGATGATATTCACCCCATGATGAGGGATGTACCAGACGGCCTCACCCTCCCCAACTGCAGGTGCTAATTCTGCTTCACCTTTAGATATTGTTTCTAAGTTGAAACCTCGGACTTGAAGGCCACTGGCGGTTTTACTTGCTATCACGGTATTAACAGCTGTCATTGTAGCGGATCAGTAGACGCACCACAGGGTCAGCCTCAAATAAAGAGAAAACCAGCCGCGTCTTTTCGCTTTTGCGTGTTTACTGCAAGCATAAAATGGGACAGTTACAATCATCTGTTCTGGATTGACAATCTCTCTTCAGAGTGCTTTCCGCAAATTCCATATTATAAGATGTATTTTCTTTACAGTATCTTCAATGGTTCCATTTAATAAGATGCATAACACCAAAGGCATATTTTTTATGTAGAACTAATAAGATTTATGAATTCTGAAAATTAATAAAACAGTAATGAAACAAAAGAATACAACTCATACCTGCAAGCATAAAATGGGACAGTTACAATCATCTGTTCTGGATTGACAAACTGCAAATACATCATTCAGTTAGTACATTGTCCCATATTTCTAATATGCAGGCAACTTACAATATCAAAGAAACAATTCACAGTTTCAGCTTGTTCTTAACACACATAACATGCTTTAAATCATGAACTACATTACCCAGAATGCACCATTGATTACTGGCGCGCATTTCACTCATGTCATTAAAATGAAATTAAATGAAACCCAGATCAACATTAATAAGCATCCTCATACCCATGAAAACCAACATAGGACATTAACTGATACTTAAAGTGTTATACCGTTTATAGAAATATGACACAATCGCACGTTTAAAGCAATGCAGTTTATGTACTATATTAAACATGAAGAACCATTTATTTAACAAACAACAGGGTCACCAACAGTATTACCACCATATTTAGTTCTGATTTCACAATAACTTCTATTTAATATGCTCTAAGACCTTGTTTGAATTGTCCATTAACGGAGACACATACCTCTCTTCAGAGTGCTTCCCGCAAACTGAAGAGCGCAACACGCGAGGAATATACCATTGATTGAAGAAAGGGGAGGATCATACCAAATCAGTAACACTAAAGGACACAACACATCCTTCCAATCAAACTCATGCAGTACAGGGCAGTAGTGCAATTATAATGTTTGATAACCACAAAGACTAAATGCTGGTTGCTGTATGTTAAATTCTATACTGGCGTTGATTCAATATTCCAACTTCCCCCACCTTAATGAAATGTGGATCATTCCTTGCTCAATCTCTCTCTGCATCTGATTGAGAAGCAACTAATCTATTTAGTAAAGTTTGATGAATTATACATTTTTCACACCATTACATCATCGTGCTTAACTTAAGCTGTACCGGTTGCGTATTGACATTCAATTCAAAGGTCAATTCTTCCAAAACAAAGGTGGAATCACTCTGGGTGTCAAGGAGCGCATAAGTAAGAATTTCTTTCTGGGGCTCCGTTGTTGAAGACACAAAAACTGGAACAATACTGGAGGTAGCAGAAGCATGTTGTGTCAATGCATGGGACATAACCCTTTGGATCTCCGTACTCGAATGTTCTCCTTCAGCTGAATCTTTACTTGCCGATTCCGAATTTCTTTCGATGTCAGGTTGGATGCCGCCGGCTACATGTGCCACATAGGTGCCGCCTTTTACAGTCTTTGCTAACATGTCCCTTTCCAAGGCAGCCAAAGCACAGGCGATTTTCATAAATAGTGGCCCTTTTCTCTTCCATCGTCTTCGTAGCAAAGGTTGGACACTTTACAAACCAAACAAGGTGGCTTTGGCCTTAAAAATTCCTCATTCACCGAGCTGGAAGTTTTCATTTGGGTGCTTGTGTTCAATGCTTTAGCTCTCCTTGGAAACCTCTCCTCCGAAGGTTTCAAATTCATCAAGGCAAGGGAGGCAATAGGATTACAAGCTATTCTAGCTTCTCTTTGCATAAACCCTGTAAAATGCATAAAGCTTGGATAATCACCAGATCTATCGAGTTCTTCCACAACAATACGACTCCATCTATGTACCATCCATTCAGGCAGTTTTTTAAGAAGCTTATTTCCAAACAGCTTTGCAGAAAATCTGCAAACTCTCTAACAGCTTTGGGATCATTCGCTGCTATCTTAGGCCATTTCATGAGTCGCTCTCATAAAGCCCGTTGGACAATGAATGGACTGCCATATCTTTCTTGTAAGACTGTCCATACACCAGGGTATCTTCTCCATTCAGCATCTTCTGAGTTGCGGTAGCAAAAACCTTCCACAGCCTTACGCGCCTCACCTGCTAGGTAGCTTTTCAAGTATAGCATTTTCTCACTATCTGGGAGTGGTTTCCGGCCAATGAGGGCCATAAAGGATACCTTCCAATCCACAAACTTTAAAGGGTCCCCAGTGAATATTATTGGCTCTGGGACGGGTAGACGGCTTAAAGTAAATGAGCTTGCAATTGCCTGTGTCAAAGTGATTTCCTCTTGCGTCTTTTGCCTTTCAGATGGGTTATAAGAAGACTCAAAGGGTCGTGCGGCTTGTGGATTCAGACGAGGTTTGTGCTCCGTGTATGGGCTGTCAGAAAGAAGTTTAGGTTCAGTTTCTTCAACACGACTTTCTGAACCATCAAAATTATTATACGCTCTTACACGAGCTGCGGCCACCTTTACCTCATTGTCTACTTGAGGCTGCTCTAGCTTTGTTTTTTCCTCCTCTAATTTTACCTTCATTTCAGCATCCCTTTGCTTGATGTCTGCTAGCATTTGCCTTTCCTTAAGTTTCCATTCGTACTCCAATCTGTCAAGCCTTGCTTGTTGAGCGTGTATAATTTGAATAACTTTGGCCTGTTCCATCTTTGCTGCAAGTTCTGCTTCCGCATCTGCGCGTTTGCTGGAGGACCTGGAGATGGCGCTTGACTGATCATCATGTCCTTGTGACGATCGTAAGGTTACTGTTTCTGTATTTCCAAAGACAGATCCATAATCATCCTTATTTAGCACCATCCTCACTCTTTCCTTCTCAAGTTGGTCATTGAAAGGCTGCTCCATATCCTTTATCCTCTCACGCACAAGATCACCAACCTCTGTGTTTAACATGTTGCAGGCATCCATCTTCTTAACAATCTCTGGATTGGTAGTTTGATTGCGGCGAACAGGCTCATAGTGTTGACACACTTTGGCATGTTTAAATTTAACATCCTTTTCAATTTCCTCTAGATCATCAGGTGAACAGAAAGTCTTTAACTTGGCTCTAATCTCCTTTGCTGTCCCCTTCCAGGATTCATATGTTTAATAAAAAGCCTTCTCATTTTTCTTGGCTTCTAGCTTATGCAACTCTTGGCCTTTTTCTGTTAAGGTTCGCTCACGAGAGTTAGACCTCACTTGTTGTGCCTTGGGGAGACTATCTATATTTTCATTTAACATTATACTGTATTGATATCCTATTTTACACTGAACCCTTAAAATGTTATGTCCAAGTAACAACTAGTTTTGACCTTAATGTAACAATTAAACTATGTTACCAATCATATCAAACATCATACACTTAAAAAAATACTCATCAAAGTTAGTAATCAATACAGTACAAATAACCATGAAAATACTAAAGTATTTCATAAAGAGAAAATAATTATAATTCCCCATGAGACATTACTAGGTCAGAATTGAAAATACCTGATTATTATTACATTCTAAAACTTTTAACTATTTTCAAACCTCACATTATTTCACACCCACATTTCTCATTTAGTAGTATTAAAACCTTTAAATATTTTAAAGCAACTATCCATATGAGCAGGTAGCTTTTGTCGTCACACCAGATCAACTTATTAGACAGTTCGTATAGCTGTGGTGGATTTCACTCTCCAGCAAGCCAAAGTCTTTTTTCTACAGCTGCATCCCGCATGTGTGTGCTGAACTTCGGTATACCTTTAACACCAGTGACACGCAACAGGATGGCTTACGTAGCGTCAAGTTTCACTGTAGCAGCCCTTGGCATCAATAATCCCGTGTAGAGTTCGACCGGGATTACACAAAGTAATGGAGCCTTTTATACATTGTCGTGTTTCTTTAGAAATAAAAAATGGACAAATTAAGTCTTTGGACACCTCAGATGTAAAGTTATTCGCTGTCAAAGTGACGCCAAAATGAATGGGAGTCAATGAAATGCTAACAGCAGGTGAAGTTCTGCTACAATGGCGGCTCCCGTGAGGCTTCAACTTCCGGCTGATGGATTACCCCCTTGGTTACCACTGAGAATTGTCTGGTTTTAACCAGGCTATACAGGGAGGCTGCAGACCTGGAGCCGGTAGATATACACCCCGGCAGTCTTACTGTACGTTCACACCGCTGCCGACTTGAGCTTCCAAAGCGGCCGGAAGTCATTCATTTTCAATGGAAGCTGATTCTCTCAGCTGCAAGGAGCGTCAAATCCCTAGGTGTCGCGTTTTGGGCGTTTTGAGCGTCAATCAGAAAGTTGAAAGAAGCTCAACTTTATGGTAATGAGCTATGACGCGGTTCAGCGGCAAGCAGCGGCATAACGCCAGCAACCAATCAGAACAAAGACGTCCTTCGCTCTGGCTGATTCCGGAGAAACATACGATGTGAACTTTCGTTCCTACCAAAACATTAGTTCAGAGAAAATGGAGGAGAAGTTAATAATCGCCTATCATATATGATATATGATGGGGTGGTGATGGCGCAGTGGATAAGACACATGCCTTTGGTGTGAGAGACCCGGGTTCGAATCCACTGTGAGACACTAATGTGTCCCTGAGCAAGACACTTAACCCCTAGTTACTCCAGAGGCGTGCGACCTCTGACATGTATAGCAATTGTAAGTCGCTTTGGATAAAAGCGTCAGCTAAATGAATAGATGTAAATGTCAATGTAAATGATATGACTCTGTTTGCTTACAGGGACCAGTGATGCACATTTGAGAATGGGCGCGACTTTTTTTTGAAATATTTACGAATGCTCGTTTTAAGCGGGAATGCATTTCATTTGCTCACGGTGACAACGATTTGACCAATTGAACTAATTCAAATAACAGCTTAATGCAAATAATAATAATAATAATAGCTAATTATTATTTTTTCCCCCCACCAAATGTGACCAAAACGGTTATAAAAATGCTGGCATTATAAAAGGTTTCTTCAATGTATTGCTTGTTTTTTTCTGTTTATTACATTTCATTTTGTGACACTTCTCTTCTCCCTGCTACGTCAGAGCGTCCAAAGCGTCAACAGGCTTCCTTGACAGAGCGGTCAGAGCTTCTTTGCCGATCAAGTCGGCGGCGGTGTGAACGTACGGTTACGCCCCTGTTGTTATTAAAATATCTGTAGATATTCTTTCACTCTCTTCACTCAGCCTACAGAAGACTAGGCCTATTTGTTTTTGTGAATTGAAAAATTAAAAATACACATAGTTGGATGAACTGTGTTATGACAAGTAATGATATGACCTACTGCAGTTATAGGCCTATTCACCGTAGGTTTTTATATACAGGAGACTGAGAAAAATATGTTGTCGTGAATTTATATAAAGTTACATTTAGATATGAACCATATTTAGCCCATTAGACATACAGTACCGTGTAATCATATGGATCCTCGATGAAATATCTGCTCTACTATTCTCTATTGGTCGTCATACAGCTACAAAACAGTGTCCTACATTGCATTTCATGAAGACAAACACAATTTATCCCTTCCTAAAATTCCAAGGGCCATTTAGAAGAAAGAGACAACATTGTTGTTACAAAAAAATAATTATTAACACCATTTATGAATTATGAAGACTCCCCTATTTATTTTTTTTTGCCACTCTTTTTTATCTATTTTTCTAACCTCCTGTCAAAGGGCTCCCGCTCACTGGTAAAAAAAATATATAAATAATAACATTAAAAAAAGTTACAAAGGACATTTATGGTGAATTGGATCTTGACACTATGGGTGTGTGTGTGTGTGTGTGTGTGTGTGTGTGTGTGTGTGTGTGTGTGTGTGTGTGTGTGTGTGTGTGTGTGTGTGTGTGTGGTGTGTGTGTGTGTGTGTGTGTGTGCTGCCCAGAAGTGATGTCAGGTGAGTGTGTACAACGGCACAGGCTCTTGTTGGTGGACCAATAGTGGAAAAGTGTCAGGCCACTTTGATTTATTTTGGCCACCAATGATGGACTGTGCAGAGAAAATTGAAAATGACATTAAAAACATGTCCATGTGTGTCTCTGTAAGTCGTTTATTTCGTAAGTCGTAAAAAATGAGAGATTGGTTGTTTATGAGTTTAGAGAGATAGAGAGAATTTTCATTTACACACCTTTATGAGATGCAAGTTAAAGAAAACTTGGTAAAGACAGAGTATGATAAAACACACATTAAGTGCAAAGATCCTACATTTTAGTCCAGATCAGTAAGCTTTTTCAAGAAAAAAATGTTATTAAGATATCAATTAGATAATTAGATCATCTCATTTATAAGAAACAACTCAAACCAGAATCTACATTCAAACCATGTGGGAAAAGTTTAGGTATTATCATGTATGATGTTGGAAATAATCAAAATATTTGAGTGTGTGTGCACTGCAGTTTAACTCTTTACTCAGAGAAAGAGATTTACGTACATATATAAATGTATACGCCTATTATAAATGTGTCTTCATAGCATGTACACGTCATGTGCTCTAGCAGAGCAGCTGCTGTGACGTCACAGGCAGCGCGAGTTCAATATGACGTCACAGACTGAGTTGTTCAACAGCGATTATCAGTCAGTCACTAGCAGACGACAGTGTTTCATACTCTGAATACGTTGTAATTTAATGTACAATATATATTGAGTTACTTTGTCGGAATATTCAGCTCAGGTGATCATAACCTTAGTCGCTATCGGACGAAGTGTGAAACTGCAGTCTACAAGATTGTTACTTCAGTTACTTCAGACTCATCCAGCCTTCTCATTAACGGTAAGGAGAAACTTATAATATATGACACTTGGCTAGATATATGAATGTTTTTTTTTTCAATTAAGCTCTAGAAAACATCATTGTTACTGTCCCAGCTGTATACGACTAGCGGGCCATTGCGCTGGTTAACCGTCATTTTACCACAGTAGCAGTTAACTTATTTGCAGTTAAAAAAAAACATTAACTTACACAATGAACCATGGTTTTACTTGTCTACAACCATTATGGCTTATCTTTGATTGTTGTAGTAAAACAGTAAGTTAACTACAAATTTAACGTTAACCATGATTGCAAAACTTTTACTTAAATACAAGCAAAATTGTACTTGCAAAGATATGTGTAAGTTAACGTAACACAGAGGAAATATTTGCCAGTTATTGTGCTGTAGCTTGGCGTGTTTAGCACTGCTGTGCTGTGGACAGATGGCTACTAAAGTTTTTGATATTAAGCAGTGGCGGCTGGTGACAAATATCTTAGCTGTGTCATATTCATATCATATTCTGTCGGTTTCAATAGTCTGGTAACATGGGAGTATTTTAGTGTAGTGGCTTCGAGGTTTCGGAATGCTCTTCCTCAAGACATCTGTCCAACATCCACCCTTCTCTCCTTCAAAAACACATTTTGTCTGTATATTACTCTTCAGCTCACAGTCTGGAAATTATACATTGTTATGGATATGCTATTTGTTTGAATCCCTCTTTGTTTGTATCTTTAACCTAACTTTTGTAAGTGACCTCTGTATTTTAGGCCTACTTTCTGCCCTTGGGGTGTGTATTGTGCTTTGATTGGTCTATTCCTTACCCAGTCCCAGTGGTTCTCAATCTTTTTAGAGTTGTACCCCATGAGGATTTTAACATCCTTCTGCACCCCCCACTCTTCAGGCACACATTTTTCAGTAAGGGACCAAATTTGCCACCCTAAATCAACTTTCCAGTACATTTTATATCTTTACGAATACCTTCATAAAATAAATAATGCTTTAAATTAATAAAAATAGAGAAATGTGCAATTATGGTAAAAACGAAGTGATGCTTTTAAATATTAGTAGGTGGTGAGTCATCCAGTCATTCATTCAGTAACGAAGCAAGTGGATGTATTTATGAATTAATAATTGAATCATTGACTCTAATGATTCGTTCAAAGCCGCAGATTTGTTCACAAACACTGCTGTGTGCTGCAGTTCTGCTGTGACTTTCGTTGGAGCTATTATTTTGTTGTAAAAACTACTGACAGCTGTGTTGTAGCCTAAATGAACATACCTTAATATTAATATTTTCATTTGTTGAACTGTTGTATAAAATCAATGTCACATTTGCAATCGTGTTGACCTTCATATAATGTGATCAACATTAAACACAGGAACTCACACAGGGAATCTTATATCGATCTCCATGCACAGCCTGTGTCTATATAGTTCTGCATGCTAGTAAGTGCTAAATCCCTTATTTTACAAAGATACATGGTCTAGAACGGTACGTTAGTGCGATTTGCCAAGGCAGCAATCTATCTGCACGAGGATGTCATGTATTTACAGAATTTTACCTGATAGAAAAACATGCTCAGTTTAAATCTTATTTTAAGGTGAGGTAACTTAGAATTAAAGAGTTTGAGAACCACTGCCTTTACATATCTTTGTAAAGCGACCTTGGGTGTTGGAAAGACACTATATAAATACAAATAATAATAATAATAATTATTATTAATAACCACCCAAACACATTTTTACTCAAACTGCATGATACCAGTGCTTTGTGATAAAGTCAGTAATTATTTAATGCCATATTACAAGGGCTGAGGCATTCTTATACAAAAACAAACAAATTGCTCAAACTTTCTATTTGCATTTGATATTTAACTCAAACTGTTTAGTTACTTTCTCAGACAGGTGCTGCTTCCCTCACTCCGGTAAAGCCTGGTGCACAAGGCAGGATAATAGGCCGATTTTAGCCCCGATTACCCCTTCCGACAAACTTAAGGATGCTCCGATTATCGTTAAAATAATCTGATCAGATTATTCCTGCCGTGTGTGTGGTGTTGTTAAGACTGCTCTCGTCTGCTCGAAAGGGTCGCCGCTCGATCTCAAACCGGGGATATCCAACATGTTGGATTTTTTTTGGCCCGATTTCTCCTCGTGAGTGGGTTCCCCCAGGGACAAACGAGCACGCCAGCCTGTGGACTGTGGCGTGTAGCCAATCAGAAAGCTAAGTGACGAGGCACAGAGGAAGCACCGGGAAACAAAATCAAAACAGCCGCGCTGTTTTCTGTTAAAACCTACAAACTATCGCCACTGCATCCTCTTCGTCCGCCATGATTGTTTACTCTGAAGTCACGTTTGATCTCCGAGGGATTTTTGCGAGATTTTCCGTCTGACCTGGGAATGCCTGGGAGTCAATCGGTTCGTGTGTGATGTGTTGATTTTGCCGTGTGGCTGCGCACCACACACTGTACGACCAAATCTGTTAGACCCGTGATTTTTTTATCGCCGTGTGTGGGGTCTCTCAGGGTTTTGAAAATCGGCCGACAATTTTAAAATCGTCCCGTGTGAACCAGGCTTTACTGTCCATGCTGGATCTGTCACTGTTGTTTTAAAAGTAATCACCAAAACAAGGCATTAGCATGACCGCGTCCGCATTTTGAAGTTCTATAACCCTTCATAGGTGCAAGATCCTGCGCGTGATAGTGGGACAATTGTGGTATCTTTATAATTTAATGTGCCTAATGCAGCCATTTCTCAACCACAATCGGCCCAGGCTCCACACAGCCAAAACCTAGCCAAATCTGGCAACCATTACTAGGGCCAGAGCTGCCAGTACACAGCCGAGTGAGCCGACACTCGGCCGCGAGCGGTGCGATCCGCTGGCTACCTGGGGAGGGGACACGATTACTGGGGCACTTCTAAAAAATCAACATGCATCTAATGTACCTAATACGTATCCAAATTGAATCAAGATCGGAATAAAACCACAAGAATTAAATTGAAATTGTAAAATTTGTATCAAGCAATAATAAAAGCAGTAGCCTATACCAATTATTGCACCATGCTGTGTCACTAAACTTTTTTATTGTTTGTGAGTTTCTAGTTATTACCACTCTGATTCATGTCTGTTTCAGCCTGATGTTTCTGATGTTAGTTTGAACTTTTCCTTAGACAACTTGCTGAGAGAAAACATCATGCTTGCAACGTTACCTGAGGGAATGGATAGCAGCGGCAGCAGCAACGTAGTTCGTGGAGCCATATGAGTATTTGCCCGAAGGAATGGATAGCGCAGCAGCGACGTGTTCATGGACGCATATGAGTATATGCCCGAAGGAATGGATAGCGAGCAGTGCTCAACCATCAACCAGCGCTTGCGGTGTTGTCTGAGAGAAACTCCAGCAGCAGCCCAACAGATGGATCTGTGAAGATTAACCCCAACAGGTTAACTGTCTGAGGACATTAATACAAATCAAAACTCACATGTAGTGGTCGACCGATATATATCGCGATATTTGGCATTTTTAAAACATCGGCCGATACGTTTTTCTGATTGGCCGTTGTGTTAGCAAGCGGGGGGGACTTTTATTTTGACGGGCCGGCGCTGAGAACACAGCGCTCACTCGTCTTCCTTCATTAGTTTACCATCTCTGTCAGTCAGATCTAATCAGAACTGGTAAACAAAGAAAGTAAATGGTATGTGAAAAGCGTCTCGGTTACTAATGTAACCCTCGTTCCCTGAAGGAGGGAACGGGAGACGTAACGTCGAACGTGAGCGACTGAAAGGGAACTAAAGGATTTGCTTTCATATTATTTGTAATAGAGAAGGCAAACAATGATTCTAAAATACTTTCTCATCTGCCGTCAACATTCAGCAAATCCACATCTACATAATTTAAACAAATCTCTAAATATCAAATAAACATTTAATTTCACAATTCATTGATATATATGCAATTTCGAATCCAGCTGTGATATCTTGTGAAGTGTGTGTAGCCGGCATAACCGTGTCACTGCGAGTGACGGTCGGTCGGGACAAAATAAAAGTCCCGCTTCTAACACATCGGCCAGTGAGTGAATGCGAACAGAAGATCAGCTTCACAGGAGACGCGATCCAAAAACTTTAAATCCTTCATTGTAAAATATGCTGTGCTATATCAGTTGCTATTTCCACTGTGTCATATTCATATCGTTTTCACTGTGCTGTATGTAAAATTAGCGTTACCATGTCTTTATTTGATAAAAAATGACTACCAGTGCGCACAAAATTACCAGATTACTGAGTGCCCTGTTTCAGTGTTTACTACAGTGTTTATATCACATATTAATATATTTTTAAACAATTACTTTGTGAAAAATACTGTTATAGGATTGCAGATTCAAGAAGTTGCCATCTAAAGTATAAGGAACATGAACTTAAATGCAAAACCTGCTAATTATTCACATGTGTTAATTTTAGCCTGTTTACTGATTTTATTTGTAATCTCCACACCGGTTGGTTCCTCGCCTGATCTGCACAGGTGTGTTTAGTCACAAGCAGTTCAGTCTCATGCAGTTGTATGTTTTTCAGGATCCTTTGACTCTTTATACGAACTGGGAAAGAAACTGGCATCGGGATCCCAATGGCATTGTCCATGAAGGAATTAGAAAAATCAGATGACAAACCAGTATGTTGCTCTTTCTGGATACACCAAACTTCCTGCCTCTTGTTTCCTTTTGTCTTTCGAGTCCTGACATACATATCAGTGTTTACAGTTTTGATCAAAACATGTTTTAAAAAAGATTGTAGATTATCATGTAAATAATACCTAAAATGTATCAGTTCACTTACGCTTACAAATATTTTCTTTATTTTTCAGGTGATCATCAAATTTGTAGAAGCGCCGGTTTGATTTCCACGTAAGTTGACACGATTTTATTCTTCATGAAAATTACTTTTAAGAATTATTTATTAATTCTTATTCGGTAATCGATAATTCTGAACGTAGACAGCATAAGATAAAACTGAAATAGACAATCAAAGCCTTGAAGCATCAGTTGCAGTGTACATGTACAGTTGGTTGTTTTCTTCTTGAATTTCCCTCATCTTTAGTAAGGATGTTTGAGGTTAGGAGTCAGCTAACTTTTTGTCAATCTCTTCTTTTAGATTGGCCATTCCGAGCCTTTGTGTCGAGAGGCAAGCTATAATGCAGATGATGAAACATTGCGACAATGTCCTGAAATTATATGAATGGTTTGACATGAACGATCAAAACATCTTAAGTATGGAACATCCAGGTTCCAGCATAACCCTCTTGTGATTTCATCAAACAAAACGGAGGTCGTCTGACTGAAGCAGAAGCAAAAAACATCATGCAGAAACTCATCGCTGCGTTACGGCACTGCAGTAAACAGGGTGTTTATTATAAAGGCATAAGTCCGAGAAAAATACTCATCGACCCATGCACCATGCAGATCAAGCTATACCGGCTTTTACAGAGCACTGGCCATCAGCGAAAGACGTAAGTTTGCTTTTTGAGCACAAGTCACTGATTTATTATGCACAGGATATGGAAATAAGGGCGTTTTAAAAGTTTTTTTTTTATTTTAACACTGAAAACGTATTGCTTACAGAAACAGCCAAATTTAAATCAGAACCAGAGAGGAGAATTCAGGCTTTAATGGCAACAAATGAAGGCTTCTACAGAGTGCTGAAGAGGATGGTCGAAGGAAAATGTCTTTTTGATTTGAAACTTTGGTTTGGTTGGAAAAATAAACGCTTGTCCAAAGGTGAGATCAAGAACGAGAATGGAAATAGCATTGCTTGAAAACATGTAAAGCTCTTACACAAGTGACAGTAAAGTTACCTTGAAGACAAATAAGCAAAGTGTAAAACACAGCGGATTGACAGTGAAGTTTAGCAATGAATAAATGTTCATGGGCATCCAGAGAATGCCATAGTAACAGCAACAAATGCAGTGTATTTGTATTTACTTACATAAACGACATATCTCAAAATCAAACAGGACTAATCAGCTCTCTTCTGAAAACGTTTACAGAGTGCCAGGATCTACTTCGGGAAACTTCGTGGCAGAGAGTCAGGGATCACCTTAAAGAACATTTTATATCATGACTGGTTTGAAGAAACATCAGGCACAGACGCACTCGAGTCAGGACGGTGAGTCTCTAGTTATTACCACTAGAAATTCGATATTCGACCGTCGATATTTCTAACATGAACTTCAGTGCTAAACCTGCTAATTATTCACATGAGCATCTGGACAGTTTTACATTAATCATTCAGCTGTAATCTGTGCTAATAAATGTTTCTAATCAATATTCTTTGCTTTCCGAAAAACACACTAAAGGGAGCGAAGGCCTTCCTGATGTGCTTGAGATCGAGCCACACACACCCGGACAGGGAGCCGACTCCAGCCACAGATGTGCTTGAGATCGAGCCACACACACCCGGACAGGAGCCGGACTCCAGCCACAGATGTGCTTGAGATCGAGCCACACACACCCCGGACAGGAGCCGACTCCAGCCACAGATGTGCTTGAGATCGAGCCACACACACCCGGACAGGAGCCGACTCCAGCCACAGATGTGCTTGAGATCGAGCCCACACACACCCGGACAGGAGCCGACTCCAGCCACAGATGTGCTTGAGATCGAGCCACACACACCCGGACAGGAGCCGACTCAAGCTGAGTCAACAGACAGTGAGTCTCCAGTTATCATGCAGTGCTGTAGTCTAGTTTTTTGTAGTCAGTAAACTGAGATTTCTACACCCTTAGTTCTAGAGACAATTCAATATAGCAACAACCCCCGGCTGCTACGGTTACGTTAATGAGAACATATATGCTAGTTTTACTCATAGTAGAGGTATCACGTACCACTGGATTCACGTCTATTTCAATCTGTTGTTGTGGTTTTGTCTGTAATGTCAACTTATACTGGCTCCTGATCTGCCCTGGTGTGTTCAGTCTCATGCTGTTAACACGTTGTTGCTGTGTGTTTTTCAGTGAACTTAATCTTTCCTCTTGAACCGACACTGCTACAAAAATACTTTCAGTCTCTTTATAAGTGGGAAAGAAAACTGGGATATGGTGATCGTGTCCATGAAGGAATTAGAAGATCGGACGGCCAGAAAGTATGTTGCTCTTTCTCCAAAAACAAACGTTTTGTCTCTTGTTTCCTTCTGTGAACTTTGAGTCTTGCCATAAACATCAGTGTTGACAGTTTTGATAAAAAAGTGTATAAAAAATGTTGACTGTAGATGATCATGTGCAAAAAATTGTCTTTATTTTTTAGGTTGACATCAAATTTGTTGAGAGGTGCAGACTTTGGGAAACATCGGTAAGTTGACAAGACTTTATTCTTCATGAAATTCTCTAGTAAGAATTGGTTTGTTAAATTCGGTAATATAGATAATATATTACCAGTGTTGGGCAAGTTACTTGTAAAAAGTAATTACAGTTACTAGTTACTTCTTCCAAAAAGTAACTAAATTAGTTACTCAGTTACAAATTATAAAAGTAACTAGTTATTTCAGAAAGTAACTATTGTGTTACTTTCAAGTCAATTTGTGAATGCTCAAATGTGACGCCACCTCCACCCCTCTTTAACGGAACTTAAAATACATCTTCAATTATTTATGATAAATCTGAATATTATAATGAAATGGACACTTATTACAATATTGACATAATTAACAGAAACAATGTAGAAAAATCAAAGACTAAAGGACGCAGTTCACACTGGACGCGATTTTGACGCACAAATAATTTGCGGGATGGGTTTTATTTTTTGATCAGCTGTTTGTGTAATGAGTGCTTCCACACCAAACGCGAATGTGCTGCGGCGAAAAAACGACTTTTTTTTTTTTTCCGCTTCGATGTCGATTTTTCTTTAACTTTTGCGGCGACAGAAAAGGCTTCAGCCAATCACATACAAGGAAACAAAGGCGAAGCTGTTGACGCTTTGGCCGCTCTGACGTACCAGCATGATGTGCGAGAGAAGCATCACAACATGAAATGTAAACTAAAAACAAGCAATATTGAAACTAGAAACCTTTTATAACGACAGCATTTTTATATTGCCTTTTCCGCATCTCAACGCACTCATACCCTGTCATTTATGACATGACGTTGTTTGCTAGTGACCAGTTACAAAAGAACGAGGCATGGGATAAAATATCTGGGATAGTTGGTGTCTCGGTGAGTTGATGAAGTGTGTGCTGATGATTTATAACATTTGTGACTAGGAGGGAAATAATTGATATTGAATATTTTCATCATTCATGGTTGTTTCATATTATTTTTGCATGCATGTTTAGGCCACACACCAGAGCATGCGAGTAAAGCAGAGCAGGGTGACGCTTAAATACAAGTTAAAAAACTTAAACATACGTTTCATATATGTTTAAATAATATAATGTTATTTTTTTTTATTTCATCTATGTTGATTAGCTATATGAAACCGCATGAGATGAGTAAGGATCATAAGATGCCCAATAGCCTATATCGAAACCATTTGGATTGGGTCAGACATAATTTTGGCCACTTATTAAGTTTTGTTTTGTAGAAAGCCTTTCTTTAAAGTGAATTTCGTTTTGTATAAATTGTATCTTGATTTTTATCAATGTTTCATCAACAAATTGCCTGGATTAATAAATAAGAAGCAAATATAGTAGACAATATAATTAGGACACGGAGGCGCCGGCGAGTGAACTGGAGCGCGTCTCATACCGAAAACTGACAGAAAACACTAGTTTATTAATAAAATATTCAAATGTTTAATGCATAATCCTTACTTTGGCCCGTTCTTTGTGGCAAAGTTTTAGCTCCTTTAAAAGATTAGCATACTCCCCTTCAGACTCTCTGTTCTTTAACCCTCTAGGCGCCACGGTCGAGTTTACTCGACAAGATGCGGCACTGAATAAAATGGCCGATTTTGTCAAATTGGGTGTCAAATTTCGTTCGATCTCCCCTCCACTGGATGGCAGACATGTCATACTTCATCCCCGAATCAAAAAAACGTCATGCTTCTATACAAAATGTTCGAGTTAGAGCGCATTGAATCAGTGCGATCAAAAGCGGAGCTAGTGTGTGAGTGAGCCGTTTTATCAGAGCCTCTCCGCAATCGCGGCGACAGTATTGTGGTGGAGACTTTGTCTAATGCCACTGGGTATATTAGACGAGGTTGAAGTATTAGTTAGGAGGCAACGTGGAGGCAGGGTGGGGAGTCGCAATGACAATGACAGTAGTCCGAGCTGTGCACACTCGGCGCGCGCGCGAGGCAGATCTGGCCGCGCAGCAGTATCATCTCACTCATGATCTGTGCCTTGCCGTGGCCAGTGAGCGCTTGAACTAAACAGGTCTTGTCTAATTGTGTTTGTGTGTCATATGAATAATATATGTGCCCCATACATGGAATTAGAGTTCCTACTGTATTTAGTAAATGGAAAATTTCTACAGCAAAAGGCCAACCACTACATGCATTCGGTTTGTTTCTACCATTTATTAGTAAGATTTACACAGTTTGTTTACTACTTACTATATACCTGAGCATTCAGTATTGTGCAATATAGCATACAGAAGGTGATGGACATTTTGGGGGGAAGAAGTGCTGCATTTTATCATTTAAACGTGACTTTTCATGAAAATTCTATAATCCAAGATTGCCGCCACCATATGACGTCATAAAATGCAAATTAGATGGGAAGATTTAATCCCTACATAAACTTTGGGTCATCCTTAATATTTCTCTTATTTACAGAAAGTCTCTATCTTTTATCACTTTTAAGATATAGCCTTTTGAAATTAAGATGTCGAAATCGAACGTTTTAGGAAAAAACATCTGGCGGCTAAAGGGTTAAGATTGGGTGCACACAAAACCTTTTCTGTCTTTTAAAGAAAATGAAAAGCTCGTCTTCACTGGATGATGATGATGATGATGAAGTGTCCATGTATTCTCAGCTGTCGGCGCGAAGGTTTTGAAATGTTGACGTTCTGAACATCGCAAATTTGCGTCGCGGCTGATGTGAATGGTTTTGACGTGAACTATTCGCTTTTCCGTTTCGCTTTTCCGTTATGCGTCCGGTGTGAAAGGGCCTTAATTCTAAGACTTTATTCTTCATGAAATTCTCTAGTAAGAGTTGGTTTGTTAAATTCGGTAATATAGATAGTATGATATATAACTGAATTACACAACCAAAGCCTAGAAGCATCAGTTATAGAGTTCATGTAAAGTTTTTTTTTCATTAGCTGGGTTTCCATCCAAACGTGAAGCAAATATTTTCCGAATGAGCATCATTAAATGTGAGCAAATGTTTGACTATTCCTTTTAGCTCTAATGAAAATAATGTCAAAGTCGGTTAGAATAATCAAACGTAACAACGTGTTATGTCAGGTAAATGTATCATGCCAATTACAAAATCAATCTAAAGATAATCGATACAAATCAAATGCTCTGGAATAAAGAGAAGAGATGCAAACCCAACATTTTAAAAAATACATGGGGCTGAGAGTCTCGGACACTCGGCCTCACAGGCTGATCTGAGGACAGAAAGGCCCAGAATCCCTTGCTGCGTTCCATTAAATAGCCAGAGCCTCTTTCACATGGAAACAATGGTAATTTGCATTCAGAGTTGACACCTTTTGGGGTAGGAGCGTCTTCCTTTGTGTGCCAGTTATCTCTAAACTCTTAAAAACCATATTACCTTTTGTTTTACTTATTTGGAAATTTCACACTGAGACATTTCGAATGATACTAAATATGTATACTACTCGATGATAATTATCCACATTAAACCATATAGACTCTTGTGTGAGTTTTAGGTGTCCCTGAGAGAGATTGAAATGTAGATGAGGTGAGTCTTTTGTCTCAGGGCAAGAGGGGGGCAGTCAATTGTTAATTTCCAGCGAGGTCCCTTGTCTTAGGCCTCGTTTACCACTGCAAGTCTTGATGCCCAATTCTGATTTGTTGCCTATATCCATTTTTTTTGACCGTACGTTTACATGTTCTTTCAATTGTGACCCATATCCGATTCATGTGTTTACACTTGCTATACTATCTGAAACATTGCGCATGCTTAAAGGGGGTTCTTGCTCAGACAAACACGAAATATGCTTTATGCTAGCTCTGCGATATATATGCGAAGTTCACCAAACATCACCATGATTTTGAGGCGGAGGACGAAAAGGGCCGTCACTGCAGCCAGCGCATACGCTTCTGTTATTGTGTGCGACAGATCTCGGGACTGATGGGAACATACAACACGATCTCATGAAAGTGCTTATCTATACCACTAATTTCGCGCCATCGCCGTTTATACGGCAAAAATAGTTTTTGCGTGCATGACACGCACTGTAAACCCCTTGGGTAGGATTAGGGGTGTGGAGTGCGTAAAGTGCACATTATTAAAATTACCATCGATTATTGAAAGCGCTATATAAATGCCTCATTCACTTATATCATGCACGCAAAAACTATTTTTGGCGTTAAATGTCACGAGAAATAAAATTCGTGCTACAGATGCGCACTTTCATGACATCGTGTCGGGCTTTAACAAGAAGCAGTGGGTCCGAAATTTTAGGATGAGCTAGCCAACCTTTGATATGTTGTCAACGTTTGTCCACGTTCCTCTCCTACGACGACACCCTCCGTCCCTTTGCAGATGCGCGTCGCGTTTCTCTCGTCATTAAACCGCGGAGACGTAGCCTCATGCCTCAGAAAATCCGATCTGCCTGTTTACATTACAATCGCATTGGCACATATCTGATTTATATCTGATTTATTTCCACATATGAACAAGGCCTGAAACCGATCTCGAAATATCCGAATGCATGCGTTTTTTTCCTGTTTACACTGTCATAGAACATATCCGATCTGTGTCACATATGAGCAACAAATCGGAACTGGGTCACATTTCACTGACAGTGTGAACGAGGCCATAGACCAGTGGTCAGGTCTATCTCTTAAGCCAGTTTTTCCAGTCTTACAGTAGCGATGTGTGTCGTTCGACTCAATGAGCGACTGCTTTAAGAGAACGGTGAGAGTCGGTTCCCGTCTTAGAGCTGTTTTCATATGTTAATACAAGTTAGAAAAATATGATTATCCTTTCGCTTCACTGCTCAGCCACACGACAAGTAGTCACTAGCTTAATGTTATTGTGTTTTCATCCTTAATATCAGGTCAGAAAACAAGAGCAGAAATACAAGCAAACAAAGTAGCATTTTAATGCATTTTAATAACAGACAACATAAAGACAGAACGTAAAATGAAACTTATCTTATCGAGCAGGGACGACCTTTAACAACTTTATAAATGTGTTTTAAGTGTGATGTGCTTACAATGGTTTTATTTTGAATAGTTCAATATAAATCAAATTTGGCAAATGCGTTTCCATCTCCCAATATTCGCATTAAAGGCACAATATGTAAGAATTTTGTAATAAATTATCCAAAAATCACTTGCACAGTGTGATATATTTCCTGCAGTTGTGTACTTACAATATCCCTAAAGTCTCAAAAGATTTTTTATTTCAGAGAAATTCCAATTTTAAACAAGTGGCCGTCCCGGAAAAAAAATGTCCCTGTCAATGACGCAATATCCGCGCTATCCTCGGTTTCCGCTCAAACTGCCATAGCCATGACGTAACCATGGCGACAGACGTGGACAACTAGGTGCGTACGTTACGTGCGTAACGTTTAGCGGCACGCAGTTCTTGTTTCGTTCAAACATTGACCATGGCAATCAGACTTTGGGACAAACAAGGAGAACTAAAATAAGGATCATCACCGTGGCGTTTGAGACGCCGAGAGCTAGCGTCCGCGACTAACTTGGACTTGACAGAGCTTCACGAGTCACGACTTAACAGCTTTATTAGACAGGTGACAAATGTACATAAAACAAATCAATGATATATAGCGTTAGCTCAACATGATGAAATGTTAGAAATAGCATATGGTCAGTATGTTATTGTAATGTTGATCTAGCTTAACGTTACTGCTAGTTTCGTATAGCAAACGAACTAACACGTAGAATAACATAATAACTTTCAACACGCAATTAAATGCCGTTTGGTGTGATAGTGTAACGTTAGACCAAGTGAAGCAGCGCTGCGTTACCTCACAAGTTTAATTCGTCTAATAAACTGTCCTGTGTGAGTAATACAGCACTTGCGGGTAGATCGGTAGAATTAAATGTCCTTATTCCTTTATATCCACGGGAGTCGCGTGTGAAATCTGTCTCTTTAGCAATCGCGACCTGCTTCATACCACTGTAATGTTAAAAAACATGAATGTTTGCACTCATCCATAAATATTATTAGATCCATCAGCTTGACAGCAAGTCCCATCATTCAGCGCTCGTCACTGGGTCATAAACATACGCCTTTGTTATTGTTGGAAACTCCGCCCTCTAGTGGCGAAAAATCGTACATATTGTGCCTTTAATCCTTTTTCAAGTCAAAAACCACCTCAAGCGAACTTTTCACAAAAAAGTGTGAATCTTTTTGCAACTTTTCTCATACTGAAACATAGCTAATGCTTTCATCTTTCATTTCCCTCACTCTTAATTAGGAGATTTGAATTTAGCTAATGTTTTGTCTCTCTCTTTTCTTTAGCCTGATTTTGTTGAAGCGGGCACTACATTGCTGAAAATGCAAAAGCCTCCAACTTGCGACCATTTCATTAGATTATATGAGCGTTTCATCTTGCAACACCAAGCCATCCTTATAATGGAACATCTTCCTGGCTATGTGACCTGGAGGGAGTTCATGAGAAGAAACGGAGGGTGCCTGACTGAAGAGACAGCGAACCGCATCATGAGCCAAGTCTATGTTGCAGCGCGTCACTGCATGGATAATAATCTTTTTTACCCAGTACTCAAGAGATTGATGCTGATCAACCCAAAAACCCTGCAGATAAAATATGCACACTTTGCCGAAAAAGACTACGAAAGTGAGTTGGCTTTTTTTGAACACAGATCTCTGATGACTGGTGATGTTTTACTAAACACTGGAAATGTATTGCTTGCAGGAATTGCAGAAACGGAAAAGTATTTGGCCTATGAATGCGTCGCTCTAAACATGATGGAAAAAGACGACAAAGGCGAGGGTAAGATCGATAACAAGGACAAAGTGGAAATAACATTGCTTGGAAAACATATAAAGCTCTGACACATAAAGTGACAGTAAAATGATAAGTCTCAAACCTTGATGATGAATGAGCAAAGTGTGAAACACAGGGGACTGATAATGAATGTTAAGCAGTGATTAAATGTTCATGTCATAGTAACAGCAACAATTGCTTTGTATGTCATGGTAACATTCACCTTACGTGTACACGCCTTCTACAGAAAGGCCAAACGTGATTAATCTGCTCTCTTCACAGACATTCCCGCAGAACATGTACCTGATGCAAAAACCTTCTTGACTAGCGAGAACATGGCAGATCATCCCATGTTTGCAGAGTTGAATGAAGAAGAGAGAAGTCAAAAATGTAAGAAAAAAAGATTTTTTCGTTTTGTTATATCAATTTAGGCCTTTAAATCAAAAAGACATTATTTGAGATAGAACAGACTCAGACCTGCCAACCTGTTCGCATTTTGAGTACGCTGGTACGATTTGTCACTCTAAACTACGCAAAAACCTGGTGCAAGCGCTGTACTCAAATCAAGCAACAGCAGCAGACGAAGAGTTCGACCGATCATAGCGCTGGCTCATTCCCCAAATTGCAAGCCAGGATGATTGCCAAATGTGTAAGGCTCGTGATTGAAAAGAGACAGCAATACAGAGTCCCGCTCGATCCCCCTTTCACTCATTCATAGTCACTCTGAACGATATAATCTAAATAAACTTGAAATCGCTATGGCTTTATGAAAGTGCTCTGACTTGAGGATGACTGACAACTGCGAGTCTGGAGAAACAAGCATTTATTTATTCATTCTCAGTGTTGAGAAATGTAGCATGAAGAATGTGTAATGTTATTGTGTTCAAAATAACTAAAGTACCTAATTATGAGTATGAAAACTAGCGTGTTAATTACTTATGGATTTAAAAGTACCATTGTCTCAGTGCTGCGCGAGCTCTGTCACAAACGCGCACACAGAGAGAGAAGACGGGCTACTAAATTTTGTTCTTGCTTGTGTTTTTTTCTGTCAAAATATCAGAAAGCATATCAAGTAGGCCTATGTAATGAGGGGTTTTGTTTACGTTATTTTAACGATTTTTTAAAATGGATAATGATGGATAATACAAAACCCCTCATTATATAGGCCTACTTGATATTCTTTTTAAAATAAGTGATTCGTTTTGCTACTATTGATCCTGTCTATTCATTGTCAACAGTTTTCTATATGTGTTTGTATTGGCTAACGTTTATTCAGCTAATGCGTGTCCTGTTAATAATGTGCAAGACGGCACAAACAAAACCTTTTTCTGTGGGATTTAGTATCATATTTGGATATTGGAATAATAAATTAAGTGGCCTATTTTAAATGAATCACATGTACACACAATGCTCTTATGCTTTTTTTTTACTGTTTTCTATGAGTTTCTTAATTTTAGACTTGACCAGCACACATTATGCAAATCAATATTAATCATGAATAAAAATAGTTTTGAGCCGTTTATTATAATGTAGTGTACATTTTAATGTAGCCCATTCAGTGCGGTGCAAGTGAACTTTTTGATTTGGGTCAAATTCAAAACCCGTTAGAAGTCAAAACTAGAATAATGAAGATAGGCGTGTGTTTGTGTATGTCTTGCATTCTCAAAACTGTGAGAAAATATATGACCCCACCCGGACCCCGTGTCCCGTCCCACTGATGCTACTCAAAAAAAGTATCGAGGTTGGCAGGTCTGCAGACTAATAAATAACTAGATTTGTTTAATAGATGAAATTACTGTCACACAACAGCCAGTTCTTCAGTCGAGCAGTTTTAATGATTCTTAATATTGTAAATAATATTTAATTGTGTTACTGTGGCAAGCAAGAGGAGGTCGAGATGAGCACCAGTCTCGAGCGACGACAGTGAAGAACTGGAGAGATTCACATTACATCGCATCATTTAGCAGACACTTTATGGTTGACGGAGTCTCCGTCATGGACCGGAGCTTCTGCCGTCCGCTTGATGGGGAGGAGCAGTGAACGAAGGAGCAGTGAAAAAAAAAAAAAAAAAAGAAAAAAAAAAGGGGGTCAGTCCAGCAATTATCAGTTTATGCAAACACGCAGTCTATAGATCCTGTTTACAAACGCAGTCTCCAGATTCAAACAATAGGCAACATAATAAACATGTAAATAGTGAAAAGATTGACTTTGAAAAAAGAATGGTTAAAATATTTAATCCCAATAAACAAATGTTGGTGGTTCGCACTGATGTTATTCCTCTGTTCTCACACACTTCAGCGTCACAGTCGCTAGTTTAGATGAACACTGACAGCTCATTGATCACAGTACATTGAAAGTAAACATAACCAGAAATAAGTGAGGCGTACTATATCATTCAAATATTATAAAGTTGTTGTTGTAATACGTGTCCAGGTGCAGGTCCACCATCTGATCTGGATCCGGTAACGGAAGGGACTGGTTGACACTTCAGGACTGCGGTGTCGTCGTGTTCAGGCGAAGGTCCTTCATCAGATCTGGATACGGCCGGGATCCGGCGGACTTCAGGACTGCGGTGTCGTCGTGTTCAGGCAAAGGTCCTTCATCAGCTCTGGATACGGCCGGGATCCGGCAGACTGCGGCAAACCTCGGGATAAACAGAGAGACTAGTATTAGCGTAGACACCATCCTTATGATGTAACGAGTACGACAAGATTTAAGAGAAGTGTTCCCGGTTCCGGCTGACCTAAACTATGAAGCCTAACATTGAGTTATACAGTCACACTCTCTCTCTCTCTCATTCTCTCTCTCTCTCTCTCCCCCCTCTCATTCTCTCTCTCCCCTCCCCCCCCCCCCCCCCCCTCATTCTCTCTCTCTCTCATTCTCTCTCTCTCTCATTCCCTCCCTCTCCCCCCCCCCTCTTTCTCTCTCTCTCTCATTCTCTCTCTCTCCCTCTCTCATTCTCTCTCTCTCTCCCCCCCCCTCTCATTCTCTCTCTCTCTCCCTCTCTCCCCCCCCCCTCATTCTCTCTCTCTCTCTCTCTCATTCTCTCCCCCTCTCATTCTCTCTCTCTCCCTCTCTCATTCTCTCTCTCTCTCCCCCCTCTCATTCTCTCTCATTCTCTCTCTCTCCCTCTCTCATTCTCTCTCTCTCTCTCCCCCTCTCATTCTCTCTCATTCTCTCTCTCTCTCTCTCTCTCTCCCCCTCTCATTCTCTCTCTCTCCCTCATTCTCTCTCTCTCTCATTCTCTCTCTCCCTCTCTCTCTCCCATTCTCTCTCTCTCTCCTTCTCTCTCTCTCTCATTCTCTCTCTCTGCTCACTCTCTCTCTCTCTCTCTCTCTCACACACACACACACACACACTCAATCTCACACACACAGACACTCTCGCACACTCAATCTCACACACACAGACACACTCGCTCACTCAATCTCACACACACAGACACACTCACTCAATCACACACACACACACACACACACACACACACACACACACACACACACACACACACACACACACTATTTACTATCATTCCCGGTTGTTTATACTGCTAAAATATAATTTGCTCAACATCACATATTAACCTGACATCGCTAGCTTCAACTTCGTTACTAGTACAACACGCTTGTAATTCGCTAGCCTGTTGGCATCCCATCCGTGCGCTATTTATTTATTTATTTATTTATTTTGCTCGCGCCTTTTACAAGTCCATCAAAGCTGTGGTAAGTAGTGATCAGTCAAAAAAAACGGTGAGTATTGTCTCCTCTTATTGTCACTTGCACTTCATGTAACATGTATAGCATAGCTTTCTCTGTCAGCACTGAGGGCTTTATATGTGATAAATGCAGGGAGACAGTCAGGCTGACGGAGAAGATTTCAGAACTAGAGATACGCATCCAAACTTTAATTGAGGATAGTAAGAGTGCAAGGGCTTTAGATACTGCTTTGGATGCGACTGGTTTAGTGAACACTGTACATTTCTCGGGTTCCGGCTGAAGTAGAGCCCGTGCAGCAGGGCAGATGGGTGACCGTGAGACGCTATAGTCGCGGGACAAAACACCGCTCTTCCGTTCCGATTACAACATTTAACAGGTTCTCCCCCTCAGTGAAACACCCACTGTGAATCCTGTTGAATGTGCCCTAGTTATTGGTGACTGTTATTGGTGACTAAAGGCCCTTTCACACCGGACGCATAACGAAAAAGCGAAACGGAAAAGCGAATAGTTCGCGTGCGAATAGTTCAGGTCAAAACCATTCACATCAGCCGCGACGCGAATTTGCGATGTTCAGAACGTCAACATTTCAAAACCTTCGCGCCGACAGCTGAGAATACATAGACACTTCATCATCATCATCCAGTGAAGACGAGCTTTTCATTTTCTTTAAAAGACAGATTCTTTATAAAGAATTGTAGACATTTAGGCCAAAGTGTTGAAGAAAAAAATCTTTGTCGTTATTTTCTGATATTAAAAATTAAGAACGAAGATACACATTACACGTACACAACTTAATATACAAGACTTAAAGAACAGATCGAGAGTCTGAAGGGGAGTATGCTAATCTTGTAAAGGAGCTAAAACTTTGCCGCAAAGAACGGGCCAAAGTAAGGATTATGCATTAAACATTTGAATTTTTTATTAATAAACTAGTGTTTTCTGTCAGTTTTCAGTATGAGACGCGCTCCAGTTCACTCGCCGGCGGCTCCGTGTCCTAATTATATTGTCTACTATATTTGCTTCTTATTTATTAATCCAGGCAATTTGTTGATGAAACATTGATAAAAATCAAGATACAATTTATACAAAACGAAATTCACTTTAAAGAAAGGCTTTCTACAAAACAAAACTTAATAAGTGGCCAAAATTATGTCTGACCCAATCCAAATGGTTTCGATATAGGCTATTGGGCATCTTATGATCCTTACTCATCTCATGCGGTTTCATATAGCTAATCAACATAGATGAAATAAAAAAAAATAACATTATATTATTTAAACATATATGAAACGTATGTTTAAGTTTTTTAACTTATATTTAAGCGTCACCCTGCTCCGCTTTACTCGCATGCTCTGGTGTGTGGCCTATACATGCATGCAAAAATAATATGAAACACAACCATGAATGATGAAAATATTCAATATCAATTATTTCCCTCCTAGTCAAAAATGTTATAAATCATCATCACACACTTCATCAACTCACCGAGACACCAACTATCCCAGATATTTTATCCCATGCCTCGTTCTTTTGTAACTGGTCCCTAGCAAACAACGTCATGTCATAAATGATAGGGTATGAGTGCGTTGAGATGCGGAATAGGCAATATAAAAATGCTGTCATTATAAAAGGTTTCTAGTTTCAATGTAGCCTATTGCTTGTTTTTAGTTTCCATTTCATGTTGTGACGCTTCTCTCGCACATCATGCTGGTACGTCAGAGCGGCCAAAGCGTCAACAGCTTCGCCTTTGTTTCCTTGTATGTGATTGGCTGAAGCCTTTTCTGTCGCCGCAAAAGTTAAAGAAAAATCGACATCGAAGCGGAAAAAATAAAAGTCGTTTTTTCGCCGCAGCACATTCGCGTTTGGTGTGGAAGCACTCATTACACAAACAGCTGATCAAAAAATAAAACCATCGCGCAAATTAATCGTGCGTCAAAATCGCGTCCAGTGTGAAAGGGCCTTAATGCTAATCGTAAATTCTCGAAGATTATTTTTCATGTTGGCACTAATGATGTTCTACTCCGCCAGTCAGAGATCACCATAATTAACGTTAAAGAGGTGTGTGAACTCGCAAGTACGATGTCAAGCACTATATACGAAAAATAATCGATATTGCGACAGAAACTTTTAACTCTCTCTTTTCCAGCACTTTAGACACAGTTGCTCCGTTGCGTTAAACAAGATTAAAGAAAATAAGTCCAACGCCGTGGTACAACGAGCACACTCAGGCCCTTAAGAAAGCAGCCAGAAAAATGGAGCGCAGCTGGAAGAAAACTAAACTAGAGGTATTTCGGATTTCATGGAAAGAGAGCTCGATTGCTTACAGAGAGGCTTTAAAAGCTGCTAGATCTGCTTATTTATCAATCCTATTAGAAGAAAATAAACATAATCCTAGATATTTATTTGAAACCGTGACTAACGAAAAATAAAGCTTCAAGCACAGAAGTTTTCAAGCGGCACAGCAGTAATGACTTTATGACCTTCTTCACTTACAAGATTGATAATATCAGGGAGAAAATTATAATATCAGGGAGAAAATTATAACTATGCTACCGTCAACTACAGTATCGCATCAGGCAGTGCATTGTAATCTCCATGAAGAAAAAATCGATTCATTCATTGCTATAGGAGAGGAAGAATTTCCTAAACTCGTTAAATCATCTAAATCGACAACATGTACGTATGTTAGACCCTATACTGACTAAGCTACTGAAAGAGATGCTTCCAGAGATCATAGATCCTCTTCTTAACATCATTAATTCATCTTTGTCTCTAGGATACATACCAAAAAGTTTTAAGATGGCTATGATTAAACCGCATGTTAAAAAAAAACGCAACTTGATCCTTCAGAATTAGTCAATTACAGGCCGATCTCGAATCTACCTTTTCTGTCAAAGATTCAAGAAAAAGCAGTTTTTTCACAACTATGTTCCTTTTTAGTGCTTCGTGCTGCATTTGACACTATCGACCACAACATTCTTTTAAATAGAGTTAAAAACTATGTTGGCATTAGTGGAATTGCACTAGCCTGGTTTAAATCATACTTATCTAACCGTTATCAGTTTGTAGCAGTAAATGAAGAGATGTCTTATCGATCACAAGTTCAGTATGGCGTACCACAAGGCTCAGTACTAGGAC
Organism: Meda fulgida; assembly: GCA_030578275.1. Lineage (NCBI taxonomy): Eukaryota > Metazoa > Chordata > Actinopteri > Cypriniformes > Leuciscidae > Meda > Meda fulgida. The sequence continues at coordinate 2,733,017 of CM060623.1, forward strand.
CGTTGCTGTTGACTCTGTACATGCTACCATTAGGAGATATAAGGAAGCATGGCATTAGCTTTCACTGTTATGCCGACGATACTCAGCTCTATATTTCTTCACGCCCTGACGAAACTTACCAATTCACAAAATTAACGGAATGCATAGCTGATTTTCCTACTACTAAATTCAGAATTTAAACTCTAAAACAGAGATTCTAATTATTGGACAACAAACTTCCACACGTAATAACCTAGAATACTGTCTAACACTTGATGGCTGCTCTGTTAAGTCTTCGTCGTCGGTTAGGAACCTGGGTGTGCTCTTTTATAGCAATCTTTCATTTGAAAGTCACGTGTCTAGTATCTGTAAAACCGCATTTTATATCGAGCTCTTAACGCATTATAGTCCTTCACGTCTATTGTGATCTCAAAATTCCGGCCAGTTAATAATACCTAGAATATCAAAATCGACTGCTGGCGGTAGATCCTTTTCCTATTTAGCACCAAAATTTTGGAATAGTCTTCGTAACATTGTCCGGGAAGCAGACACACACTGTCAGTTCAAATCTAGACTAAAAACACATCTCTTTGACCTAGCATACACATAACACATTATAGACTTCTATAATTCAATGTTAGGCTGCATAGTTTAGGTCAGCCGGAACCGGGAACACTTCCCTTAAATCCTGATGTACTCGTTACATCATAAGGATGGTGTCTACGCTAATACTAGTCTCTCTGTTTATCCCGAGGTTTGCCGCAGTCCGCCGGGTCCCGGCCGTATCCAGAGCTGATGAAGGACCTTCGCCTGAACACGACAACAACGCAGTCCTGAAGTCAGCCGGATCCCGGCCGTATCCAGATGAGATGGTGGACCTGCACCTGAACACATCCATGACGCATCCTTCATCATCAGCCATGTGAAGGCCTCATCAACATGACAGCCATCGGCACTGATCCTCAACAATCTCGTCTCCATACCGACGTGATGACTCCGACTTCCAACCGGATGGAACTGCACAATATAATGTTCTGATCCAATCTGACTTCTGACTTGTAATGCTGCCTGGATCATAAACAGACACTGTTCGCTCGTTGGCCAGAGGAGAACTGGCCCCCGACTGAGCCTGGGTTCTCCCAAGGTTTTTTTCTCCATTCTGTCACTGATGGAGTTTTGGTTCCTTGCCACTGTTGCCTTGGCTTTTGGCTTGCTTAGTTGGGGACATTTAATATTCGACAATATTATTGATCCGCCTCACTTAAGGTGGACGATGATGCAACTTTGTATTATTTTCATGTTACTTTCTCTCCAGTATTTTGCAGACGAGGAGGAGGATAAAAAAAAATAAAAAAAAATCTAATAAATACTTTATATATAATTATGGTCCACTCTTCTCATTTGTAAAAAATGTATTTCCATCAGTATACAGTACAAGTCTTATACCCCCACCAGTTATTGTTTTAGCTGTCTTTTATAGTTACATATAAATCTTGTTATGGCTTTACATGTGATACATAAATAAAAATGGAACTTATTTTAAATATCTCAATATAAAACATCCACATAGAACAAATATAAAATAGATTTGGGTATCCAAATATACCAAACAATTATTTGGCTTTGTAATTGTCCTTATTTCACCCATACATATATATATAAAGAATTGTAGACATTTAGGCCAAAGTGTTGAAGAAAAAAATCTTTGTCATTATTTTCTGTTATTAAAAATTAAGAACGAAGATACACATTACACGTACACAACTTAATATACAAATTAAATATACAGTACTTTATTTTTTTCAGCTACAGTAGGTGTATTTAACAGTAGCATTGAAGAAAGTAATTAAACGAACAGATATGAAAATAAAACAACATAGACTTCACTGTATAAATTATACATCGATTCTTATTAAAGCTACTATTAAAGTTCTCAGTTAAGAGAAATGAGTGATTTCCTCTTTGTGGTTTGTTGTTTTATTAACATTAAAGGGATAGTTCTCCCAAAAGTTTAACTTGTCATCATTTACTCTCTCAAGTTGTTTTAAATCCGAAGTTAGATTCTTCTGTTGAAAATAAAAGTTATTTGGAAGAATATGGGTAACCAAACAGTCGATGTACTCCAGTGACTTCTATAGTATATATTTTTCCTACTATGGAAGTCAATGGGACCAGCAATTGTTTTGTTAGTTAGCCACATTCTTAAATATATCTTCTTTTGTGTTCAGCACTAAAAAAGAAGTTAATTCATGTTTGGAACAACATTAGAGTATGTAAATACTAACATAATTTTTATTTTTGGGTGAACTATCCATAGACAGTAAAAGAAATGGACACAGCGTCCCCATTGATTTCAACGGAGAAAATGAAGCCTGTTAAAAGCTGATAGCCAGGCGTACTGCGCAGACTCAAACTGAGCCTGTCACGTGAGCAACCTGTATGTCTTCTAGTAGCTGTGCCGAGTGAAATCTGAATAATTCCCTCCCGAATCTCACAGAGACGGAGCAGCAGGATCAACTTAATGACTCTCTATGGGCTTCTTGACTTTATCAGACGTTATACCTCTACGCATAACGTCTATGCGTCTATTTTCTTTTGTCGGCTGCTCGTGGTCTGGGCTGCCCTTCTGTATCTGGCTGCTTTCCGTCTGTGGGACTCGTGCACGGGGCTTGCTATCGGCACTGGCACACGAAGACGGCTATTGGCAGACAGGCTACCTTGTCGGCCAGCGGTTAGCGAGGCTTGGTGGCATTTGTCCTTGTTTTGCATGGCGTTCATTTATTCCTCCTCACAGCTCCACAAACTCAATTCTGCATTCACTCCTGGACTTAACATCTCCATTATAAGTGAACTCAGAATTTTGCGGTGCTCCCGTCATGTCCACCGGAGTACACGCAGATGCTTTGTTCACCACCAGCAGGCTGAGCAGTCCATTACGTCTATTTGGACGCCCGTCGCACAACTGACATATCATCAGAGCGCCGCCACCAAGAGGCTATTTCATTCCAAGCAGGACATAAAATGTGGAGTGGATCACAGCCTCCTCCGGCCCCTACAGAGACACTCTGCTACCCTCAACCCAGCACCCCCAGTCAAAATTGAACTTTTAAATGCACAATCCCTTAATAATAAGGCATCTTTTCTTCATGACCATATCTTCAACGAGCATATACACTTCATGTGCCTAGTTGAAACCTGGAAACAACCAGAAGTTTACACTAGTCTAAATGAAGCCTGACCCCCTGGCTATACCTACCTAAGCAAGGCCCGCACCACTGGCCATGGTGGTGGTCTTGCCGTTGTGCACCAGGTAGAGTCTGAGCTATGTCCTTGCCTGTCCACTCTTCTTTTGAATGCCTTGCATTCAAATGCAAACTGCCACTTTCCACTACAATGCTCCAGATTTACCGGCCCCCCAAACTGAACCCAGCTTTCATTCCTGAGATACATGATCTCCTTACCACACTTTACTCAACCCCAGGAATATCATCATACTTGGTGATTTTAATATCCATGTAAATGATCCCCCTTCCTACTCGGTAGCTGAATTCATTAATCTTCTTGACAGTCTCAATTTCACTCAACACGTCAACGTCCCAACACACTCCAGAGGCCGCATGCTTGATTTGTTGATCACCAATTCCACCTCTATCAGCAATCTCTCGGTGCACGATCTGGGCGTGTCTGACCATAAGGCCATTTCAATGGAGCTTCCCATCCTGTCCCCCCTCAGTAAGTCAAGCAGACAAATCAGTTTCAGGAACCTTAAAAACATCAATCCAGTCACCCTGACTACCGACCTCCGTCATCTCTCCGCTGCTAACTCCCTTTCAGTCATTGAATCTGTGGATCTTAACAATTTATCACTTAGCACCCTCCTGGACCATCATGCCCCAGTCAAGTCCAGAACCGTCACCTTCAAACAATCAGCCCCCTGGTAGTTTCTGCTCAACTCCACAATCATCTCATAACAAACTCTGGCCACAGTACGGAAACTGCCTTGGTCAGGGTCACTAATGACCTGCTGATGACGGCTCTCCATCACTTCTCATCCTTCTCGATCTCACCACAGCATTTGACACCGTGGACCACCATATTCTTCTACACCACCTCCACTCCTCCATTGGACTCTCTGATACTGCTCTGGCCTGGTTTACATCATATCTCACGGACAGAACTGAGTATGTATCCCTGGGTGCTGCTAAATCGGACACACACTCTGTCACTTGTGGTGTCCCTCAAGGATCAGTCCTTGGCCCCACCCTCTTCACGCTTTACATGCTCCCGCTTGGTCATGTCATCAGCCGGCATGGAATATCTTTCCATTGCTACGCTGATGACACCCAATTTTACATCAAAACAAATCCAAACCCCTCTGCAGCCCCTTCCACACTTTCCACCTGCCTGGAGGAGATAAAGACGTGGATGGCGGCTAACTTTCTGTAACTCAACAGCTTAAAAACAGAAGCCATTCTTGTTGGCACTCCGCACCAGACCCGGTCATCCACCATCACCAGCATCACATTCTCTGGTCATGACACCCACCTCTCATCCTCAGTCACAAACCTTGGTGTTAGAATGGACCCTCACTTGACCTTTGAGGCCCACATTAAACATCTTTGTAAAACCTCTTTCTTTCATCTCAGGAACATTGCAAATCTCTGCCCTATGCTCACTTTCCCTGATGCCGAAAAACTTGTCCATGCCTTAGTTTCCTCCAGGCTGGACTACTGCAACGCACTCCTCATCGGGATCCCAAGCAAGAACATCAAGCAGCTGCAGTACATCCAGAACTGTGCAGCTAGGATCCTGATGGGCGTGCGGAAGTACCATCACATCACACCCATCCTCAAATCGCTCCATTGGCTTCCTGTCCAGTACAGGATTGAATTCAAAGTTTCCCTTCTGTCCCACCAGTGCCTCCATGGCACTGCCCCCCTATATCTCAAACAACTCATAACCCCCCTTTCCTCATCGCGCCATCTCCGCTCTGGACAGGCCAACCTCCTCCAGCCTTTGAGGACAAGGCTTCGTACTATGGGTGACCGTGCCTTTTGTTCAGTTGCACCCAGTCTGTGGAATACTGTGGACTCTTTTAAAAAAGGCCTTAAAACCCATCTTTTTAGAAAAGCCTTTTATGGCTAAAAGTGTTATTTTAATGTTTCTATTTTTATGCTGTTTTGCATTGTAGCACTTTGAGGTCATTGAATTGATGTAAAGTGCGTTATAAATAAAATGTATTATTATTATAACTGGGAGCCAGTGTATAGACCTGAGGACTGGTGTGATGTGTTCATATGTTCTGGTTCTGCTCAGCGTTCTGTATGAGCTGCAACTGTCTTGTGGTCTTTTTAGGAAGCCCAGTGAGGAGTCTATTACAATAATCCACTGCTGGTGATGAAAGTATGCACAAGTTTCTCTAAGTCTTGACTGGAAACAAAGCATCTAATTCTTGCAATATTTTTCAGATGATAGTATGCTGATTTAGTTATTGCTTTGACATTCTACTGAAACTAAGCTCTGACTCTAGAGACACACCGAGATTCCTGACTTGATTTTTAGTTGTTTGACTCCTTGAGTCAAGGTATGCGTTCACCTTGAGAACTTCATCTTTGTTTCCAAATGCAATGACTTCAGTTTTGTCTTTGTTTAACTGAAGAAAGTTTTGGCACATCCAACTGTTTACTTCATCGATGCATTAGCACAGGGAGTCAATGGGGCTGTAGTCGTTAGACGATAGGGCTAAGTAGATCTGTGTGTCGTCTGCATAGATGTGGTAAGAGATGCGGTTCTTTCTCATTATTTGGCTCATTGGGAGCATGTACAGGTTGAATAGGAGTGGCGCAAGAATTGAGCTTGAGGGACTCCGCATGTCATGGATGTCCACTCAGACGTATGGTCTCCTATACTCACATAATAACCTCTCCCTCCTAAGTATGACCTGAACCATTTTAGGAACATCCCAGAAAGCCCAACCCAGTTTTCCAGCCTGTCAAGAAGTTTGTTGTGATCGACAGTGTCAAATGCAGCACTGAGGTCGAGTCGTACCAGCACTGATAATTTGCCTGTATCAGTATTTAAGCGAATATTATTTATTATCTTTATGAGCGCTGTCTCTGTGCTGTGATGCGGTCTGAAACCGGATTGAAAATTGTGAAAGTATCCATTCGAGCTTAAGAATTTGTTCAGCTGATTGAAGACAACTTTTTCAATGATCTTGCCTATGAAAGGAAGATTTGAGATCGGTCTATAGTTGCTTAATATGGTCTTATCCAGATTGCTCTTTTTCAGGAGGGGCTCAACTCGTGTTGTTTTTAAATGTCCTTCAGAAATAAATTATTGATTGATTGATTAAACAGTTAAACACACTTTTGAAGAAAGATGTGGGAAGCGCGTCAAGGGTGCAGGTTGATGTTTTAAGGTGCTTTATGGTTTCTTCTAAAATGTTGCCATCAATTTCTTTGAAATCAGACAGAGTAACTACTTTCTCAGGTTGTGGACTGATCTGTCTGACCCCAGTGCGGATCAATGATGTGCTGATCACCTTTCTGATATTATTGATTTTCCCAGAGAAGAAAGAAGCAAACTCCCTGCACTTGCTGTCTGAGAGCATTTCACTGGGAATCTGGCTTGGGGGGTTCGTCAGTCTCTCTATAGTAGCAAAAAGAGTGCGTGTGTTTAAGTTGCTGTTTATAATATTTGAGAAGAAAGTCTGTCTAGCTTTGCCTAGTTCCATATTGAAAGCATGGATGCTGTCTTTGTAGATGTTATAATGGACTACAAGTTTTGTCTTCCGCCACATGCGCTCTGCTTTTCTACATTGTCTTTTCATATTTTGCACTGCTGTTCAGTTTCTCCAAGGTGCTGAGAGTTTAGAAAAACATTTTTATTAAGATTTTTAAAAAGAATTCTGCATCTATTTTTAGGTGGCACACCCGTGGCTGAATTGTTTTTGTTAACTGTAATGGGCAGTGGATTTTAGTGCATTATTGCGTCAGTGACTAACTCATACTACCGACACAAGCAAAGTAACATCCACTTACACTCCCAACAAATCAGGTTTATGATTTAACAAACTTTTCAGGATATCCAACAGTGAATCATACATTATTTCTAGTTTACAATAAATACACTGTAACCCTCTAAGACTCCTTGTGTTGTGATGAGAGAGAGGACCCAAAAGCGAGATGCGGCAAAAACAGTCTAAGATAATTAGGCTGTCCACAGGAAAAAACAAACACAAAAGTTCAGGGGAGTCAATAGAACACAGGAACAGCCGGTTGGCTATAACGAGAAAACAAATCCCCTTCTTCAGGACAGCGCGGCGCAGGATGTGGCCGAAGAAACAGAAAGCAGGTAGCGAGCTTCGAGTCTCACTTCGAAGTCAGAGGTAGCAGGTCGCTTGATGAGGACGCAGTTCAGGTCTCGGCGTCAGGTAAGCTGGAGAGAATTCAGAGAGCATGTAACAGCATAAACAGATATCTTCTAGCAGTAGACAGCGCTCCAGTAGGGACGCGAACAGGACAGGACATGAGAGATAGAGAACAAACTATACACATAAAGATTGCAAGGAATAATCTGACAAAGAGACAGGGAAAGAGAGAACTAGAAGAAGCAGGAAAAATCAGGGGGAAAAGAGGGAACAGCTGGGAGTTAATCAGCGCGGAGGATGTAGAGAGTGGGAACAGCTGAGGGTGATGAGATAACGAGAGAGTGGATGTGTGTGCGTGGTGTGTGTGAGTGTGACTGTGTGTGTGTGTGTAACCACAAGAGGGAGATAGAGAAGGAGAAGAGCGAGCCAGGATCATGACACCTTGGTAAACGGTTAGGCAAGTATAGTTAATTTAAATAAACTTTCCCTTTCCCCAAGGTCGTCTTCCCCTTTTTCTCTTCTTCCTCCCAAAGAACAACAATAATTTTATCTCTTTCTACCAAAAGTATTAGTTTTTGAATAGGCCGTTCGATAATTGAGGGTTTAGAAGGACTGTCTCTGATTGCGGTCCTCCGCTTTCCTACTTGAACCTTGACCCGATGAACTAACCCATCAGATCCTTCTGTGGTTTCCACAACTCGTCCCAAATGCCACTCGTTTCTTGGAACTGTATCCTCCTTGATTATGACAATGTCATTTACCTTGAAATTGCGACGAGAAACATGCCACTTCTGTCTTAAGGAAATGTTCAACAAATATTCCTTCTGCCAAGTCAAGTCAAGTGTATTTATATAGCGCTTTTCAAAATATAAATTGCATCAAAGCAGCTTCACAGTATCAATCAAATAACATAATGTTTGTTTCTTAGTGGAAAAAACATCCACGTTTGATAGGGCTGATCAATGGTATTAATGCTTGGTTAATTAATTTGAATATCCCCAACTGAGCAAGCCAAAGGCAACAGTGGCAAGGAACCGAAAAACTTAAAAAGGTGACTTAATGGAGAGAAAAAAAAAACCTTGGGAGAACCCAGGCTCAGTCGGGGGCCAGTTCTCCTCTGGCGTTTATGAACTAGAGGCCGGATTTACAGTAACTGTAATTTGATACAGAATTTTGTTTTATTGTATCACTTCGGGGTGGGTACGCGAACCGGAATCACAACGTTTTATCTGTAGAGTGGGAAAGGGATCCTCCATAGGGAGAGGCTAGTTGGCACTTCAGCACTGCGTTGTCATCGGGTCCAGGCAAAGCTCCTAGTCAGATCTGGATACGGCCTGGATTCGGTAGGCTGCGGGAAAACCTCGGGATAAACAAAGACACTAAAATTAGCGTAGATGCCATTCTTCTTATGATGATGTAACGAGTACATCAGGATTTAAGGGAAGTGTTCCCAGTTCCGGCTGACCTAATCTATGCAGCCTAACATTGAGTTATAGAAGTCTATAATACATTATGTGTATGCTAGGTCAAAGAGATGAGTTTTTAGTCTAGCTTTGAACTGACAGAGTGTGTCTGCTTCCCGGACAATGGTAGGAAGACTGTTCCAAAGTTTTGGTGCTAAATAGGAAAAGGATCTACCGCCAGCAGTCGATTTTGATAGTCTAGGTATTATCAACTGGCCCGAATTTTGAGATCGCAATAGACGTGAAGGACTATAATGCGTTAAGAGCTCGCTCAAGTACTGCGGAGCTAAACCATTTAGTGCTTTGTAAGTAATCAACAATATTTTAAAATTTATACGATGTTTAATAGGCAGCCAATGCAGTGTTGACAGAACCGGGCTAATATGGTCATATTTCCTGGTTCTAGTAAGAACTCGAGCTGCAGGGTTTTGGACCAGCTGTAGTTTATTTATTAAGCGTGCAGGGCAACCACCCAGTAGAGCATTACAATAATCTAGTCTTGATGTCATGAAAGCATGACATAATTGTTCCGCATTTGTTAATGAGAGCATATGTCGTAATTTAGATATATTTTTAAGATGGAAAAATGCGGTTTTACAGATACTAGATACGTGACTTTCAAATGAAAGATTGCTATCAAAGAGCACACCCAGGTTCCTAACCGACGACGAAGACTTAATAGAGCAGCCATCAAGTGTTAGACAGTATTCTAGGTTATTACGTGTGGAAGTTTTTTGTCCAATAATTAGAATCTCTGTTTTTTCAGAGTTTAGTAGTAGGAAATTACTAGTCCAATTTTTTAAATCAGCTATGCATTCCGTTAATTTTGTGAATTGGTAAGTTTCGTTAGGTTTTGAAGAAATATACAGCTGAGTATCATCGGCATAACAGTGAAAGCTAATTCCATGTTTCCTAATGATATGTCCTAATGGTAGCATGTACAGAGTGAACACCAGCGGTCCTAGTACTGAGCCTTGTGGTACGCCATACTGAACTTGTGATCGATAAGACATCTCTTCATTTACTGCTAAAAACTGATAACGGTCAGATAAGTATGATTTAAACCATGCTAGTGCAATTCCACTAATGCCAACATAGTTTTCTAGTCTATTTAAAAGAATGTTGTGGTCAATTGTGTCAAATGCAGCACTAAGATCAAGTAACACTAATAGAGAGATACAACCAGGATCGGATGATAAAAGTAAATAATTTGTAACTCTAATGAGAGCTGTCTCAGTACTATGGTGCGGTCTAAATCCTGACTGAAAATCCTTGCAGATATCATTTCTTTCAAGAAAGGAACACAGTTGTGAGGATACTGCTTTTTCTAATATCTTTGACAGAAAAGGCAGATTTGAGATCGGCCTGTAATTGACTAATTCTGAAGGATCAAGTTGCGTTTTTTTTAACTAGCGGTTTTATCATAGCCAGCTTAAAGGTTTTTGGTACGTATCCTAGAGACAAAGACGAATTAATGATATGAAGAAGAGGATCTATGATCTCTGGAAGCATGTCTTTCAATAGCTTAGTCGGTATAGGGTCTAACATACAAGTTGTCGATTTAGATGAATTAACGAGTTTGCAGAATTCTTCCTTTCCTATAGCAACAAATGAATACAATTTTTCCTCAGGGAGACTACAATGCACTCCCTGATGCGATACTGTAGTAGACGGTTGCATAGTTATAATTTTGTCCCTGATATTATCAATCTTATAAGTGAAGAAGTTCATAAAGTCATTACTGTGTTGGCCTGAAACTTCTGTGCTTGAAGCTTTCTTTTTCGTTAGTTTAGCCACTGTTTCAAATAAATACCTAGGATTATGTTTATTTTCTTCTAATAGGGTTGAAAAATAAGCAGATTTAGCAGCTTAAAGCCTCTCTGTAAGCAATCGAGCTCTCTTTCCATGAAATCCGAAATACCTCGTTTAATTTTCTTCCAGTTGCTCTCCATTTTTCTGGCTGCTCTCTTAAGGGCCTGAGTGTGCTCGTTGTACCACGGCGTTGGACTATTTTCTTTAATCTTCTTTAAGCGCAACGGAGCAACTGCGTCTAAAGTGCTTTAAAAGAGAGAGTTAAAAGTTTCTGTTGCAATATCAAGTTCTTCTAAGCTATCCGGGATGCTGAGATGATGAAACTGATTAGGAAGATTATTGATAAAGCAATCTTTAGTGGCAGAAGTTATAGGTCTAACATATTTATAACACAGAGTCGGCTTTGCAGCCTTGGCTAAATGTAATTTACATGAGACTAGATAATGGTCTGAGATGTCATCGCTCTGCTGCAGAATTTCAACGGCATCAACATCTATTCCATGTGATAATATTAGATCTAGAGTATGATTACGACAATGAGTGGGTCCTGACACGTGTCTAACTCCAATTGAGTTTACAATGTCTTTAAGTGCCAATCCCAGTGCATCTTTTTCATTATCTATATGTATATTAAAATCACCAACATTTAGTACTTTATCGTTAGCAAATACTAATTCTGATAGAAAGTCCGCAAATTCTTTGATAAAATCTTTATGGTGCCCTGATGGCCTGTATACAGTAGCCAGCAGAAATCTCAAACGTGATTTATCGTTTAAACTATATATTTTTACATTAAGCACCAACACTTCAAAAGAAGTATATTTAAAAACAGATTTCTTAGTGGTTTTGAAAATATTACTATAAATTACAGCAACACCTCCCCCTTTGCGTTTTAGACGAGGTTCATGTTTATAACAGTAATCTTGTGGGGTTGACTCATTTAAAGTAATGTAATCGTTTGGTTTTAGCCAGGTTTCTGTCAAACACAGCACATCTAGATTATAATCTGAAATCATATCATTAACTATGAGCGATTTTGAAGTAAGGGATCGAATATTCAGCAACCCAAGCTTTATCATTTGCTCATCTGTATTATATCTGTTTTTTATCTATTGAACATCAATTAAATTTTTTACCTGACGTTTTTTGGATTTCCAAATTCGGGGAACAGACAGTCTCTATATGATGATATCTAGGTGAAAGAGGCTCTATGTGATGGGATTTATCTGACCTTGGTGACGCGAGACCGCTAGCAGACAGTCGGTTTAGCCAGTCTGTCTGCTTCCTGACCTGGGCCCCAGATTGTCATGTTTTAGGTCTAAGACTATGTGCCATATTACTAGAGAGAAGAGCAGCACCATCCCAGGAGGGATGAACACTATCTCTTTTCAACAGGTCAGGCTTGCCCCAAAAACTTTTCCAATTGTCTATGAATTCTATGTTATTCAACGGACACCACTTAGACAACCAACCATTGAGTGAGGCCAATCTGCTAACTATCTCATCACTCCTGCGAACAGGAAGGGGGCCAGAGAAAATTACAGTGCCTGACATCGTACTTGCGAGTTTACACACCTCTTTAATATTAATTTTGGTGATCTCCGACTGGCGGAGTCGAACATCATTAGTGCCGACATGAATAATGATCTTAGAGAATTTACGATTAGCATTAGCCAGCACTTTTAAATTTGCTTTGATGTCAGGCGCTCTGGCTCCCGGCAAACCTGTGACTATGGTGGCTGGTGTCTCTATTTTCACGTTCCGTGTGATCGAATCACCAATTACCAGGGCACAATCAACAGAATTCTCAGTGGGTGTTTCACTGAGTGGGGCAAATCGATTTGTTATGGTAATCGGAACGGAAGAGTGGTTTTTTAATCCGCGACTAGAGCGATCTCTCACGTCACGATCTGCCCTGCTGCGTGGGCTCTACTTCAGCCGGAACCGAATCATGTCAGAGTTCACTATGCTAGGCGCATCCAAAATAGTATCTAAAGCTCTAGTACTATCCTTACTATCCTCAATTAAAGTTTGGATGCGTGTCTCTATCTCTGAAATCTTCTCCGTCAGCCTGACTGTCTCCTTGCATTTATCACAAATAAATCCTATATTGCCATCGGAGAAGGCTATACTAAACATATGACATGTGACAGGTGACAATAACAGGACAAGACATTACTCACCGTTTGTGTTGACTGATTCTTACTTACCTGGGCTTTTATGAACTCAAAGGCGCGGGCGCGCGAGAGAAAATAAATAATAAATAAATGAGCGCGGGTGGCGCGTAAACACTAGCGTGCTGTGCTAACAATAACGGAAGCTAGCGATGTAAGGTTAATCTGAGATGGTGGGTAAACTGTATTTAGTAATATAAACAACTAGAAATTATAGTAAATGATGGTTCAAAACAGAAAGAAATACGAAGCTAATACGAGGCGTAGAGCTTACAGCCTCGACGCAAACAAACTCACAGCAGGCAGGAAGGCAGACAGGAGCAATCGATCAGTGAACAGCAGATCTCGATCAACAACAGCCACGACTCCAGAACTGCTCAGTTAAATACTGCACTTTACGCCACCTTTTTGCAGCATATATATCCGCTTCAACAAACTTTCCAGGAGGTGGTAGAGCAATCTTAGACTTCATTAAGATGAGATGATTCGGACTTAAAGGATATAATGATTTTGGATCATTAATGCCATCAACGTTTAAAGGACGATTATTCACAATAGCCATTGATTCATAAAGAAGAGTTCTTAGAGAGGCATCGTCAAGTCTTCCACGACACTGACCGATAGTAACATTCAAAACATTACGAATGGTGCGTATCTGCCGCTCCCAGATACCCCCGGCATGACTAGCTGAAGGGGCATTGAAAATGAACTCACACTGTTTCTCAGCTAGAAAGGCTTCAAGTGCATTCATATCACATTGCTTGAGGGGTTCTTGGCACATTGGCAGCTCCCACAAAGTTTGTTCCCTGATCACAATGAAGTTGACTAACTGCACCTCTAAGACTGATAAAGCAACGTAAAGCATTAATAAAAGCATCTGTGATAACTCTTCCAGCATTTCTATATGAACTGCCCGAGAAGATAGGCATGTGAAGATAAGACCACATCACTTACATTCTTTACGACCCTGTTTAAAATGAAATGGGCCGAAACAATCCATCCCACAAAATGAAAAGGGGTCTAAAACTTCACACCGTTCTTCAGGTAATGCAGACATTTGTTGCTCCTCTGCTGGTCTTCTCTGTCTACGGCACTGCACACATTTATATATTCACTTAGCAACTAACTTGCTTCCACCAATGACCCAAAATCCATTGGCCCGAATTTCCATCAAGGTTTGGTTTCGGCCTTGATGGCAGACCTGATCATGATAGTACGACAAAATCAGGTTAGAAATGTGGCTGTCTTTAGGCAGAATAATTGGATGCCGTTGTTCTGGGATAAGGGTTGACCCCTTAAGCCTCCCACCGACACAAAGCAGTCCCTCAACAAGCATGGGATTGAGATGAAAAAGAGGACTAGTCTTCGGAAGACTGTTCACTTGCCCTCTACTTTGAAGCGCTTTCAACACTTTGGGGAATGAGACCTGCTGAACAAGCTTTATTACCACGGCCGCAGCTTTCCTGCGTTCTTCAGCAGTCACTGTATCGCTGGTTTTTACCCTTGACCCCAACCTCTTAATTCTAGCAACCACCTTAAGAAGTGTGGTCCAGGTGGAAAACCGGTCCAGTCGTTATAAGACGTCCATCTGCTCATTGGCCTGTACTGCACATACTTGAGCCAATTTTACCTCAGGATCTCCAACACACAACTCCACAGAGTGTTCAAGTGTTGGAAGCACTTCTCGTTCCCACAGAAACTTTGGGCCCAGTAACCAACTAGCTGATGATATGTCCACTGTACGAAGACCTCTGGAAGTATGGTCAGCAGGGTTCTGTGTTGTATTAACATAGTGCTAATTATTTGGATCGGTGGTTTCTCTTATCAACTGAAGCTCTGTTTGCCACAAACACGTGGAACCTTCTTGCTTCATTATTGATGTCAGCCAAAACGACCTGAGAGTCTGTCCAGAAATATTCCTGGTCAATTTTCATCTGAAGCTCTGCCTTCAACAAAACACTCATCCTAGCCGCTGTTACTCCTGCTGAAAGTTCCAGTCTTGGAATACTTGTGACCTTTGTAGGTGAAACTCTTGCTTTAGCCATAACCTGACAACAGTGGATCTCATTTTTCTCATTCTTATATCTAAGGTAGGAGCAAGAACCATAACCGGCCACACTGGCGTCCGAGAAGTGATGCAGTTCTACTCTCACAACGTTCCCAAAGTTCCGAGGGTGATAACATCGGGGTATGATAATTTTCTTCAACACTTGGAGGCCGGTTTCTCACTCCTCCCACTGTCTATTCAAGCCTTCAGGCAGTGGATCATCCCATCCAATGCCTTTGTGGCACAGCTCCTGCAAAATACACTTTCCATTCAACGTAAAGGGAGCCATGAACCCAAGTGGGTCATATAAGGAGGCCACAACTGACAGACGACCTCGTCGTGTTGGAAGGGTGGTCTTTTACATTGAGATTGAAGCTGAAGGTATCTGTATCCATGGACCATTGAATACCGAGTACATGTCCTTCTGATGTTAATACCGGATTAAGGTCAAGTGGGACGATGTTTACCGCTCTTTCTGAGGGGGCCACACAGGTAAGAACTTCTTTGTGATTTGAATTGAACTTGTGCAGCCTTAGACCTACACGTCGACAAAGTTCCTGTGCCTCAACAATGAGCTCCTTTGCCTCTTCGACTGCTGAAACACTTATCAATCCATCGTCCACATAGAAATTGTTTTCCTCAAAATCCGAGGCTACGTGATAATCCACTTGATTTTGCCGTGCCAGAGACTTTAACCCAAAATTAGCGCATCCAGGAGAGGAAGCAGCACCAAAGAGATGGACTGTCATTCTGTACTCTTTTGGTTCTGTTGTTAGTTTTCCACACTCCCACCAGAGGAATCTAAGATAATTGCGACTTTCAGGGGAGACATGGAATTGGTGAAACATCCTTTCGATGTCACAAGTCACGGCAACCTCCTGCTTTCTAAAGCGACACAAAACACCTATGAGAGAGTTAATTAAATCAGGACCAGTCAGCAGGTTATCATATAACGAAATGCCATGAAATTTTGCAGAACAATCAAACACAACTCTCAGTTTATCAGGCTTCTTGGGATGATATTCACCCCATGATGAGGGATGTACCAGACGGCCTCACCCTCCCCAACTGCAGGTGCTAATTCTGCTTCACCTTTAGATATTGTTTCTAAGTTGAAACCTCGGACTTGAAGGCCACTGGCGGTTTTACTTGCTATCACGGTATTAACAGCTGTCATTGTAGCGGATCAGTAGACGCACCACAGGGTCAGCCTCAAATAAAGAGAAAACCAGCCGCGTCTTTTCGCTTTTGCGTGTTTACTGCAAGCATAAAATGGGACAGTTACAATCATCTGTTCTGGATTGACAATCTCTCTTCAGAGTGCTTTCCGCAAATTCCATATTATAAGATGTATTTTCTTTACAGTATCTTCAATGGTTCCATTTAATAAGATGCATAACACCAAAGGCATATTTTTTATGTAGAACTAATAAGATTTATGAATTCTGAAAATTATTAAAACAGTAATGAAACAAAAGAATACAACTCATACCTGCAAGCATAAAATGGGACAGTTACAATCATCTGTTCTGGATTGACAATCTGCAAATACATCATTCAGTTAGTACATTGTCCCATATTTCTAATATGCAGGCAACTTACAATATCAAAGAAACAATTCACAGTTTCAGCTTGTTCTTAACACACATAACATGCTTTAAATCATGAACCACATTACCCAGAATGCACCATTGATTACTGGCGCGCATTTCACTCATGTCATTAAAATGAAATTAAATGAAACCCAGATCAACATTAATAAGCATCCTCATACCCATGAAAACCAACATAGGACATTAACTGATACTTAAAGTGTTATACCGTTTATAGAAATATGACACAATTGCACGTTTAAAGCAATGCAGTTTATGTACTATATTAAACATGAAGAACCATCTATTTAACAAACAACAGGGTCACCAACAGTATTACCACCATATTTAGTTCTGATTTCACAATAACTTCTATTTAATATGCTCTAAGACCTTGTTTGAATTGTCCATTAACGGAGACACATACCTCTCTTCAGAGTGCTTCCCGCAAACTGGAGAGCGCAATACGCGAGGAACATACCATTGATTGAAGAAAGGGGAGGATCATACCAAATCAGTAACACTAAAGGACACAACACATCCTTCCAATCAAACTCATGCAGTACAGGGCAGTAGTGCAATTATAATGTTTGATAACCACAAAGACTAAATGCTGGTTGCTGTATGTTAAATTCGATACTGGCGTTGATTCAATATTCCAACTTCCCCCACCTTAATGAAATGTGGATCATTCCTTGCTCAATCTCTCTCTGCATCTGATTGAGAAGCAACTAATCTATTTAGTAAAGTTTGATGAATTATAAATTTTTCACACCATTACATCATCGTGCTTAACTTAAGCTGTACCGGTTGCGTATTGATATTCAATTCAAAGGTCAATTCTTCCAAAACAAAGGTGGAATCACTCTGGGTGTCAAGGAGCGCATAAGTAAGAATTTCTTTCTGGGGCTCCGTTGTTGAAGACACAAAAACTGGAACAATACTGGAGGTAGCAGAAGCATGTTGTGTCAATGCATGGGACATAACCCTTTGGATCTCCGTACTCGAATGTTCTCCTTCAGCTGAATCTTTACTTGCCGATTCCGAATTTCTTTCGATGTCAGGTTGGATGCCGCCGGCTACATGTGCCACATAGGTGCCGCCTTTTACAGTCTTTGCTAACATGTCCCTTTCCAAGGCAGCCAAAGCACAGGCGATTTTCATAAATAGTGGCCCTTTTCTCTTCCATCGTCTTCGTAGCAAAGGTTGGACACTTTACAAACCAAACAAGGTGGCTTTGGCCTTAAAAATTCCTCATTCACCGAGCTGGAAGTTTTCATTTGGGTGCTTGTGTTCAATGCTTTAGCTCTCCTTGGAAACCTCTCCTCCGAAGGTTTCAAATTCATCAAGGCAAGGGAGGCAATAGGATTACAAGCTATTCTAGCTTCTCTTTGCATAAACCCTGTAAAATGCATAAAGCTTGGATAATCACCAGATCTATCGAGTTCTTCCACAACAATACGACTCCATCTATGTACCATCCATTCAGGCAGTTTTTTAAGAAGCTTATGATTTTCCTCACAATCGTTGAGAATTGACAAGCCCTTAACATGAGGAATGGCTTCCAAACAGCTTTGCAGAAAATCTGCAAACTCTCTAACAGCTTTGGGATCATTCGCTGCTATCTTAGGCCATTTCATGAGTCGCTCTCATAAAGCCCGTTGGACAATGAATGGACTGCCATATCTTTCTTGTAAGACTGTCCATACACCAGGGTATCTTCTCCATTCAGCATCTTCTGAGTTGCGGTAGCAAAAACCTTCCACAGCCTAGGTTTTTACTTTTTACCTTTACCTCATTGTCTACTTGAGGCTGCTCTAGCTTTGTTTTTTCCTCCTCTAATTTTACCTTCATTTCAGCATCCCTTTGCTTGATGTCTGCTAGCATTTGCCTTTCCTTAAGTTTCCATTCGTACTCCAATCTGTCAAGCCTTGCTTGTTGAGCGTGTATAATTTGAATAACTTTGGCCTGTTCCATCTTTGCTGCAAGTTCTGCTTCCGCATCTGCGCGTTTGCTGGAGGACCTGGAGATGGCGCTTGACTGATCATCATGTCCTTGTGACGATCGTAAGGTTACTGTTTCTGTATTTCCAAAGACAGATCCATAATCATCCTTATTTAGCACCATCCTCACTCTTTCCTTCTCAAGTTGGTCATTGAAAGGCTGCTCCATATCCTTTATCCTCTCACGCACAAGATCACCAACCTCTGTGTTTAACATGTTGCAGGCATCCATCTTCTTAACAATCTCTGGATTGGTAGTTTGATTGTGGCGAACAGGCTCATAGTGTTGACACACTTTGGCATGTTTAAATTTAACATCCTTTTCAATTTCCTCTAGATCATCAGGTGAACAGAAAGTCTTTAACTTGGCTCTAATCTCCTTTGCTGTCCCCTTCCAGGATTCATATGATTAATAAAAAGCCTTCTCATTTTTCTTGGCTTCTAGCTTATGCAACTCTTGGCCTTTTTCTGTTAAGGTTCGCTCACGAGAGTTAGACCTCACTTGTTGTGCCTTGGGGAGACTATCTATATTTTCATTTAACATTATACTGTATTGATATCCTATTTTACACTGAACCCTTAAAATGTTATGTCCAAGTAACAACTAGTTTTGACCTTAATGTAACAATTAAACTATGTTACCAATCATATCAAACATCATACACTTAAAAAAATACTCATCAAAGTTAGTAATCAATACAGTACAAATAACCATGAAAATACTAAAGTATTTCATAAAGAGAAAATAATTATAATTCCCCATGAGACATTACTAGGTCAGAATTGAAAATACCTGATTATAATTACATTATAAAACTTTTAACTATTTTCAAACCTCACATTATTTCACACCCACATTTCTCATTTAGTAGTATTAAAACCTTTAAATATTTTAAAGCAACTATCCATATGAGCAGGTAGCTTTTGTCGTCACACCAGATCAACTTATTAGACAGTTCGTATAGCTGTGGTGGATTTCACTCTCCAGCAAGCCAAAGTCTTTTTTCTACAGCTGCATCCCGCATGTGTGTGTTGAACTTCGGTATACCTTTAACACCATGACACGCAACGGATGGCTTACGTAGCGTCAAGTTTCACTGTAGCAGCCCTTGGCATCAATAATCCCGTGTAGAGTTCGACCGGGATTACACAAAGTAATGGAGCCTTTTATACATTGTCGTGTTTCTTTAGAAATAAAAAATGGACAAATTAAGTCTTTGGACACCTCAGATGTAAAGTTATTCGCTGTCAAAGTGACGCCAAAATGAATGGGAGTCAATGAAATGCTAACAGCAGGTGAAGTTCTGCTACAATGGCGGCTCCCGTGAGGCTTCAACTTCCGGCTGATGGATTACCCCCTTGGTTACCACTGAGAATTGTCTGGTTTTAACCAGGCTATACAGGGAGGCTGCAGACCTGGAGCCGGTAGATATACACCCTGGCAGTCTTACTGTACGTTCACACCGCTGCCGACTTGAGCTTCCAAAGCGGCGGGAAGTCATTCATTTTCAATGGAAGCTGCTTCTCTCAGCTGCAAGGAGCGTCAAATCCCTAGGTGTCGCGTTTTAGGCGTTTTGAGCGTCAATCAGAAAGTTGAAAGAAGCTCAACTTTATGGTAATGAGCTATGACGCGGTTCAGCGGCAAGCAGCGGCATAACGCCAGCAACCAATCAGAATAAAGACGTCCTTCGCTCTGGCTGATTCCGGAGAAACATACGATGTGAACTTTCGTTCCTACCAAAACATTAGTTCAGAGAAAATGGAGGAGAAGTTAATAATCGCCGTTGCTGGGTTTCCTATCATATATGATATATGATGGGGTGGTGATGGCGCAGTGGATAAGACACATGCCTTTGGTGTGAGAGACCCGGGTTCGAATCCACTGTGAGACACTAATGTGTCCCTGAGCAAGACACTTGACCCCTAGTTGCTCCAGAGGCGTGCGACCTCTGACATGTATAGCAATTGTAAGTCGCTTTGGATAAAAGCGTCAGCTAAATGAATAGATGTAAATGTCAATGTAAATGATATGACTCTGTTTGCTTACAGGGACCAGTGATGCACATTTGAGAATGGGCGTGACTTTTTTTTTAAATATTTACGAATGCTCGTTTTAAGCGGGAATGCATTTCATTTGCTCACGGTACCAACGATTTGACCAATTGAACTAATTCAAATAACAGCTTAATGCAAATAATAATAATAATAATAATAGCTAATTATTATTTTTTCCCCCCACCAAATGTGACCAAAACGGTTATAAAAATGCTGGCATTATAAAAGGTTTCTTCAATGTATTGCTTGTTTTTTTCTGTTTATTACATTTCATTTTGTGACACTTCTCTTCTCCCTGCTACGTCAGAGCGTCCAAAGCGTCAACAGGCTTCCTTGACAGAGCGGTTAGAGCTTCTTTGCCGATCAAGTCGGCGGCGGTGTGAACGTACGGTTACGCCCCTGTTGTTATTAAAATATCTGTAGATATTCTTTCACTCTCTTCACTCAGCCTACAGAAGACTAGGCCTATTTGTTTTTGTGAATTGAAAAATTAAAAATACACATAGTTGGATGAACTGTGTTATGACAAGTAATGATATGACCTACTGCAGTTATAGGCCTATTCACCGTAGGTTTTTACATACAGGAGACTGAGAAAAATATGTTGTCGTGAATTTATATAAAGTCACTTTTAGATATGAACCATATTTAGCCCATTAGACATACAGTACCGTGTAATCATATGGATCCTCGATGAAATATCTGCTGTACTATTCTCTATTGGTCGTCATACAGCTACAAAACAGTGTCCTACATTGCATTTCATGAAGACAAACACAATTTATCCCTTTCCTAAAATTCCAAGGGCCATTTAGAAGAAAGAGACAACATTGTTGTTCACAAAAAAATAATTATTAACACCATTTATGAATTATGAAGACTCCCCTATTTATTTTTTTTTGCCACTCTTTTTTATCTATTTTTCTAACCTCCTGTCAAAGGGCTCCCGCTCACTGGTAAAAAAAAATATATAAATAATAACATTAAAAAAAGTTACAAAGGACATTTATGGTGAATTGGATCTTGACACTATGTGTGTGTGTGTGTGTGTGTGTGTGTGTGTGTGTGTGTGTGTGTGTGTGTGTGTGTGTGTGTGTGTGTGTGTGTGTGTGTGTGTGTGTGTGTGTGTGTGTGTGTGTGTGTGTGTGTGTGTGTGTGCTGCCCAGAAGTGATGTCAGGTGAGTGTGTACAACGGCACAGGCTCTTGTTGGTGGACCAATAGTGGAAAAGTGTCAGGCCACTTTGATTTATTTTGGCCACCAATGATGGACTGTGCAGAGAAAATTGAAAATGACATTAAAAACATGTCCATGTGTGTCTCTGTAAGTCGTTTATTTCGTAAGTCGTAAAAAATGAGAGATTGGTTGTTTATGAGTTTAGAGAGATAGAGAAATTTTCATTTACACACCTTTATGAGATGCAAGTTAAAGAAAACTTGGTAAAGACAGAGTATGATAAAACACACATTAAGTGCAAAGATCCTACATTTTAGTCCAGATCAGTAAGCTTTTTCAAGAAAAAATGTATATTAAGATATCAATTAGATAATTAGATCATCTCATTTATAAGAAACAACTCAAACCAGAATCTACATTCAAACCATGTGGGAAAAGTTTAGGTATTATCATGTATGATGTTGGAAATAATCAAAATATTTGAGTGTGTGTGCACTGCAGTTTAACTCTTTACTCAGAGAAAGAGATTTACGTACATATATAAATGTATACGCCTATTATAAATGTGTCTTCATAGCATGTACACGTCATGTGCTCTAGCAGAGCAGCTGCTGTGACGTCACAGGCAGCGCGAGTTCAATATGACGTCACAGACTGAGTTGTTCAACAGCGATTATCAGTCAGTCACTAGCAGACGACAGTGTTTCATACTCTGAATACGTTGTAATTTAATTTACAATATATATTGAGTTACTTTGTCGGAATATTCAGCTCAGGTGATCATAACCTTAGTCGCTATCGGACGAAGTGTGAAACTGCAGTCTACAAGATTGTTACTTCAGTTACTTCAGACTCATCCAGCCTTCTCATTAACGGTAAGGAGAAACTTATAATATATGACACTTGGCTAGATATATGAATGTTTTTTTTTTTCAGTTAAGCTCTAGAAAACATCATTGTTACTGTCCCAGCTGTATACGACTAGCGGGCCATTGCGCTGGTTAACCGTCATTTTACCACAGTAGCAGTTAACTTATTTGCAGTTAAAAAAAAACATTAACTTACACAATCAACCATGGTTTTACTTGTCTACAACCATTATGGCTTATCTTTGATTGTTGTAGTAAAACAGTAAGTTAACTACAAATTTAACGTTAACCATGATTGCAAAACTTTTACTTAAATACAAGCAAAATTGTACTTGCAAAGATATGTGTAAGTTAACGTTACACAGAGGAAATATTTGCCAGTTATTGTGCTGTAGCTTGGCGTGTTTAGCACTGCTGTGCTGTGGACAGATGGCTACTAAAGTTTTTGATATTAAGCAGTGGCGGCTGGTGACAAATATCTTAGCTGTGTCATATTCATATTCATATTCTGTCGGTTTCAATAGTCTGGTAACATGGCAGTATTTTAGTGTAGTGGCTTCGAGGTTGCGGAATGCTCTTCCTCAAGACATCTGTCCAACATCCACCCTTCTCTCCTTCAAAAACACATTTTGTCTGTATATTACTCTTCAGCTCACAGTCTGTAAATTATACATTGTTATGGATATGCTATTTGTTTGAATCCCTCTTTGTTTGTATCTTTAACCTAACTTTGTAAGTGACCTCTGTATATTAGGCCTACTTTCTGCCCTTGGGGTGTGTATTGTGCTTTGATTGGTCTATTCCTTACCCAGTCCCAGTGGTTCTCAATCTTTTTAGAGTTGTACCCCATGAGGATTTTAACATCCTTCTGCACCCCCACTCTTCAGGCACACATTTTTCAGTAAGGGACCAAATTTGCCACCCTAAATCAACTTTCCAGTACATTTTTTATCTTTACGAATACCTTCATAAAATAAATAATGCTTTAAATTAATAAAAATAGAGAAATTTGCAATTATGGTAAAAACGAAGTGATGCTTTTAAATATTAGTAGGTGGTGAGTCATCGAGTCATTCATTCAGTAAGGAAGCAAGTGGATGTATTTATGAATTAATAATTGAATCATTGACTCTAATGATTCGTTCAAAGCCGCAGATTTGTTCACAAACACTGCTGTGTGCTGCAGTTCTGCTGTGACTTTCGTTGGAGCTATTATTTTGTTGTAAAAACTACTGACAGCTGTGTTGTAGCCTAAATGAACATACCTTAATATTAATATTTCATTTGTTGAACTGTTGTATAAAATCAATGTCACATTTGCAATCGTGTTGACCTTCATATAATGTGATCAACATTAAACACAGGAACTCACACAGGGAATCTTATATCGATCTCCATGCACAGCCTGTGTCTATATAGTTCTGCATGCTAGTAAGTGCTAAATCCCTTATTTTACAAAGATACATTGTCTAGAACGGTACGTTAGTGCGATTTGCCAAGGCAGCAATCTATCTGCACGAGGATGTCATGTATTTACAGAATTTTACCTGAGAAAAACATGCTCAGTTTAAATCTTATTTTAAGGTGAGGTAACTTAGAATTAAAGAGTTTGAGAACCACTGCCTTTACATATCTTTGTAAAGCGACCTTGGGTGTTGGAAAGACACTATATAAATACAAATAATAATAATAATTATTATTATTAATAACCACCCAAACACATTTTTACTCAAACTGCATGATACCAGTGCTTTGTGATAAAGTCAGTAATTATTTAATGCCATATTACAAGGCTGAGGCATTCTTATACAAAAACAAACAAATTGCTCAAACTTTCTATTTGCATTTGAAATTTAACTCAAACTGTTTAGTTACTTTCTCAGACAGGTGCTGCTTCCCTCACTCCGGTAAAGCCTGGTGCACAAGGCAGGATAATTAGGCCGATTTTAGCCCCGATTACCCCTTCCGACAAACTTAAGGATGCTCCGATTATCGTAAAATAATCTGATCAGATATTCCTGCCGTGTGTGGTGTGTTAAGACTGCTTTCGTCTGCTCGAAAGGTCGCCGCTCGATCTCAAACCGGGGATATCCAACATGTTGGATTTTTTTGGCCCGTTTCTCCTCGCGAGTGGGTTCCCCCAGGGACAAACGAGCACGCAGCCTGTGGACTGTGGCGTGTAGCCAATCAGAAAGCTAAGTGACGAGGCACAGAGGAAGCACCGGGAAACAAAATCAAAACAGCCGGCTGTTTTCTGTTAAAAACTACAAACTATCGCCACTGCATCCTCTTCGTCCGCCATGATTGTTTACTCTGAAGTCACGTTTGATCTCGAGGGATTTTGCGAGATTTTCCGTCTGACCTGGGAATGCCTGGGAGTCAAATCGGTTCGTGTGTGATGTGTTGATTTTGCCGTGTGGCTGCGCACCACACACTGTACGACCAAATCTGTTAGACCCGTGATTTTTTATCGCCGTGTGTGGGGTCTCTCAGGTTTTGAAAATCGGCCGACAATTTTAAAATCGTCCCGTGTGAACCAGGCTTTACTGTCCATGCTGGATCTGTCACTGTTGTTTTAAAAAGTAATCACCAAAACAAGGCATTAGCATGACCGCATCCGCATTTTGAAGTTCTATAACCCCTTCATAGGTGCAAGATCCTGCGCGTGATAGTGGGACAATTGTGGTATCTTTATAATTTAATGTGCCTAATGCGCCATTTCTCAACCACAATCGGCCCAGCTCCACACAGCCAACCTAGCCAAATCTGGCAACCATTACTAGGCCAGAGCTGCCAGTACACAGCCGAGTGAGCCGACACTCGGCCGCGAGCGGTGCGATCCCGCTGGCTACCTGGGGAGGGACACGATTACTGGGGCACTTCTAAAAATCAACATGCATCTAATGTACCTAATACGTATCCAAATTGAATCAAGATCGGAATAAAACCACAAGAATTAAATTGAAATTGTAAAATTTGTATCAAGCAATAATAAAAGCAGTAGCCTATACCAATTATTGCACCATGCTGTGTCACTAAACTTTTTATTGTTTGTGAGTTTCTAGTTATTACCACTCTGATTCATGTCTGTTTCAGCCTGATGTTTCTGATGTTAGTTTGAACTTTTCCTTAGACAACTTGCTGAGAGAAAACATCATGCTTGCAACGTTACCTGAGGGAATGGATAGCAGCGGCAGCAGCAACGTGTTCGTGGACGCATATGAGTATTTGCCCGAAGGAATGGATAGCGGCAGCAGCGACGTGTTCATGGACGCATATGAGTATTTGCCCGAAGGAATGGATAGCGGCAGTGCTCAACCATCAACCAGCGCTGCGGTGTTGTCTGAGAGAAACTCCAGCAGCAGCCCAACAGATGGATCTGTGAAGATTAACCCAACAGGTAACTGTCTGAGGACATTAATACAAATCAAAACTCACATGTAGTGGTCGACCGATATATATCGCGATATTTGGCATTTTTAAAACATCGGCCGATACGTTTTTCTGATTGGCCGATGTGTTAGAAGCGGGACTTTTATTTTGACGGGCGGCGCTGAGAACACAGCGCTCACTCGTCTTCCTTCATTAGTTTACCATCTCTGTCAGTCAGATCTAATCAGAACTGGTAAACAAAGAAAGTAAATGGTATGTGAAAAGCGTCTCGGTTACTAATGTAACCCTCGTTCCCTGAAGGAGGGAACGGGAGACGTAACGTCGAACGTGAGCGACTGAAAGGGAACTAAAGGATTTGCTTTCATATTATTTGTAATAGAGAAGGCAAACAATGATTCTAAAATACTTTGTCATCTGCCGTCAACATTCAGCAAATCCACATCTACATGATTTAAACAAATCTCTAAATATCAAATAAACATTTAATTTCACAATTCATTGATATATGCAATTTCGAATCCAGCTGTGATATCTTGTGAAGTGTGTGTAGCCGGCATAACCGTGTCACTGCGAGTGACGGTCGGTCGGGACAAAATAAAAGTCCCGCTTCTAACACATCGGCCAGTGAGTGAATGCGAACAGAAGATCAGCTTCACAGGAGACGCGATCCAAAAACTTTAAATCCTTCATTGTAAAATATGCTGTGCTATATCCAGTTGCTATTTCCACTGTGTCATATTCATATCGTTTTCACTGTGCTGTATGTAAAATTAGCGTTACCATGTCTTTATTTGATAAAAAATGACTACCAGTGCGCACAAAATTACCAGATTACTGAGTGCCCTGTTTCAGTGTTTACTACAGTGTTTATATCACATATTAATATATTTCTAAACAATTACTTTGTGAAAAATACTGTTATAGGATTGCAGATTCAAGAAGTTGCCATCTAAAGTATAAGGAACATGAACTTAAATGCAAAACCTGCTAATTATTCACATGTGTTAATTTTAGCCTGTTTACTGATTTTATTTGTAATCTCCACACCGGTTGGTTCCTCGCCTGATCTGCACAGGTGTGTTTAGTCACAAGCAGTTCAGTCTCATGCAGTTGTATGTTTTTCAGGATCCTTTGACTCTTTATACGAACTGGGAAAGAAACTGGCATCGGGATCCCATGGCATTGTCCATGAAGGAATTAGAAAATCAGATGACAAACCAGTATGTTGCTCTTTCTGGATACACCAAACTTCCTGCTTCTTGTTTCCTTTTGTCTTTCGAGTCCTGACATACATATCAGTGTTTACAGTTTTGATCAAAACATGTTTTAAAAAGATTGTAGATTATCATGTAAATAACTAAAATGTATCAGTTCACTTACGCTTACAAATATTTTCTTTATTTTTCAGGTGATCATCAAATTTGTTAAGAAGCGGCGGTTTGATTTCCACGTAAGTTGACACGATTTTATTCTTCATGAAAATTACTTTTAAGAATTATTTATTAAATTCTTATTCGGTAATCGATAATTCTGAACGTAGACAGCATAAGATAAAACTGAAATAGACAATCAAAGCCTTGAAGCATCAGTTGCAGTGTACATGTACAGTTGGTTGTTTTCTTCTTGAATTTCCCTCACTCTTTAGTAAGGATGTTTGAGGTTAGGAGTCAGCTAACTTTTTGTCAATCTCTTCTTTTAGATTGGCCATTCCGAGCCTTTGTGTCGAGAGGCAGCTATAATGCAGATGATGAAACATTGCGACAATGTCCTGAAATTATATGAATGGTTTGACATGAACGATCAAAACATCTTAATTATGGAACATCCAGGTTCCAGCATAACCCTTTGTGATTTCATCAAACAAAACGGAGGTCGTCTGACTGAAGCAGAAGCAAAAAACATCATGCAGAAACTCATCGCTGCGTTACGGCACTGCAGTAAACAGGGTGTTTATTATAAAGGCATAAGTCCGAGAAAAATACTCATCGACCCATGCACCATGCAGATCAAGCTAACCGGCTTTTACAGAGCACTGGCCATCAGCGAAAGACGTAAGTTTGCTTTTTGAGCACAAGTCACTGATTTATTATGCACAGGATATGGAAATAAGGGCGTTTTAAAAGTTTTTTTTATTTTAACACTGAAAACGTATTGCTTACAGAAACAGCCAAATTTAAATCAGAACCAGAGAGGAGAATTCAGGCTTTAATGGCAACAAATGAAGGCTTCTACAGAGTGCTGAAGAGGATGGTCGAAGGAAAATGTCTTTTTGATTTGAAACTTTGGTTTGGTTGGAAAAATAAACGCTTGTCCAAAGGTGAGATCAAGAACGAGAATGGAAATAGCATTGCTTGAAAACATGTAAAGCTCTTACACAAGTGACAGTAAAGTTACCTTGAAGACAAATAAGCAAAGTGTAAAACACAGCGGATTGACAGTGAAGTTTAGCAATGAATAAATGTTCATGGGCATCCAGAGAATGCCATAGTAACAGCAACAAATGCAGTGTATTTGTATTTACTTACATAAACGACATATCTCAAAATCAAACAGGACTAATCAGCTCTCTTCTGAAAACGTTTACAGAGTGCCAGGATCTACTTCGGAAACTTCGTGGCAGAGAGTCAGGGATCACCTTAAAGAACATTTTATATCATGACTGGTTTGAAGAAACACCAGGCACAGACGCACTCGAGTCAGACGGTGAGTCTCTAGTTATTACCAC
Source organism: Meda fulgida (assembly GCA_030578275.1). Classification (NCBI taxonomy): domain Eukaryota; kingdom Metazoa; phylum Chordata; class Actinopteri; order Cypriniformes; family Leuciscidae; genus Meda; species Meda fulgida. Next base: position 2,761,676 of record CM060623.1, read on the forward strand.
TAGAAATTCGATATTCGACCGTCGATATTTCTAACATGAACTTCAGTGCTAAACCTGCTAATTATTCACATGAGCATCTGGACAGTTTTACATTAATCATTCAGCTGTAATCTGTGCTAATAAATGTTTCTAATCAATATTCTTTGCTTTCCGAAAAACACACTAAAGGGAGCGAAGGCCTTCCTGATGTGCTTGAGATCGAGCCACACACACCCGGACAGGAGCCGACTCCAGCCACAGATGTGCTTGAGATCGAGCCACACACACCCGGACAGGAGCCGACTCCAGCCACAGATGTGCTTGAGATCGAGCCACACACACCCGGACAGGAGCCGACTCAAGCTGAGTCAACAGACAGTGAGTCTCCAGTTATCATGCAGTGCTGTAGTCTAGTTTTTTGTAGTCAGTAAACTGAGATTTCTACACCCTTAGTTCTAGAGACAATTCAATATAGCAACAACCCCCGGCTGCTACGGTTACGTTAATGAGAACATATATGCTAGTTTTACTCATAGTAGAGGTATCACGTACCACTGGATTCATGTCTATTTCAATCTGTTGTTGTGGTTTTGTCTGTAATGTCAACTTATACTGGCTCCTGATCTGCCCTGGTGTGTTCAGTCTCATGCTGTTAACACGTTGTTGCTGTGTGTTTTTCAGTGAACTTAATCTTTCCTCTTGAACCGACACTGCTACAAAAATACTTTCAGTCTCTTTATAAAGTGGGAAAGAAACTGGGATATGGTGATCGTGTCCATGAAGGAATTAGAAGATCGGACGGCCAGAAAGTATGTTGCTCTTTCTCCAAAAACAAACGTTTTGTCTCTTGTTTCCTTCTGTGAACTTTGAGTCTTGCCATAAACATCAGTGTTGACAGTTTTGATAAAAAAGTGTATAAAAAATGTTGACTGTAGATGATCATGTGCAAAAAATTGTCTTTATTTTTTAGGTTGACATCAAATTTGTTGAGAGGTGCAGACTTTGGGAAACATCGGTAAGTTGACAAGACTTTATTCTTCATGAAATTCTCTAGTAAGAATTGGTTTGTTAAATTCGGTAATATAGATAGTATGATATATATAACCAGTGTTGGGCAAGTTACTTGTAAAAAGTAATTACAGTTACTAGTTACTTCTTCCAAAAAGTAACTAAATTAGTTACTCAGTTACAAATTATAAAAGTAACTAGTTATTTCAGAAAGTAACTATTGTGTTACTTTCAAGTCAATTTGTGAATGCTCAAATGTGACGCCACCTCCACCCCTCTTTAACGGAACTTAAAATACATCTTCAATTATTTATGATAAATCTGAATATTATAATGAAATGGACACTTATTACAATATTGACATAATTAACAGAAACAATGTAGAAAATTCAAAGACTAAAGGACGCAGTTCACACTGGACGCGATTTTGACGCACGAATAATTTGCGCGATGGTTTTATTTTTTGATCAGCTGTTTGTGTAATGAGTGCTTCCACACCAAACGCGAATGTGCTGCGGCGAAAAAACGACTTTTTTTTTTTCCGCTTCGATGTCGATTTTTCTTTAACTTTTGCGGCGACAGAAAAGGCTTCAGCCAATCACATACAAGGAAACAAAGGCGAAGCTGTTGACGCTTTGGCCGCTCCGACGTACCAGCATGATGTGCGACAGAAACATCACAACAGGAAATGGAAACTAAAAACAAGCAATATTGAAACTAGAAACCTTTTATAATGACAGCATTTTTATATTGCCTATTCCGCATCTCTACGCACTCATACCCTATCATTTATGACATGACGTTGTTTGCTAGGGACCAGTTACAAAAGAACGAGGCATGGGATAAAATATCTGGGATAGTTGGTGTCTCGGTGAGTTGATGAAGTGTGTGCTGATGATTTATAACATTTGTGACTAGGAGGGAAATAATTGATATTGAATATTTTCATCACTCATGGTTGTTTCATATTATTTTTGCATGCATGTATAGGCCACACACCAGAGCATGCGAGTAAAGCGGAGCAGGGTGACGCTTAAATACAAGTTAAAAAACTTAAACATACGTTTCATATATGTTTAAATAATATAATGTTATTTTTTTTTATTTCATCTATGTTGATTAGCTATATGAAACCGCATGAGCTGAGTAAGGATCATAAGATGCCCAATAGCCTATATCGAAACCATTTGGATTGGGTCAGACATAATTTTGGCCACTTATTAAGTTTTGTTTTGTAGAAAGCCTTTCTTTAAAGTGAATTTCGTTTTGTATAAATTGTATCTTGATTTTTATCAATGTTTCATCAACAAATTGCCTGGATTAATAAATAAGAAGCAAATATAGTAGACAATATAATTAGGACACGGAGGCGCCGGCGAGTGAACTGGAGCGCGTCTCATACCGAAAACTGACAGAAAACACTAGTTTATTAATAAAATATTCAAATGTTTAATGCATAATCCTTACTTTGGCCCGTTCTTTGTGGCAAAGTTTTAGCTCCTTTACAAGATTAGCATACTCCCCTTCAGACTCTCTGTTCTTTAACCCTCTAGGCGCCACGGTCGAGTTTACTCGACAAGATGCGGCACTGAATAAAATGGCCGATTTTGTCAAATTGGGTGTCAAATTTCGTTCGATCTCCCCTCCACTGGATGGCAGACATGTCATACTTCATCCCCGAATCAAAAAAACGTCATGCTTCTATACAAAATGTTCGAGTTAGAGCGCATTGAATCAGTGCGATCAAAAGCGGAGCTAGTGTGTGAGTGAGCCATTTTATCAGAGCCTCTCCGCAATCGCGGCGACAGTATTGTGGTGGAGACTTTGTCTAATGCCACTGGGTATATTAGACGAGGTTGAAGTATTAGTTAGGAGGCAACGTGGAGGCAGGGTGGGGAGTCGCAATGACAATGACAGTAGTCCGAGCTGTGCACACTCGGCGCGCGCGCGAGGCAGATCTGGCCGCGCTGCAGTATCATCTCACTCATGATCTGTGCCTTGCCGTGGCCAGTGAGCGCTTGAACTAAACAGGTCTTGTCTAATTGTGTTTGTGTGTCATATGAATAATATATGTGCCCCATACATGGAATTAGAGTTCCTACTGTATTTAGTAAATGGAAAATTTCTACAGCAAAAGGCCAACCACTACATGCATTCGGTCTGTTTCTACCATTTATTAGTAAGATTTACACAGTTTGTTTACTACTTACTATATACCTGAGCATTCAGTATTGTGCAATATAGCATACAGAAGGTGATGGACATTTTGGGGGGAAGAAGTGCTGCATTTTATCATTTAAACGTGACTTTTCATGAAAATTCTATAATCCAAGATTGCCGCCACCATATGACGTCATAAAATGCAAATTAGATGGGAAGATTTAATCCCTACATAAACTTTGGGTCATCCTTAATATTTCTCTTATTTACAGAAAGTCTCTATCTTTTATCACTTTTAAGATATAGCCTTTTGAAATTAAGATGTCGAAATCGAACGTTTTAGGAAAAAACATCTGGCGGCTAAAGGGTTAAGATTGGGTGCACACAAAACCTTTTCTGTCTTTTAAAGAAAATGAAAAGCTCGTCTTCACTGGATGATGATGATGATGATGAAGTGTCCATGTATTCTCAGCTGTCGGCGCGAAGGTTTTGAAATGTTGACGTTCTGAACATCGCAAATTTGCGTCGCGGCTGATGTGAATGGTTTTGACGTGAACTATTCGCTTTTCCGTTTCGCTTTTCCGTTATGCGTCCGGTGTGAAAGGGCCTTAATTCTAAGACTTTATTCTTCATGAAATTCTCTAGTAAGAGTTGGTTTGTTAAATTCGGTAATATAGATAGTATGATATATAACTGAATTACACAACCAAAGCCTAGAAGCATCAGTTATAGAGTTCATGTAAAGTTTTTTTTTCATTAGCTGGGTTTCCATCCAAACGTGAAGCAAATATTTTCCGAATGAGCATCATTAAATGTGAGCAAATGTTTAACTATTCCTTTTAGCTCTAATGAAAATAATGTCAAAGTCGGTTAGAATAATCAAACGTAACAACGTGTTATGTCAGGTAAATGTATCATGCCAATTACAAAATCAATCTAAAGATAATCGATACAAATCAAATGCTCTGGAATAAAGAGAAGAGATGCAAACCCAACATTTTAAAAAATACATGGGGCTGAGAGTCTCGGACACTCGGCCTCACAGGCTGATCTGAGGACAGAAAGGCCCAGAATCCCTTGCTGCGTTCCATTAAATAGCCAGAGCCTCTTTCACATGGAAACAATGGTAATTTGCATTCAGAGTTGACACCTTTTGGGGGTAGGAGCGTCTTCCTTTGTGTGCCAGTTATCTCTAAACTCTTAAAAACCATATTACCTTTTGTTTTACTTATTTGGAAATTTCACACTGAGACATTTCGAATGATACTAAATATGTATACTACTCGATGATAATTATCCACATTAAACCATATAGACTCTTGTGTGAGTTTTAGGTGTCCCTGAGAGAGATTGAAATGTAGATGAGGTGAGTCTTTTGTCTCAGGGCAAGAGGGGGGCAGTCAATTGTTATTTTCCAGCGAGGTCCCTTGTCTTAGGCCTCGTTTACACTGCAAGTCTTGATGCCCAATTCTGATTTGTTGCCTATATCCATTTTTTTTGACCGTACGTTTACATGTTCTTTCAATTGTGACCCATATCCGATTCATGTGTTTACACTTGCTATACTATCTGAAACATTGCGCATGCTTAAAGGGGGTTCTTGCTCAGACAAACACGAAATATGCTTTGTGCTAGCTCTGCGATATATATGCGAAGTTCACCAAACATCACCATGATTTTGAGGTGGAGGACGAAAAGGGCCGTCACTGCAGCCAGCGCATACGCTTCTGTTATTGTGTGCGACAGATCTCGGGACTGATGGGAACATACAACACGATCTCATGAAAGTGCTTATCTATACCACTAATTTCGCGCCATCGCCGTTTATACGGCAAAAATAGTTTTTGCGTGCATGACACGCACTGTAAACCCCTTGGGTAGGATTAGGGGTGTGGAGTGCGTGCGTATTACATGCCATAAAGTGCACATTATTGAAATTACCATTGATTATTGAAAGCGCTATATAAATGCCTCATTCATTTATATCATGCACGCAAAAACTATTTTTGGCGTTAAATGTCACGAGAAATAAAATTCGTGCTACAGATGCGCACTTTCATGACATCGTGTCGGGCTTTAACAAGAAGCAGTGGGTCCGAAATTTTAGGATGAGCTAGCCAACCTTTGATATGTTGTCAACGTTTGTCCACGTTCCTCTCCTACGACGACACCCTCCGTCCCTTTGCAGATGCGCGTCGCGTTTCTCTCGTCATTAAACCGCGGAGACGTAGCCTCATGCCTCAGAAAATCCGATCTGCCTGTTTACATTACAATCGCATTGGCACATATCTGATTTATATCTGATTTATTTCCACATATGAACAAGGCCTGAAACCGATCTCGAAATATCCGAATGCATGCGTTTTTTTTCCTGTTTACACTGTCATAGAACATATCCGATCTGTGTCACATATGAGCAACAAATCGGAACTGGGTCACATTTCACTGACAGTGTGAACGAGGCCATAGACCAGTGGTCAGGTCTATCTCTTAAGCCAGTTTTTCCAGTCTTACAGTAGCGATGTGTGTCGTTCGACTCAATGAGCGACTGCTTTAAGAGAACGGTGAGAGTCGGTTCCCGTCTTAGAGCTGTTTTCATATGTTAATACAAGTTAGAAAAATATGATTATCCTTTCGCTTCACTGCTCAGCCACACGACAAGTAGTCACTAGCTTAATGTTATTGTGTTTTCATCCTTAATATCAGGTCAGAAAACAAGAGCAGAAATACAAGCAAACAAAGTAGCATTTTAATGCATTTTAATAACAGACAACATAAAGACAGAACGTAGAATTTGTAAAATGAAACTTATCTTATCGAGCAGGGACGACCTTTAACAACTTTATAAATGTGTTTTAAGTGTGATGTGCTTACAATGGTTTTATTTTGAATAGTTCAATATAAATCAAATTTGGCAAATGCGTTTCCATCTCCCAATATTCGCATTAAAGGCACAATATGTAAGAATTTTGTAATAAATTATCCAAAAATCACTTGCACAGTGTGATATATTTCCTGCAGTTGTGTACTTACAATATCCCTAAAGTCTCAAAAGATTTTTTATTTCAGAGAAATTCCAATTTTAAACAAGTGGGCCGTCCCGGAAAAAAAATGTCCCTGTCAATGACGCAATATCCGCGCTATCCTCGGTTTCCGCTCGAACTGCCATAGCCATGACGTAACCATGGCGACAGACGTGGACAACTAGGTGCGTACGTTACGTGCGTAACGTTTAGCGACACGCAGTTCTTGTTTCGTTCAAACATTGACCATGGCAATCAGACTTTGGGACAAACAAGGAGAACTAAAATAAGGATCATCAGCGTGGCGTTTGAGACGCCGAGAGCTAGCGTCCGCGACTAACTTGGACTTGACAGAGCTTCACGAGTCACGACTTAACAGCTTTATTAGACAGGTGACAAATGTACATAAAACAAATCAATGATATATAGCGTTAGCTCAACATGATGAAATGTTAGAAATAGCATATGGTCAGTATGTTATTGTAATGTTGATCTAGCTTAACGTTACTGCTAGTTTCGTATAGCAAACGAACTAACACGTAGAATAACATAATAACTTTCAACACGCATTTAAATGCCGTTTGGTGTGATAGTGTAACGTTAGACCAAGTGAAGCAGCGCTGCGTTACCTCACAAGTTTAATTCGTCTAATAAACTGTCCTGTGTGAGTAATACAGCACTTGCGGGTAGATCGGTAGAATTAAATGTCCTTATTCCTTTATATCCACGGGAGTCGCGTGTGAAATCTGTCTCTTTAGCAATCGCGACCTGCTTCATACCACTGTAATGTTAAAAAACATGAATGTTTGCACTCATCCATAAATATTATTAGATCCATCAGCTTGACAGCAAGTCCCATCATTCAGCGCTCGTCACTGGGTCATAAACATACGCCTTTGTTATTGTTGGAAACTGCGCCCTCTAGTGGCGAAAAATCTTAGATATTGTGCCTTTAATCCTTTTTCAAGTCAAAAACCACCTCAAGCGAACTTTTCACAAAAAAGTGTGAATCTTTTTGCAACTTTTCTCATACTGAAACATAGCTAATGCTTTAATCTTTCATTTCCCTCACTCTTAATTAGGAGATTTGAATTTAGCTAATGTTTTGTCTCTCTCTTTTCTTTAGCCTGATTTTGTTGAAGCGGGCACTACATTGCTGAAAATGCAAAAGCCTCCAACTTGCGACCATTTCATTAGATTATATGAGCGTTTCATCTTGCAACACCAAGCCATCCTTATAATGGAACATCTTCCTGGCTATGTGACCTGGAGGGAGTTCATGAGAAGAAACGGAGGGTGCCTGACTGAAGAGACAGCAAACCGCATCATGAGCCAAGTCTATGTTGCAGCGCGTCACTGCATGGATAATAATCTTTTTTACCCAGTACTCAAGAGATTGATGCTGATCAACCCAAAAACCCTGCAGATAAAATATGCACACTTTGCCGAAAAAGACTACGAAAGTGAGTTGGCTTTTTTTGAACACAGATCTCTGATGACTGGTGATGTTTTACTAAACACTGGAAATGTATTGCTTGCAGGAATTGCAGAAACGGAAAAGTATTTGGCCTATGAATGCGTCGCTCTAAACATGATGGAAAAAGACGACAAAGGCGAGGGTAAGATCGATAACAAGGACAAAGTGGAAATAACATTGCTTGGAAAACATATAAAGCTCTGACACATAAAGTGACAGTAAAATGATAAGTCTCAAACCTTGATGACGAATGAGCAAAGTGTGAAACACAGGGGACTGATAATGAATGTTAAGCAGTGATTAAATGTTCATGTCATAGTAACAGCAACAATTGCTTTGTATGTCATGGTACCATTCACCTTACGTGTACACGCCTTCTACAGAAAGGCCAAACGTGATTAATCTGCTCTCTTCACAGACATTCCCGCAGAACATGTACCTGATGCAAAAACCTTCTTGACTAGCGAGAACATGGCAGATCATCCCATGTTTGCAGAGTTGAATGAAGAAGAGAGAAGTCAAAAATGTAAGAAAAAAAGATTTTTTCGTTTTGTTATATCAATTTAGGCCTTTAAATAAAAAAGACATTATTTGAGATAGAACAGACTCAGACCTGCCAACCTGTTCGCATTTTGAGTACGCTGGTACGATTTGTCACTCTAAACTACGCAAAAACCTGGTGCAAGCGCTGTACTCAAATCAAGCAACAGCAGCAGACGAAGAGTTCGACCGATCATAGCGCTGGCTCATTCCCCAAATTGCAAGCCAGGATGATTGCCAAATGTGTAAGGCTCGTGATTGAAAAGAGACAGCAATACAGAGTCCCGCTCGATCCCCCTTTCACTCATTCATAGTCACTCTGAACGATATAATCTAAATAAACTTGAAATCGCTATGGCTTTATGAAAGTGCTCTGACTTGAGGATGACTGACAACTTCGCGAGTCTGTAGAAACAAGCATTTATTTATTCATTCTCAGTGTTGAGAAATGTAGCATGAAGAATGTGTAATGTTATTGTGTTCAAAATAACTAAAGTACCTAATTATGAGTATGAAAACTAGCGTGTTAATTACTTATGGATTTAAAAGTACCATTGTCTCAGTGCTGCGCGAGCTCTGTCACAAACGCGCACACAGAGAGAGAAGACGGGCTACTAAATTTTGTTCTTGCTTGTGTTTTTTTCTGTCAAAATATCAGAAAGCATATCAAGTAGGCCTATATAATGAGGGGTTTTGTTAACGTTATTTTAACGATTTTTTAAAATGGATAATGATGGATAATACAAAACCCCTCATTATATAGGCCTACTTGATATTCTTTTTAAAATAAGTGATTCGTTTTGCTACTATTGATCCTGTCTATTCATTGTCAACAGTTTTCTATATGTGTTTGTATTGGCTAACGTTTATTCAGCTAATGCGTGTCCTGTTAATAATGTGCAAGACGGCACAAACAAAACCTTTTTCTGTGGGATTTAGTATCATATTTGGATATTGGAATAATAAATTAAGTGGCCTATTTTAAATGAATCACATGTACACACAATGCTCTTATGCTTTTTTTTTACTGTTTTCTATGAGTTTCTTAATTTTAGACTTGACCAGCACACATTATGCAAATCAATATTAATCATGAATAAAAATAGTTTTGAGCCGTTTATTATAATGTAGTGTACATTTTAATGTAGCCCATTCAGTGCGGTGCAAGTGAACTTTTTGATTTGGGTCAAATTCAAAACCCGTTAGAAGTCAAAACTAGAATAATGAAGATAGGCGTGTGTTTGTGTATGTCTTGCATTCTCAAAACTGTGAGAAAATATATGACCCCACCCGAACCCCGTGTCCCGTCCCACTGATGCTACTCAAAAAAAAGTATCGAGGTTGGCAGGTCTGCAGACTAATAAATAACTAGATTTGTTTAATAGATGAAATTACTGTCACACAACAGCCAGTTCTTCAGTCGAGCAGTTTTAATGATTCTTAATATTGTAAATAATATTTAATTGTGTTACTGTGGCAAGCAAGAGGAGGTCGAGATGAGCACCAGTCTCGAGCGACGACAGTGAAGAACTGGAGAGATTCACATTACATCGCATCATTTAGCAGACACTTTATGGTTGACGGAGTCTCCGTCATGGACCGGAGCTTCTGCCGTCCGCTTGATGGGGAGGAGCAGTGAACGAAGGAGCAGTGAAAAAAAAAAAAAAAAAAAAAAAAAAAAAAGGGGGTCAGTCCAGGTCAGTCCAGCAATTATCAGTTTATGCAAACACGCAGTCTATAGATCCTGTTTACAAACGCAGTCTCCAGATTCAAACAATAGGCAACATAATAAACATGTAAATAGTGAAAAGATTGACTTTGAAAAAAGAATGGTTCAAATATTTAATCCCAATAAACAAATGTTGGTGGTTCGCACTGATGTTATTCCTCTGTTCTCACACACTTCAGCGTCACAGTCGCTAGTTTAGATGAACACTGACATCTCATTGATCACAGTACATTGAAAGTAAACATAACCAGAAATAAGTGAGGCGTACTATATCATTCAAATATTATAAAGTTGTTGTTGTAATACGTGTCCAGGTGCAGGTCCACCATCTGATCTGGATCCGGTAACGGAAGGGACTGGTTGACACTTCAGGACTGCGGTGTCGTCGTGTTCAGGCGAAGGTCCTTCATCAGATCTGGATACGGCCGGGATCCGGCGGACTTCAGGACTGCGGTGTCGTCGTGTTCAGGCAAAGGTCCTTCATCAGCTCTGGATAAGGCCGGGATCCGGCGGACTGCGGCAAACCTCGGGATAAACAGAGAGACTAGTATTAGCGTAGACACCATCCTTATGATGTAACGAGTACGACAAGATTTAAGAGAAGTGTTCCCGGTTCCGGCTGACCTAAACTATGAAGCCTAACATTGAGTTATACACTCACACTCTCTCCCTCTCTCTTCTCTCTCTCTCTCTCTCTCTCCCTCTCATTCTCTCTCTCTCCCCCCCCCCCCCCCTCATTCTCTCTCTCTCTCATTCTCTCTCTCTCTCATTCCCTCCCTCTCCCCCCCCCCCTCTTTCTCTCTCTCTCTCATTCTCTCTCTCTCCCTCTCTCATTCTCTCTCTCTCTCCCCCCCCTCTCATTCTCTCTCTCTCTCCCTCTCTCCCCCCCCCCTCATTCTCTCTCTCTCTCTCTCTCATTCTCTCCCCCTCTCATTCTCTCTCTCTCCCTCTCTCATTCTCTCTCTCTCTCCCCTCTCATTCTCTCTCATTCTCTCTCTCTCCTCTCTCATTCTCTCTCTCTCTCTCTCTCCCCCTCTCATTCTCTCTCATTCTCTCTCTCTCTCTCTCTCTCCCCCTCTCATTCTCTCTCTCTCCCTCATTCTCTCTCTCTCTCATTCTCTCTCTCCCTCTCTCTCTCCCATTCTCTCTCTCTCTCCTTCTCTCTCTCTCTCATTCTCTCTCTCTGCTCACTCTCTCTCTCTCTCTCTCTCTCACACACACACACACACACTCAATCTCACACACACAGACACTCTCGCACACTCAATCTCACACACACAGACACACTCGCTCACTCAATCTCACACACACAGACACACTCACTCAATCACACACACACACACACACACACACACACACACACACACACACACACACACACACACTATTTACTATCATTCCCGGTTGTTTATACTGCTAAAATATAATTTGCTCAACATCACATATTAACCTGACATCGCTAGCTTCAACTTCGTTACTAGTACAACACGCTTGTAATTCGCTAGCCTGTTGGCATCCCATCCGTGCGCTATTTATTTATTTATTTATTTATTTTGCTCGCGCCTTTTACAAGTCCATCAAAGCTGTGGTAAGTAGTGATCAGTCAAAAAAAACGGTGAGTATTGTCTCCTCTTATTGTCACTTGCACTTCATGTAACATGTATAGCATAGCTTTCTCTGTCAGCACTGAGGGCTTTATATGTGATAAATGCAGGGAGACAGTCAGGCTGACGGAGAAGATTTCAGAACTAGAGACACGCATCCAAACTTTAATTGAGGATAGTAAGAGTGCAAGGGCTTTAGATACTGCTTTGGATGCGACTGGTTTAGTGAACACTGTACATTTCTCGGTTCCGGCTGAAGTAGAGCCCGTGCAGCAGGGCAGATGGGTGACCGTGAGACGCTATAGTCGCGGGACAAAACACCGCTCTTCCGTTCCGATTACAACATTTAACAGGTTCTCCCCCTCAGTGAAACACCCACTGTGAATCCTGTTGAATGTGCCCTAGTTATTGGTGACTGTTATTGGTGACTAAAGGCCCTTTCACACCGGACGCATAACGAAAAAGCGAAACGGAAAAGCGAATAGTTCGCGTGCGAATAGTTCAGGTCAAAACCATTCACATCAGCCGCGACGCGAATTTGCGATGTTCAGAACGTCAACATTTCAAAACCCTTCGCGCCGACAGCTGAGAATACATAGACACTTCATCATCATCATCCAGTGAAGACGAGCTTTTCATTTTCTTTAAAAGACAGATTCTTTATAAAGAATTGTAGACATTTAGGCCAAAGTGTTGAAGAAAAAAATCTTTGTCATTATTTTCTGATATTAAAAATTAAGAACGAAGATACACATTACACGTACACAACTTAATATACAAGACTTAAAGAACAGATCGAGAGTCTGAAGGGGAGTATGCTAATCTTGTAAAGGAGCTAAAACTTTGCCGCAAAGAACGGGCCAAAGTAAGGATTATGCATTAAACATTTGAATTTTTTATTAATAAACTAGTGTTTTCTGTCAGTTTTCAGTATGAGACGCGCTCCAGTTCACTCGCCGGCGGCTCCGTGTCCTAATTATATTGTCTACTATATTTGCTTCTTATTTATTAATCCAGGCAATTTGTTGATGAAACATTGATAAAAATCAAGATACAATTTATACAAAACGAAATTCACTTCAAAGAAAGGCTTTCTACAAAACAAAACTTAATAAGTGGCCAAAATTATGTCTGACCCAATCCAAATGGTTTCGATATAGGCTATTGGGCATCTTATGATCCTTACTCATCTCATGCGGTTTCATATAGCTAATCAACATAGATGAAATAAAAAAAAATAACATTATATTATTTAAACATATATGAAACGTATGTTTAAGTTTTTTAACTTATATTTAAGCGTCACCCTGCTCCGCTTTACTCGCATGCTCTGGTGTGTGGCCTATACATGCATGCAAAAATAATATGAAACACAACCATGAATGATGAAAATATTCAATATCAATTATTTCCCTCCTAGTCACAAATGTTATAAATCATCAGCACACACTTCATCAACTCACCGAGACACCAACTATCCCAGATATTTTATCCCATGCCTCGTTCTTTTGTAACTGGTCCCTAGCAAACAACGTCATGTCATAAATGATAGGGTATGAGTGCGTTGAGATGCGGAATAGGCAATATAAAAATGCTGTCATTATAAAAGGTTTCTAGTTTCAATGTAGCCTATTGCTTGTTTTTAGTTTCCATTTCATGTTGTGACGCTTCTCTCGCACATCATGCTGGTACGTCAGAGCGGCCAAAGCGTCAACAGCTTCGCCTTTGTTTCCTTGTATGTGATTGGCTGAAGCCTTTTCTGTCGCCGCAAAAGTTAAAGAAAAATCGACATCGAAGCGGAAAAAATAAAAGTCGTTTTTTCGCCGCAGCACATTCGCGTTTGGTGTGGAAGCACTCATTACACAAACAGCTGATCAAAAAATAAAACCATCGCGCAAATTAATCGTGCGTCAAAATCGCGTCCAGTGTGAAAGGGCCTTAATGCTAATCGTAAATTCTCGAAGATTATTTTTCATGTTGGCACTAATGATGTTCTACTCCGCCAGTCAGAGATCACCATAATTAACGTTAAAGAGGTGTGTGAACTCGCAAGTACGATGTCAAGCACTATATACGAAAAATAATCGATATTGCGACAGAAACTTTTAACTCTCTCTTTTCCAGCACTTTAGACACAGTTGCTCCGTTGCGTTAAACAAGATTAAAGAAAATAAGTCCAACGCCGTGGTACAACGAGCACACTCAGGCCCTTAAGAAAGCAGCCAGAAAAATGGAGCGCAGCTGGAAGAAAACTAAACTAGAGGTATTTCGGATTTCATGGAAAGAGAGCTCGATTGCTTACAGAGAGGCTTTAAAAGCTGCTAGATCTGCTTATTTATCAATCCTATTAGAAGAAAATAAACATAATCCTAGATATTTATTTGAAACCGTGACTAACGAAAAATAAAGCTTCAAGCACAGAAGTTTTCAAGCGGCACAGCAGTAATGACTTTATGACCTTCTTCACTTACAAGATTGATAATATCAGGGAGAAAATTATAATATCAGGGAGAAAATTATAACTATGCTACCGTCAACTACAGTATCGCATCAGGCAGTGCATTGTAATCTCCATGAAGAAAAAATCGATTCATTCATTGCTATAGGAGAGGAAGAATTTCCTAAACTCGTTAAATCATCTAAATCGACAACATGTACGTATGTTAGACCCTATACTGACTAAGCTACTGAAAGAGATGCTTCCAGAGATCATAGATCCTCTTCTTAACATCATTAATTCATCTTTGTCTCTAGGATACATACCAAAAAGTTTTAAGATGGCTATGATTAAACCGCATGTTAAAAAAAAACGCAACTTGATCCTTCAGAATTAGTCAATTACAGGCCGATCTCGAATCTACCTTTTCTGTCAAAGATTCAAGAAAAAGCAGTTTTTTCACAACTATGTTCCTTTTTAGTGCTTCGTGCTGCATTTGACACTATCGACCACAACATTCTTTTAAATAGAGTTAAAAACTATGTTGGCATTAGTGGAATTGCACTAGCCTGGTTTAAATCATACTTATCTAACCGTTATCAGTTTGTAGCAGTAAATGAAGAGATGTCTTATCGATCACAAGTTCAGTATGGCGTACCACAAGGCTCAGTACTAGGACCGTTGCTGTTGACTCTGTACATGCTACCATTAGGAGATATAAGGAAGCATGGCATTAGCTTTCACTGTTATGCCGACGATACTCAGCTCTATATTTCTTCACGCCCTGACGAAACTTACCAATTCACAAAATTAACGGAATGCATAGCTGATTTTCCTACTACTAAATTCAGAATTTAAACTCTAAAACAGAGATTCTAATTATTGGACAACAAACTTCCACACGTAATAACCTAGAATACTGTCTAACACTTGATGGCTGCTCTGTTAAGTCTTCGTCGTCGGTTAGGAACCTGGGTGTGCTCTTTTATAGCAATCTTTCATTTGAAAGTCACGTGTCTAGTATCTGTAAAACCGCATTTTATATCGAGCTCTTAACGCATTATAGTCCTTCACGTCTATTGTGATCTCAAAATTCCGGCCAGTTAATAATACCTAGAATATCAAAATCGACTGCTGGCGGTAGATCCTTTTCCTATTTAGCACCAAAATTTTGGAATAGTCTTCGTAACATTGTCCGGGAAGCAGACACACACTGTCAGTTCAAATCTAGACTAAAAACACATCTCTTTGACCTAGCATACACATAACACATTATAGACTTCTATAATTCAATGTTAGGCTGCATAGTTTAGGTCAGCCGGAACCGGGAACACTTCCCTTAAATCCTGATGTACTCGTTACATCATAAGGATGGTGTCTACGCTAATACTAGTCTCTCTGTTTATCCCGAGGTTTGCCGCAGTCCGCCGGGTCCCGGCCGTATCCAGAGCTGATGAAGGACCTTCGCCTGAACACGACAACAACGCAGTCCTGAAGTCAGCCGGATCCCGGCCGTATCCAGATGAGATGGTGGACCTGCACCTGAACACATCCATGACGCATCCTTCATCATCAGCCATGTGAAGGCCTCATCAACATGACAGCCATCGGCACTGATCCTCAACAATCTCGTCTCCATACCGACGTGATGACTCCGACTTCCAACCGGATGGAACTGCACAATATAATGTTCTGATCCAATCTGACTTCTGACTTGTAATGCTGCCTGGATCATAAACAGACACTGTTCGCTCGTTGGCCAGAGGAGAACTGGCCCCCGACTGAGCCTGGGTTCTCCCAAGGTTTTTTTCTCCATTCTGTCACTGATGGAGTTTTGGTTCCTTGCCACTGTTGCCTTGGCTTTTGGCTTGCTTAGTTGGGGACATTTAATATTCGACAATATTATTGATCCGCCTCACTTAAGGTGGACGATGATGCAACTTTGTATTATTTTCATGTTACTTTCTCTCCAGTATTTTGCAGACGAGGAGGAGGATAAAAAAAAAAAAAAAAAAATCTAATAAATACTTTATATATAATTATGGTCCACTCTTCTCATTTGTAAAAAATGTATTTCCATCAGTATACAGTACAAGTCTTAGGCCCCCACCAGTTATTGTTTTAGCTGTCTTTTATAGTTACATATAAATCTTGTTATGGCTTTACATGTGATACATAAATAAAAATGGAACTCATTTTAAATATCTCAATATAAAACATCCACATAGAACAAATATAAAATAGATTTGGGTATCCAAATATACCAAACAATTATTTGGCTTTGTAATTGTCCTTATTTCACCCATACATATATATATAAAGAATTGTAGACATTTAGGCCAAAGTGTTGAAGAAAAAAATCTTTGTCATTATTTTCTGTTATTAAAAATTAAGAACGAAGATACACATTACACGTACACAACTTAATATACAAATTAAATATACAGTACTTTATTTTTTTCAGCTACAGTAGGTGTATTTAACAGTAGCATTGAAGAAAGTAATTAAACGAACAGATATGAAAATAAAACAACATAGACTTCACTGTATAAATTATACATCGATTCTTATTAAAGCTACTATTAAAGTTCTCAGTTAAGAGAAATGAGTGATTTCCTCTTTGTGGTTTGTTGTTTTATTAACATTAAAGGGATAGTTCTCCCAAAAGTTTAACTTGTCATCATTTACTCTCTCAAGTTGTTTTAAATCCGAAGTTAGATTCTTCTGTTGAAAATAAAAGTTATTTGGAAGAATATGGGTAACCAAACAGTCGATGTACTCCAGTGACTTCTATAGTATATATTTTTCCTACTGTGGAAGTCAATGGGACCAGCAATTATTTTGTTAGTTAGCCACATTCTTAAATATATCTTCTTTTGTGTTCAGCACTAAAAAAGAAGTTAATTCATGTTTGGAACAACATTAGAGTATGTAAATACTAACATAATTTTTATTTTTGGGTGAACTATCCATAGACAGTAAAAGAAATGGACACAGCGTCCCCATTGATTTCAACGGAGAAAATGAAGCCTGTTAAAAGCTGATAACCAGGTGTACTGCGCAGACTCAAACTGAGCCTGTCACGTGAGCAACCTGTATGTCTTCTAGTAGCTGTGCCGAGTGAAATCTGAATAATTCCCTCCCGAATCTCACAGAGACGGAGCAGCAGGATCAACTTAATGACTCTCTATGGGCTTCTTGACTTTATCAGACGTTATACCTCTACGCATAACGTCTATGCGTCTATTTTCTTTTGTCGGCTGCTCGTGGTCTGGGCTGCCCTTCTGTATCTGGCTGCTTTCCGTCTGTGGGACTCGTGCACGGGGCTTGCTATCGGCACTGGCACACGAAGACGGCTATTGGCAGACAGGCTACCTTGTCGGCCAGCGGTTAGCGAGGCTTGGTGGCATTTGTCCTTGTTTTGCATGGCGTTCATTTATTCCTCCTCACAGCTCCACAAACTCAATTCTGCATTCACTCCTGGACTTAACATCTCCATTATAAGTGAACTCAGAATTTTGCGGTGCTCCCGTCATGTCCACCGGAGTACACGCAGATGCTTTGTTCACCACCAGCAGGCTGAGCAGTCCATTACGTCTATTTGGACGCCCGTCGCACAACTGACATATCATCAGAGCGCCGCCACCAAGAGGCTATTTCATTCCAAGCAGGACATAAAATGTGGAGTGGATCACAGCCTCCTCCGGCCCCTACAGAGACACTCTGCTACCCTCAACCCAGCACCCCCAGTCAAAATTGAACTTTTAAATGCACAATCCCTTAATAATAAGGCATCTTTTCTTCATGACCATATCTTCAACGAGCATATACACTTCATGTGCCTAGTTGAAACCTGGAAACAACCAGAAGTTTACACTAGTCTAAATGAAGCCTGACCCCCTGGCTATACCTACCTAAGCAAGGCCCGCACCACTGGCCATGGTGGTGGTCTTGCCGTTGTGCACCAGGTAGAGTCTGAGCTATGTCCTTGCCTGTCCACTCTTCTTTTGAATGCCTTGCATTCAAATGCAAACTGCCACTTTCCACTACAATGCTCCAGATTTACCGGCCCCCCCAAACTGAACCCAGCTTTCATTCCTGAGATACATGATCTCCTTACCACACTTTACTCAACCCCAGGAATATCATCATACTTGGTGATTTTAATATCCATGTAAATGATCCCCCTTCCTACTCGGTAGCTGAATTCATTAATCTTCTTGACAGTCTCAATTTCACTCAACACGTCAACGTCCCAACACACTCCAGAGGCCGCATGCTTGATTTGTTGATCACCAATTCCACCTCTATCAGCAATCTCTCGGTGCACGATCTGGGCGTGTCTGACCATAAGGCCATTTCAATGGAGCTTCCCATCCTGTCCCCCCTCAGTAAGTCAAGCAGACAAATCAGTTTCAGGAACCTTAAAAACATCAATCCAGTCACCCTGACTACCAACCTCCGTCATCTCTCCGCTGCTAACTCCCTTTCAGTCATTGAATCTGTGGATCTTAACAATTTATCACTTAGCACCCTCCTGGACCATCATGCCCCAGTCAAGTCCAGAACCGTCACCTTCAAACAATCAGCCCCCTGGTAGTTTCTGCTCAACTCCACAATCATCTCATAACAAACTCTGGCCACAGTACGGAAACTGCCTTGGTCAGGGTCACTAATGACCTGCTGATGACGGCTCTCCATCACTTCTCATCCTTCTCGATCTCACCACAGCATTTGACACCGTGGACCACCATATTCTTCTACACCACCTCCACTCCTCCATTGGACTCTCTGATACTGCTCTGGCCTGGTTTACATCATATCTCACGGACAGAACTGAGTATGTATCCCTGGGTGCTGCTAAATCGGACACACACTCTGTCACTTGTGGTGTCCCTCAAGGATCAGTCCTTGGCCCCACCCTCTTCACGCTTTACATGCTCCCGCTTGGTCATGTCATCAGCCGGCATGGAATATCTTTCCATTGCTACGCTGATGACACCCAAATTTACATCAAAACAAATCCAAACCCCTCTGCAGCCCCTTCCACACTTTCCACCTGCCTGGAGGAGATAAAGACGTGGATGGCGGCTAACTTTCTGTAACTCAACAGCTTAAAAACAGAAGCCATTCTTGTTGGCACTCCGCACCAGACCCGGTCATCCACCATCACCAGCATCACATTCTCTGGTCATGACACCCACCTCTCATCCTCAGTCACAAACCTTGGTGTTAGAATGGACCCTCACTTGACCTTTGAGGCCCACATTAAACATCTTTGTAAAACCTCTTTCTTTCATCTCAGGAACATTGCAAATCTCTGCCCTATGCTCACTTTCCCTGATGCCGAAAAACTTGTCCATGCCTTAGTTTCCTCCAGGCTGGACTACTGCAACGCACTCCTCATCGGGATCCCAAGCAAGAACATCAAGCAGCTGCAGTACATCCAGAACTGTGCAGCTAGGATCCTGATGGGCGTGCGGAAGTACCATCACATCACACCCATCCTCAAATCGCTCCATTGGCTTCCTGTCCAGTACAGGATTGAATTCAAAGTTTCCCTTCTGTCCCACCAGTGCCTCCATGGCACTGCCCCCCTATATCTCAAACAACTCATAACCCCCCTTTCCTCATCGCGCCATCTCCGCTCTGGACAGGCCAACCTCCTCCAGCCTTTGAGGACAAGGCTTCGTACTATGGGTGACCGTGCCTTTTGTTCAGTTGCACCCAGTCTGTGGAATACTGTGGACTCTTTTAAAAAAGGCCTTAAAACCCATCTTTTTAGAAAAGCCTTTTATGGCTAAAAGTGTTATTTTAATGTTTCTATTTTTATGCTGTTTTGCATTGTAGCACTTTGAGGTCATTGAATTGATGTAAAGTGCGTTATAAATAAAATGTATTATTATTATAACTGGGAGCCAGTGTATAGACCTGAGGACTGGTGTGATGTGTTCATATGTTCTGGTTCTGCTCAGCGTTCTGTATGAGCTGCAACTGTCTTGTGGTCTTTTTAGGAAGCCCAGTGAGGAGTCTATTACAATAATCCACTGCTGGTGATGAAAGTATGCACAAGTTTCTCTAAGTCTTGACTGGAAACAAAGCATCTAATTCTTGCAATATTTTTCAGATGATAGTATGCTGATTTAGTTATTGCTTTGACATTCTACTGAAACTAAGCTCTGACTCTAGAGACACACCGAGATTCCTGACTTGATTTTTAGTTGTTTGACTCCTTGAGTCAAGGTATGCGTTCACCTTGAGAACTTCATCTTTGTTTCCAAATGCAATGACTTCAGTTTTGTCTTTGTTTAACTGAAGAAAGTTTTGGCACATCCAACTGTTTACTTCATCGATGCATTAGCACAGGGAGTCAATGGGGCTGTAGTCGTTAGACGATAGGGCTAAGTAGATCTGTGTGTCGTCTGCATAGATGTGGTAAGAGATGCGGTTCTTTCTCATTATTTGGCTCATTGGGAGCATGTACAGGTTGAATAGGAGTGGCGCAAGAATTGAGCTTGAGGGACTCCGCATGTCATGGATGTCCACTCAGACGTATGGTCTCCTATACTCACATAATAACCTCTCCCTCCTAAGTATGACCTGAACCATTTTAGGAACATCCCAGAAAGCCCAACCCAGTTTTCCAGCCTGTCAAGAAGTTTGTTGTGATCGACAGTGTCAAATGCAGCACTGAGGTCGAGTCGTACCAGCACTGATAATTTGCCTGTATCAGTATTTAAGCGAATATTATTTATTATCTTTATGAGCGCTGTCTCTGTGCTGTGATGCGGTCTGAAACCGGATTGAAAATTGTGAAAGTATCCATTCGAGCTTAAGAATTTGTTCAGCTGATTGAAGACAACTTTTTCAATGATCTTGCCTATGAAAGGAAGATTTGAGATCGGTCTATAGTTGCTTAATATGGTCTTATCCAGATTGCTCTTTTTCAGGAGGGGCTCAACTCGTGTTGTTTTTAAATGTCCTTCAGAAATAAATTATTGATTGATTGATTAAACAGTTAAACACACTTTTGAAGAAAGATGTGGGAAGCGCGTCAAGGGTGCAGGTTGATGTTTTAAGGTGCTTTATGGTTTCTTCTAAAATGTTGCCATCAATTTCTTTGAAATCAGACAGAGTAACTACTTTCTCAGGTTGTGGACTGATCTGTCTGACCCCAGTGCGGATCAATGATGTGCTGATCACCTTTCTGATATTATTGATTTTCCCAGAGAAGAAAGAAGCAAACTCCCTGCACTTGCTGTCTGAGAGCATTTCACTGGGAATCTGGCTTGGGGGGTTCGTCAGTCTCTCTATAGTAGCAAAAAGAGTGCGTGTGTTTAAGTTGCTGTTTATAATATTTGAGAAGAAAAGTCTGTCTAGCTTTGCCTAGTTCCATATTGAAAGCATGGATGCTGTCTTTGTAGATGTTATAATGGACTACAAGTTTTGTCTTCCGCCACATGCGCTCTGCTTTTCTACATTGTCTTTTCATATTTTGCACTGCTGTTCAGTTTCTCCAAGGTGCTGAGAGTTTAGAAAAACATTTTTATTAAGATTTTTAAAAAGAATTCTGCATCTATTTTTAGGTGGCACACCCGTGGCTGAATTGTTTTTGTTAACTGTAATGGGCAGTGGATTTTAGTGCATTATTGCGTCAGTGACTAACTCATACTACCGACACAAGCAAAGTAACATCCACTTACACTCCCAACAAATCAGGTTTATGATTTAACAAACTTTTCAGGATATCCAACAGTGAATCATACATTATTTCTAGTTTACAATAAATACACTGTAACCCTCTAAGACTCCTTGTGTTGTGATGAGAGAGAGGACCCAAAAGCGAGATGCGGCAAAAACAGTCTAAGATAATTAGGCTGTCCACAGGAAAAAACAAACACAAAAGTTCAGGGGAGTCAATAGAACACAGGAACAGCCGGTTGGCTATAACGAGAAAACAAATCCCCTTCTTCAGGACAGCGCGGCGCAGGATGTGGCCGAAGAAACAGAAAGCAGGTAGCGAGCTTCGAGTCTCACTTCGAAGTCAGAGGTAGCAGGTCGCTTGATGAGGACGCAGTTCAGGTCTCGGCGTCAGGTAAGCTGGAGAGAATTCAGAGAGCATGTAACAGCATAAACAGATATCTTCTAGCAGTAGACAGCGCTCCAGTAGGGACGCGAACAGGACAGGACATGAGAGATAGAGAACAAACTATACACATAAAGATTGCAAGGAATAATCTGACAAAGAGACAGGGAAAGAGAGAACTAGAAGAAGCAGGAAAAATCAGGGGGAAAAGAGGGAACAGCTGGGAGTTAATCAGCGCGGAGGATGTAGAGAGTGGGAACAGCTGAGGGTGATGAGATAACGAGAGAGTGGATGTGTGTGCGTGGTGTGTGTGAGTGTGACTGTGTGTGTGTGTGTAACCACAAGAGGGAGATAGAGAAGGAGAAGAGCGAGCCAGGATCATGACACCTTGGTAAACGGTTAGGCAAGTATAGTTAATTTAAATAAACTTTCCCTTTCCCCAAGGTCGTCTTCCCCTTTTTCTCTTCTTCCTCCCAAAGAACAACAATAATTTTATCTCTTTCTACCAAAAGTATTAGTTTTTGAATAGGCCGTTCGATAATTGAGGGTTTAGAAGGACTGTCTCTGATTGCGGTCCTCCGCTTTCCTACTTGAACCTTGACCCGATGAACTAACCCATCAGATCCTTCTGTGGTTTCCACAACTCGTCCCAAATGCCACTCGTTTCTTGGAACTGTATCCTCCTTGATTATGACAATGTCATTTACCTTGAAATTGCGACGAGAAACATGCCACTTCTGTCTTAAGGAAATGTTCAACAAATATTCCTTCTGCCAAGTCAAGTCAAGTGTATTTATATAGCGCTTTTCAAAATATAAATTGCATCAAAGCAGCTTCACAGTATCAATCAAATAACATAATGTTTGTTTCTTAGTGGAAAAAACATCCACGTTTGATAGGGCTGATCAATGGTATTAATGCTTGGTTAATTAATTTGAATATCCCCAACTGAGCAAGCCAAAGGCAACAGTGGCAAGGAACCGAAAAACTTAAAAAGGTGACTTAATGGAGAGAAAAAAAAAACCTTGGGAGAACCCAGGCTCAGTCGGGGGCCAGTTCTCCTCTGGCGTTTATGAACTAGAGGCCGGATTTACAGTAACTGTAATTTGATACAGAATTTTGTTTTATTGTATCACTTCGGGGTGGGTACGCGAACCGGAATCACAACGTTTTATCTGTAGAGTGGGAAAGGGATCCTCCATAGGGAGAGGCTAGTTGGCACTTCAGCACTGCGTTGTCATCGGGTCCAGGCAAAGCTCCTAGTCAGATCTGGATACGGCCTGGATTCGGTAGGCTGCGGGAAAACCTCGGGATAAACAAAGACACTAAAATTAGCGTAGATGCCATTCTTCTTATGATGATGTAACGAGTACATCAGGATTTAAGGGAAGTGTTCCCAGTTCCGGCTGACCTAATCTATGCAGCCTAACATTGAGTTATAGAAGTCTATAATACATTATGTGTATGCTAGGTCAAAGAGATGAGTTTTTAGTCTAGCTTTGAACTGACAGAGTGTGTCTGCTTCCCGGACAATGGTAGGAAGACTGTTCCAAAGTTTTGGTGCTAAATAGGAAAAGGATCTACCGCCAGCAGTCGATTTTGATATTCTAGGTATTATCAACTGGCCCGAATTTTGAGATCGCAATAGACGTGAAGGACTATAATGCGTTAAGAGCTCGCTCAAGTACTGCGGAGCTAAACCATTTAGTGCTTTGTAAGTAATCAACAATATTTTAAAATTTATACGATGTTTAATAGGCAGCCAATGCAGTGTTGACAGAACCGGGCTAATATGGTCATATTTCCTGGTTCTAGTAAGAACTCGAGCTGCAGGGTTTTGGACCAGCTGTAGTTTATTTATTAAGCGTGCAGGGCAACCACCCAGTAGAGCATTACAATAATCTAGTCTTGATGTCATGAAAGCATGACATAATTGTTCCGCATTTGTTAATGAGAGCATATGTCGTAATTTAGATATATTTTTAAGATGGAAAAATGCGGTTTTACAGATACTAGATACGTGACTTTCAAATGAAAGATTGCTATCAAAGAGCACACCCAGGTTCCTAACCGACGACGAAGACTTAATAGAGCAGCCATCAAGTGTTAGACAGTGTTCTAGGTTATTACGTGTGGAAGTTTTTTGTCCAATAATTAGAATCTCTGTTTTTTCAGAGTTTAGTAGTAGGAAATTACTAGTCCAATTTTTTAAATCAGCTATGCATTCCGTTAATTTTGTGAATTGGTAAGTTTCGTTAGGTTTTGAAGAAATATACAGCTGAGTATCATCGGCATAACAGTGAAAGCTAATTCCATGTTTCCTAATGATATGTCCTAATGGTAGCATGTACAGAGTGAACACCAGCGGTCCTAGTACTGAGCCTTGTGGTACGCCATACTGAACTTGTGATCGATAAGACATCTCTTCATTTACTGCTAAAAACTGATAACGGTCAGATAAGTATGATTTAAACCATGCTAGTGCAATTCCACTAATGCCAACATAGTTTTCTAGTCTATTTAAAAGAATGTTGTGGTCAATTGTGTCAAATGCAGCACTAAGATCAAGTAACACTAATAGAGAGATACAACCAGGATCGGATGATAAAAGTAAATAATTTGTAACTCTAATGAGAGCTGTCTCAGTACTATGGTGCGGTCTAAATCCTGACTGAAAATCCTCGCAGATATCATTTCTTTCAAGAAAGGAACACAGTTGTGAGGATACTGCTTTTTCTAATATCTTTGACAGAAAAGGCAGATTTGAGATCGGCCTGTAATTGACTAATTCTGAAGGATCAAGTTGCGTTTTTTTTAACAAGCGGTTTTATCATAGCCAGCTTAAAGGTTTTTGGTACGTATCCTAGAGACAAAGACGAATTAATGATATGAAGAAGAGGATCTATGATCTCTGGAAGCATGTCTTTCAATAGCTTAGTCGGTATAGGGTCTAACATACAAGTTGTCGATTTAGATGAATTAACGAGTTTGCAGAATTCTTCCTTTCCTATAGCAACAAATGAATACAATTTTTCCTCAGGGAGACTACAATGCACTCCCTGATGCGATACTGTAGTAGACGGTTGCATAGTTATAATTTTGTCCCTGATATTATCAATCTTATAAGTGAAGAAGTTCATAAAGTCATTACTGTGTTGACCTGAAACTTCTGTGCTTGAAGCTTTCTTTTTCGTTAGTTTAGCCACTGTTTCAAATAAATACCTAGGATTATGTTTATTTTCTTCTAATAGGGTTGAAAAATAAGCAGATTTAGCAGCTTAAAGCCTCTCTGTAAGCAATCGAGCTCTCTTTCCATGAAATCCGAAATACCTTGTTTAATTTTCTTCCAGTTGCTCTCCATTTTTCTGGCTGCTCTCTTAAGGGCCTGAGTGTGCTCGTTGTACCACGGCGTTGGACTATTTTCTTTAATCTTCTTTAAGCGCAACGGAGCAACTGCGTCTAAAGTGCTTTAAAAGAGAGAGTTAAAAGTTTCTGTTGCAATATCAAGTTCTTCTAAGCTATCCGGGATGCTGAGATGATGAAACTGATTAGGAAGATTATTGATAAAGCAATCTTTAGTGGCAGAAGTTATAGGTCTAACATATTTATAACACAGAGTCGGCTTTGCAGCCTTGGCTAAATGTAATTTACATGAGACTAGATAATGGTCTGAGATGTCATCGCTCTGCTGCAGAATTTCAACGGCATCAACATCTATTCCATGTGATAATATTAGATCTAGAGTATGATTACGACAATGACTGGGTCCTGACACGTGTCTAACTCCAATTGAGTTTACAATGTCTTTAAGTGCCAATCCCAGTGCATCTTTTTCATTATCTATATGTATATTAAAATCACCAACATTTAGTACTTTATCGTTAGCAAATACTAATTCTGATAGAAAGTCCGCAAATTCTTTAATAAAATCTTTATGGTGCCCTGGTGGCCTGTATACAAGCAAGCAGAAATCTCAAACGTGATTTATCGTTTAAACTATATATTTTTACATTAAGCACCAACACTTCAAAAGAAGTATATTTAAAAACAGATTTCTTAGTGGTTTTGAAAATATTACTATAAATTACAGCAACACCTCCCCCTTTGCGTTTTAGACGAGGTTCATGTTTATAACAGTAATCTTGTGGGGTTGACTCATTTAAAGTAATGTAATCGTTTGGTTTTAGCCAGGTTTCTGTCAAACACAGCACATCTAGATTATAATCTGAAATCATATCATTAACTATGAGCGATTTTGAAGTAAGGGATCGAATATTCAGCAACCCAAGCTTTATCATTTGCTCATCTGTATTATATCTGTTTTTTATCTATTGAACATCAATTAAATTTTTTACCTGACGTTTTTTGGATTTCCAAATTCGGGGAACAGACAGTCTCTATATGATGATATCTAGGTGAAAGAGGCTCTATGTGATGGGATTTATCTGACCTTGGTGACGCGAGACCGCTAGCAGACAGTCGGTTTAGCCAGTCTGTCTGCTTCCTGACCTGGGCCCCAGATTGTCATGTTTTAGGTCTAAGACTATGTGCCATATTACTAGAGAGAAGAGCAGCACCATCCCAGGAGGGATGAACACTATCTCTTTTCAACAGGTCAGGCTTGCCCCAAAAACTTTTCCAATTGTCTATGAATTCTATGTTATTCAACGGACACCACTTAGACAACCAACCATTGAGTGAGGCCAATCTGCTAACTATCTCATCACTCCTGCGAACAGGAAGGGGGCCAGAGAAAATTACAGTGCCTGACATCGTACTTGCGAGTTTACACACCTCTTTAATATTAATTTTGGTGATCTCCGACTGGCGGAGTCGAACATCATTAGTGCCGACATGAATAATGATCTTAGAGAATTTACGATTAGCATTAGCCAGCACTTTTAAATTTGCTTTGATGTCAGGCGCTCTGGCTCCCGGCAAACCTGTGACTATGGTGGCTGGTGTCTCTATTTTCACGTTCCGTGTGATCGAATCACCAATTACCAGGGCACAATCAACAGAATTCTCAGTGGGTGTTTCACTGAGTGGGGCAAATCGATTTGTTATGGTAATCGGAACGGAAGAGTGGTTTTTTAATCCGCGACTAGAGCGATCTCTCACGGTCACGATCTGCCCTGCTGCGTGGGCTCTACTTCAGCCGGAACCGAATCATGTCAGAGTTCACTATGCTAGGCGCATCCAAAATAGTATCTAAAGCTCTAGTACTATCCTTACTATCCTCAATTAAAGTTTGGATGCGTGTCTCTATCTCTGAAATCTTCTCCGTCAGCCTGACTGTCTCCTTGCATTTATCACAAATAAATCCTATATTGCCATCGGAGAAGGCTATACTAAACATATGACATGTGACAGGTGACAATAACAGGACAAGACATTACTCACCGTTTGTGTTGACTGATTCTTACTTACCTGGGCTTTTATGAACTCAAAGGCGCGGGCGCGCGAGAGAAAATAAATAATAAATAAATGAGCGCGGGTGGCGCGTAAACACTAGCGTGCTGTGCTAACAATAACGGAAGCTAGCGATGTAAGGTTAATCTGAGATGGTGGGTAAACTGTATTTAGTAATATAAACAACTAGAAATTATAGTAAATGATGGTTCAAAACAGAAAGAAATACGAAGCTAATACGAGGCGTAGAGCTTACAGCCTCGACGCAAACAAACTCACAGCAGGCAGGAAGGCAGACAGGAGCAATCGATCAGTGAACAGCAGATCTCGATCAACAACAGCCACGACTCCAGAACTGCTCAGTTAAATACTGCACTTTACGCCACCTTTTTGCAGCATATATATCCGCTTCAACAAACTTTCCAGGAGGTGGTAGAGCAATCTTAGACTTCATTAAGATGAGATGATTCGGAGTTAAAGGATATAATGATTTTGGATCATTAATGCCATCAACGTTTAAAGGACGATTATTCACAATAGCCATTGATTCATAAAGAAGAGTTCTTAGAGAGGCATCGTCAAGTCTTCCATGACACTGACCGATAGTAACATTCAAAACATTACGAATGCTGCGTATCTGCCGCTCCCAGATACCCCCGGCATGACTAGCTGAAGGGGCATTGAAAATGAACTCACACTGTTTCTCAGCTAGAAAGGCTTCAAGTGCATTCATATCACATTGCTTGAGGGGTTCTTGGCACATTGGCAGCTCCCACAAAGTTTGTTCCCTGATCACAATGAAGTTGACTAACTGCACCTCTAAGACTGATAAAGCAACGTAAAGCATTAATAAAAGCATCTGTGATAACTCTTCCAGCATTTCTATATGAACTGCCCGAGAAGATAGGCATGTGAAGATAAGACCATATCACTTACATTCTTTACGACCCTGTTTAAAATGAAATGGGCCGAAACAATCCATCCCACAAAATGAAAAGGGGTCTAAAACTTCACACCGTTCTTCAGGTAATGCAGACATTTGTTGCTCCTCTGCTGGTCTTCTCTGTCTACGGCACTGCACACATTTATATATTCACTTAGCAACTAACTTGCTTCCACCAATGACCCAAAATCCATTGGCCCGAATTTCCATCAAGGTTTGGTTTCGGCCTTGATGGCAGACCTGATCATGATAGTACGACAAAATCAGGTTAGAAATGTGGCTGTCTTTAGGCAGAATAATTGGATGCCGTTGTTCTGGGATAAGGGTTGACCCCTTAAGCCTCCCACCGACACAAAGCAGTCCCTCAACAAGCATGGGATTGAGATGAAAAAGGACTAGTCTTCGGAAGACTGTTCACTTGCCCTCTACTTTGAAGCGCTTTCAACACTTTGGGGAATGAGACCTGCTGAACAAGCTTTATTACCACGGCCGCAGCTTTCCTGCGTTCTTCAGCAGTCACTGTATCGCTGGTTTTTACCCTTGACCCCAACCTCTTAATTCTAGCAACCACCTTAAGAAGTGTGGTCCAGGTGGAAAACCGGTCCAGTCGTTATAAGACGTCCATCTGCTCATTGGCCTGTACTGCACATACTTGAGCCAATTTTACCTCAGGATCTCCAACACACAACTCCACAGAGTGTTCAAGTGTTGGAAGCACTTCTCGTTCCCACAGAAACTTTGGGCCCAGTAACCAACTAGCTGATGATATGTCCACTGTACGAAGACCTCTGGAAGTATGGTCAGCAGGGTTCTGTGTTGTATTAACATAGTGCTAATTATTTGGATCGGTGGTTTCTCTTATCAACTGAACTCTGTTTGCCACAAACACGTGGAACCTTCTTGCTTCATTATTGATGTCAGCCAAAACGACCTGAGAGTCTGTCCAGAAATATTCCTGGTCAATTTTCATCTGAAGCTCTGCCTTCAACAAAACACTCATCCTAGCCGCTGTTACTCCTGCTGAAAGTTCCAGTCTTGGAATACTTGTGACCTTTGTAGGTGAAACTCTTGCTTTAGCCATAACCTGACAACAGTGGATCTCATTTTTCCATTCTTATATCTAAGGTAGGAGCAAGAACCATAACCGGCCACACTGGCGTCCGAGAAGTGATGCAGTTCTACTCTCACAACGTTCCCAAAGTTCCGAGGGTGATAACATCGGGGTATGATAATTTTCTTCAACACTTGGAGGCCGGTTTCTCACTCCTCCCACTGTCTATTCAAGCCTTCAGGCAGTGGATCATCCCATCCAATGCCTTTGTGGCACAGCTCCTGCAAAATACACTTTCCATTCAACGTAAAGGGAGCCATGAACCCAAGTGGGTCATATAAGGAGGCCACAACTGACAGACGACCTCGTCGTGTTGGAAGGGTGGTCTTTTACATTGAGATTGAAGCTGAAGGTATCTGTATCCATGGACCATTGAATACCGAGTACATGTCCTTCTGATGTTAATACCGGATTAAGGTCAAGTGGGACGATGTTAACCGCTCTTTCTGAGGGGGCCACACAGGTAAGAACTTCTTTGTGATTTGAATTGAACTTGTGCAGCCTTAGACCTACACGTCGACAAAGTTCCTGTGCCTCAACAATGAGCTCCTTTGCCTCTTCGACTGCTGAAACACTTATCAATCCATCGTCCACATAGAAATTGTTTTCCTCAAAATCCGAGGCTACGTGATAATCCACTTGATTTTGCCGTGCCAGAGACTTTAACCCAAAATTAGCGCATCCAGGAGAGGAAGCAGCACCAAAGAGATGGACTGTCATTCTGTACTCTTTTGGTTCTGTTGTTAGTTTTCCACACTCCCACCAGAGGAATCTAAGATAATTGCGACTTTCAGGGGAGACATGGAATTGGTGAAACATCCTTTCGATGTCACAAGTCACAGCAACCTCCTGCTTTCTAAAGCGACACAAAACACCTATGAGAGAGTTAATTAAATCAAGACCAGTCAGCAGGTTATCATATAACGAAATGCCATGAAATTTTGCAGAACAATCAAACACAACTCTCAGTTTATCAGGCTTCTTGGGATGATATTCACCCCATGATGAGGGATGTACCAGACGGCCTCACCCTCCCCAACTGCAGGTGCTAATTCTGCTTCACCTTTAGATATTGTTTCTAAGTTGAAACCTCGGACTTGAAGGCCACTGGCGGTTTTACTTGCTATCACGGTATTAACAGCTGTCATTGTAGCGGATCAGTAGACGCACCACAGGGTCAGCCTCAAATAAAGAGAAACCAGCCGCGTCTTTTCGCTTTTGCGTGTTTACTGCAAGCATAAAATGGGACAGTTACAATCATCTGTTCTGGATTGACAATCTCTCTTCAGAGTGCTTTCCGCAAATTCCATATTATAAGATGTATTTTCTTTACAGTATCTTCAATGGTTCCATTTAATAAGATGCATAACACCAAAGGCATATTTTTTATGTAGAACTAATAAGATTTATGAATTCTGAAAATTAATAAAACAGTAATGAAACAAAAGAATACAACTCATACCTGCAAGCATAAAATGGGACAGTTACAATCATCTGTTCTGGATTGACAATCTGCAAATACATCATTCAGTTGTACAAGTACAATGTCCCATATTTCTAATATGCAGGCAACTTACAATATCAAAGAAACAATTCACAGTTTCAGCTTGTTCTTAACACACATAACATGCTTTAAATCATGAACTACATTACCCAGAATGCACCATTGATGACTGGCGCGCATTTCACTCATGTCATTAAAATGAAATTAAATGAAACCCAGATCAACATTAATAAGCATCCTCATACCCATGAAAACCAACATAGGACATTAACTGATACTTAAAGTGTTATACCGTTTATAGAAATATGACACAATCGCACGTTTAAAGCAATGCAGTTTATGTACTATATTAAACATGAAGAACCATCTATTTAACAAACAACAGGGTCACCAACAGTATTACCACCATATTTAGTTCTGATTTCACAATAACTTCTATTTAATATGCTCTAAGACCTTGTTTGAATTGTCCATTAACGGAGACACATACCTCTCTTCAGAGTGCTTCCCGCAAACTGGAGAGCGCAATACGCGAGGAATATACCATTGATTGAAGAAAGGGGAGGATCATACCAAATCAGTAACACTAAAGGACACAACACATCCTTCCAATCAAACTCATGCAGTACAGGGCAGTAGTGCAATTATAATGTTTGATAACCACAAAGACTAAATGCTGGTTGCTGTATGTTAAATTCGATACTGGCGTTGATTCAATATTCCAACTTCCCCCACCTTAATGAAATGTGGATCATTCCTTGCTCAATCTCTCTCTGCATCTGATTGAGAAGCAACTAATCTATTTAGTAAAGTTTGATGAATTATAAATTTTTCACACCATTACATCATCGTGCTTAACTTAAGCTGTACCGGTTGCGTATTGATATTCAATTCAAAGGTCAATTCTTCCAAAACAAAGGTGGAATCACTCTGGGTGTCAAGGAGCGCATAAGTAAGAATTTCTTTCTGGGGCTCCGTTGTTGAAGACACAAAAACTGGAACAATACTGGAGGTAGCAGAAGCATGTTGTGTCAATGCATGGGACATAACCCTTTGGATCTCCGTACTCGAATGTTCTCCTTCAGCTGAATCTTTACTTGCCGATTCCGAATTTCTTTCGATGTCAGGTTGGATGCCGCCGGCTACATGTGCCACATAGGTGCCGCCTTTTACAGTCTTTGCTAACATGTCCCTTTCCAAGGCAGCCAAAGCACAGGCGATTTTCATAAATAGTGGCCCTTTTCTCTTCCATCGTCTTCGTAGCAAAGGTTGGACACTTTACAAACCAAACAAGGTGGCTTTGGCCTTAAAAATTCCTCATTCACCGAGCTGGAAGTTTTCATTTGGGTGCTTGTGTTCAATGCTTTAGCTCTCCTTGGAAACCTCTCCTCCGAAGCATAAAATGGGACAGTTACAATCATCTGTTCTGGATTGACAATCTGCAAATACATCATTCAGTTGTACAAGTACATTGTCCCATATTTCTAATATGCAGGCAACTTACAATATCAAAGAAACAATTCACAGTTTCAGCTTGTTCTTAACACACATAACATGCTTTAAATCATGAACTACATTACCCAGAATGCACCATTGATGACTGGCGCGCATTTCACTCATGTCATTAAAATGAAATTAAATGAAACCCAGATCAACATTAATAAGCATCCTCATACCCATGAAAACCAACATAGGACATTAACTGATACTTAAAGTGTTATACCGTTTATAGAAATATGACACAATCGCACGTTTAAAGCAATGCAGTTTATGTACTATATTAAACATGAAGAACCATCTATTTAACAAACAACAGGGTCACCAACAGTATTACCACCATATTTAGTTCTGATTTCACAATAACTTCTATTTAATATGCTCTAAGACCTTGTTTGAATTGTCCATTAACGGAGACACATACCTCTCTTCAGAGTGCTTCCCGCAAACTGGAGAGCGCAATACGCGAGGAATATACCATTGATTGAAGAAAGGGGAGGATCATACCAAATCAGTAACACTAAAGGACACAACACATCCTTCCAATCAAACTCATGCAGTACAGGGCAGTAGTGCAATTATAATGTTTGATAACCACAAAGACTAAATGCTGGTTGCTGTATGTTAAATTCGATACTGGCGTTGATTCAATATTCCAACTTCCCCCACCTTAATGAAATGTGGATCATTCCTTGCTCAATCTCTCTCTGCATCTGATTGAGAAGCAACTAATCTATTTAGTAAAGTTTGATGAATTATAAATTTTTCACACCATTACATCATCGTGCTTAACTTAAGCTGTACCGGTTGCGTATTGATATTCAATTCAAAGGTCAATTCTTCCAAAACAAAGGTGGAATCACTCTGGGTGTCAAGGAGCGCATAAGTAAGAATTTCTTTCTGGGGCTCCGTTGTTGAAGACACAAAAACTGGAACAATACTGGAGGTAGCAGAAGCATGTTGTGTCAATGCATGGGACATAACCCTTTGGATCTCCGTACTCGAATGTTCTCCTTCAGCTGAATCTTTACTTGCCGATTCCGAATTTCTTTCGATGTCAGGTTGGATGCCGCCGGCTACATGTGCCACATAGGTGCCGCCTTTTACTGTCTTTGCTAACATGTCCCTTTCCAAGGCAGCCAAAGCACAGGCGATTTTCATAAATAGTGGCCCTTTTCTCTTCCATCGTCTTCGTAGCAAAGGTTGGACACTTTACAAACCAAACAAGGTGGCTTTGGCCTTAAAAATTCCTCATTCACCGAGCTGGAAGTTTTCATTTGGGTGCTTGTGTTCAATGCTTTAGCTCTCCTTGGAAACCTCTCCTCCGAAGGTTTCAAATTCATCAAGGCAAGGGAGGCAATAGGATTACAAGCTATTCTAGCTTCTCTTTGCATAAACCCTGTAAAATGCATAAAGCTTGGATAATCACCAGATCTATCGAGTTCTTCCACAACAATACGACTCCATCTATGTACCATCCATTCAGGCAGTTTTTTAAGAAGCTTATGATTTTCCACACAATCGTTGAGAATTGACAAGCCCTTAACATGAGGAATGGCTTCCAAACAGCTTTGCAGACAATCTGCAAACTCTCTAACAGCTTTGGGATCATTCGCTGCTATCTTAGGCCATTTCATGAGTCGCTCTCTAAAAGCCCGTTGGACAATGAATGGACTGCCATATCTTTCTTGTAAGACTGTCCATACACCAGGGTATCTTCTCCATTCAGCATCTTCTGAGTTGCGGTAGCAAAAACCTTCCACAGCCTTACGCGCCTCACCTGCTAGGTAGCTTTTCAAGTATAGCATTTTCTCACTATCTGGGAGTGGTTTCCAGCCAATGAGGGCCATAAAGGATACCTTCCAATCCACAAACTTTAAAGGGTCCCCAGTGAATCTTATTGGCTCTGGGACGGGTAGACGGCTTAAAGTAAATGAGCTTGCAATTGCCTGTGTCAAAGTGATTTCCTCTTGCGTCTTTTGCCTTTCAGATGGGTTATAAGAAGACTCAAAGGGTCGTGCGGCTTGTGGATTCAGACGAGGTTTGTGCTCCGTGTATGGGCTGTCAGAAAGAAGTTTAGGTTCAGTTTCTTCAACACGACTTTCTGAACCATCAAAATTATTATACGCTCTTACACGAGCTGCGGCCACCTTTACCTCATTGTCTACTTGAGGCTGCTCTAGCTTTGTTTTTTCCTCCTCTAATTTTACCTTCATTTCAGCATCCCTTTGCTTGATGTCTGCTAGCATTTGCCTTTCCTTAAGTTTCCATTCGTACTCCAATCTGTCAAGCCTTGCTTGTTGAGCGTGTATAATTTGAATAACTTTGGCCTGTTCCATCTTTGCTGCAAGTTCTGCTTCCGCATCTGCGCGTTTGCTGGAGGACCTGGAGATGGCGCTTGACTGATCATCATGTCCTTGTGACGATCGTAAGGTTACTGTTTCTGTATTTCCAAAGACAGATCCATAATCATCCTTATTTAGCACTATCCTCACTCTTTCCTTCTCAAGTTGGTCATTGAAAGGCTGCTCCATATCCTTTATCCTCTCACGCACAAGATCACCAACCTCTGTGTTTAACATGTTGCAGGCATCCATCTTCTTAACAATCTCTGGATTGGTAGTTTGATTGTGGCGAACAGGCTCATAGTGTTGACACACTTTGGCATGTTTAAATTTAACATCCTTTTCAATTTCCTCTAGATCATCAGGTGAACAGAAAGTCTTTAACTTGGCTCTAATCTCCTTTGCTGTCCCCTTCCAGGATTCATATGATTAATAAAAAGCCTTCTCATTTTTCTTGGCTTCTAGCTTATGCAACTCTTGGCCTTTTTCTGTTAAGGTTCGCTCACGAGAGTTAGACCTCACTTGTTGTGCCTTGGGGAGACTATCTATATTTTCATTTAACATTATACTGTATTGATATCCTATTTTACACTGAACCCTTAAAATGTTATGTCCAAGTAACAACTAGTTTTGACCTTAATGTAACAATTAAACTATGTTACCAATCATATCAAACATCATACACTTAAAAAAAATACTCATCAAAGTTAGTAATCAATACAGTACAAATAACCATGAAAATACTAAAGTATTTCATAAAGAGAAAATAATTATAATTCCCCATGAGACATTACTAGGTCAG
The DNA here is from genome assembly GCA_030578275.1 of Meda fulgida. Taxonomy (NCBI): domain Eukaryota; kingdom Metazoa; phylum Chordata; class Actinopteri; order Cypriniformes; family Leuciscidae; genus Meda; species Meda fulgida. Next base: position 2,797,333 of record CM060623.1, read on the forward strand.
AATTGAAAATACCTGATTATAATTACATTATAAAACTTTTAACTATTTTCAAACCTCACATTATTTCACACCCACATTTCTCATTTAGTAGTATTAAAACCTTTAAATATTTTAAAGCAACTATCCATATGAGCAGGTAGCTTTTGTCGTCACACCAGATCAACTTATTAGACAGTTCGTATAGCTGTGGTGGATTTCACTCTCCAGCAAGCCAAAGTCTTTTTTCTACAGCTGCATCCCGCATGTGTGTGTTGAACTTCGGTATACCTTTAACACCATGACACGCAACGGATGGCTTACGTAGCGTCAAGTTTCACTGTAGCAGCCCTTGGCATCAATAATCCCGTGTAGAGTTCGACCGGGATTACACAAAGTAATGGAGCCTTTTATACATTGTCGTGTTTCTTTAGAAATAAAAAATGGACAAATTAAGTCTTTGGACACCTCAGATGTAAAGTTATTCGCTGTCAAAGTGACGCCAAAATGAATGGGAGTCAATGAAATGCTAACAGCAGGTGAAGTTCTGCTACAATGGCGGCTCCCGTGAGGCTTCAACTTCCGGCTGATGGATTACCCCCTTGGTTACCACTGAGAATTGTCTGGTTTTAACCAGGCTATACAGGGAGGCTGCAGACCTGGAGCCGGTAGATATACACCCTGGCAGTCTTACTGTACGTTCACACCGCTGCCGACTTGAGCTTCCAAAGCGGCGGGAAGTCATTCATTTTCAATGGAAGCTGCTTCTCTCAGCTGCAAGGAGCGTCAAATCCCTAGGTGTCGCGTTTTAGGCGTTTTGAGCGTCAATCAGAAAGTTGAAAGAAGCTCAACTTTATGGTAATAAGCTATGACGCGGTTCAGCGGCAAGCAGCGGCATAACGCCAGCAACCAATCAGAATAAAGACGTCCTTCGCTCTGGCTGATTCCGGAGAAACATACGATGTGAACTTTCGTTCCTACCAAAACATTAGTTCCGAGAAAATGGAGGAGAAGTTAATAATCGCCGTTGCTGGGTTTCCTATCATATATGATATATGATGGGGTGGTGATGGCGCAGTGGATAAGACACATGCCTTTGGTGTGAGAGACCCGGGTTCGAATCCACTGTGAGACACTAATGTGTCCCTGAGCAAGACACTTGACCCCTAGTTGCTCCAGAGGCGTGCGACCTCTGACATGTATAGCAATTGTAAGTCGCTTTGGATAAAAGCGTCAGCTAAATGAATAGATGTAAATGTCAATGTAAATGATATGACTCTGTTTGCTTACAGGGACCAGTGATGCACATTTGAGAATGGGCGTGACTTTTTTTTTAAATATTTACGAATGTTCGTTTTAAGCGGGAATGCATTTCATTTGCTCACGGTGACAACGATTTGACCAATTGAACTAATTCAAATAACAGCTTAATGCAAATAATAATAATAATAATAATAGCTAATTATTATTTTTTCCCCCCACCAAATGTGACCAAAACGGTTATAAAAATGCTGGCATTATAAAAGGTTTCTTCAATGTATTGCTTGTTTTTTTCTGTTTATTACATTTCATTTTGTGACACTTCTCTTCTCCCTGCTACGTCAGAGCGTCCAAAGCGTCAACAGGCATCCTTGACAGAGCGGTTAGAGCTTCTTTGCCGATCAAGTCGGCGGCGGTGTGAACGTACGGTTACGCCCCTGTTGTTATTAAAATATCTGTAGATATTCTTTCACTCACTTCACTCAGCCTACAGAAGACTAGGCCTATTTGTTTTTGTGAATTGAAAAATTAAAAATATACATAGTTGGATGAACTGTGTTATGACAAGTAATGATATGACCTACTGCAGTTATAGGCCTATTCACCGTAGGTTTTTACATACAGGAGACTGAGAAAAATATGTTGTCGTGAATTTATATAAAGTCACTTTTAGATATGAACCATATTTAGCCCATTAGACATACAGTACCGTGTAATCATATGGATCCTCGATGAAATATCTGCTGTACTATTCTCTATTGGTCGTCATACAGCTACAAAACAGTGTCCTACATTGCATTTCATGAAGACAAACACAATTTATCCCTTTCCTAAAATTCCAAGGGCCATTTAGAAGAAAGAGACAACATTGTTGTTCACAAAAAAATAATTATTAACACCATTTATGAATTATGAAGACTCCCCTATTTATTTTTTTTTGCCACTCTTTTTTATCTATTTTTCTAACCTCCTGTCAAAGGGCTCCCGCTCACTGGTAAAAAAAAAATATAAATAATAACATTAAAAAAAGTTACAAAGGACATTTATGGTGAATTGGATCTTGACACTATGGGTGTGTGTGTGTGTGTGTGTGTGTGTGTGTGTGTGTGTGTGTGTGTGTGTGTGTGTGTGTGTGTGTGTGTGTGTGTGTGTGTGTGTGTGTGTGTGTGTGTGTGTGTGTGTGTGTGTGTGTGTGTGTGTGCTGCCCAGAAGTGATGTCAGGTGAGTGTGTACAACGGCACAGGCTCTTGTTGGTGGACCAATAGTGGAAAAGTGTCAGGCCACTTTGATTTATTTTGGCCACCAATGATGGACTGTGCAGAGAAAATTGAAAATGACATTAAAAACATGTCCATGTGTGTCTCTGTAAGTCGTTTATTTCGTAAGTCGTAAAAAATGAGAGATTGGTTGTTTATGAGTTTAGAGAGATAGAGAGATTTTCATTTCCTTAAGTAGCTGAAGCAAACACACCTTTATGAGATGCAAGTTAAAGAGAACTTGGTAAAGACAGAGTATGATAAAACACACATTAAGTGCAAAGATCCTACATTTTAGTCCAGATCAGTAAGCTTTTTCAAGAAAAAATGTATATTAAGATATCAATTAGATAATTAGATCATCTCATTTATAAGAAACAACTCAAACCAGAATCTACATTCAAACCATGTGGGAAAAGTTTAGGTATTATCATGTATGATGTTGGAAATAATCAAAATATTTGAGTGTGTGTGCACTGCAGTTTAACTCTTTACTCAGAGAAAGAGATTTACGTACATATATAAATGTATACGCCTATTATAAATGTGTCTTCATAGCATGTACACGTCATGTGCTCTAGCAGAGCAGCTGCTGTGACGTCACAGGCAGCGCGAGTTCAATATGACGTCACAGACTGAGTTGTTCAACAGCGATTATCAGTCAGTCACTAGCAGACGACAGTGTTTCATACTCTGAATACGTTGTAATTTAATTTACAATATATATTGAGTTACTTTGTCGGAATATTCAGCTCAGGTGATCATAACCTTAGTCGCTATCGGACGAAGTGTGAAACTGCAGTCTACAAGATTGTTACTTCAGTTACTTCAGACTCATCCAGCCTTCTCATTAACGGTAAGGAGAAACTTATAATATATGAAACTTGGCTAGATATATGAATGGTTTTTTTTTTCAATTAAGCTCTAGAAAACATCATTGTTACTGTCCCAGCTGCATACGACTAGCGGGCCATTGCGCTGGTTAACCGTCATTTTACCACAGTAGCAGTTAACTTATTTGCAGTTAAAAAAAAACATTAACTTACACAATGAACCATGGTTTTACTTGTCTACAACCATTATGGTTTATCTTTGATTGTTGTAGTAAAACAGTAAGTTAACTACAAATTTAACGTTAACCATGATTGCAAAACTTTTACTTAAATACAAGCAAAATTGTACTTGCAAAGATATGTGTAAGTTAACGTTACACAGAGGAAATATTTGCCAGTTATTGTGCTGTAGCTTGGCGTGTTTAGCACTGCTGTGCTGTGGACAGATGGCTACTAAAGTTTTTGATATTAAGCAGTGGCGACTGGTGACAAATATCTTAGCTGTGTCATATTCATATTCATATTCTGTCGGTTTCAATAGTCTGGTAACATGGGAGTATTTTAGTGTAGTGGCTTCGAGGTTGCGGAATGCTCTTCCTCAAGACATCTGTCCAACATCCACCCTTCTCTCCTTCAAAAACACATTTTGTCTGTATATTACTCTTCAGCTCACAGTCTGTAAATTATACATTGTTATGGATATGCTATTTGTTTGAATCCCTCTTTGTTTGTATCTTTAACCTAACTTTGTAAGTGACCTCTGTATTTTAGGCCTACTTTCTGCCCTTGGGGTGTGTATTGTGCTTTGATTGGTCTATTCCTTACCCAGTCCCAGTGGTTCTCAATCTTTTTAGAGTTGTACCCCATGAGGATTTTAACATCCTTCTGCACCCCCACTCTTCAGGCACACATTTTTCAGTAAGGGACCAAATTTGCCACCCTAAATCAACTTTCCAGTACATTTTTTATCTTTACGAATACCTTCATAAAATAAATAATGCTTTAAATTAATAAAAATAGAGAAATTTGCAATTATGGTAAAAACGAAGTGATGCTTTTAAATATTAGTAGGTGGTGAGTCATCGAGTCATTCATTCAGTAAGGAAGCAAGTGGATGTATTTATGAATTAATAATTGAATCATTGAGTCTAATGATTCGTTCAAAGCCGCAGATTTGTTCACAAACACTGCTGTGTGCTGCAGTTCTGCTGTGACTTTCGTTGGAGCTATTATTTTGTTGTAAAAACTACTGACAGCTGTGTTGTAGCCTAAATGAACATACCTTAATATTAATATTTCATTTGTTGAACTGTTGTATAAAATCAATGTCACATTTGCAATCGTGTTGACCTTCATATAATGTGATCAACATTAAACACAGGAACTCACACAGGGAATCTTATATCGATCTCCATGCACAGCCTGTGTCTATATAGTTCTGCATGCTGGTAAGTGCTAAATCCCTTATTTTACAAAGATACATTGTCTAGAACGGTACGTTAGTGCGATTTGCCAAGGCAGCAATCTATCTGCACGAGGATGTCATGTATTTACAGAATTTTACCTGAGAAAACATGCTCAGTTTAAATCTTATTTTAAGGTGAGGTAACTTAGAATTAAAGAGTTTGAGAACCACTGCCTTTACATATCTTTGTAAAGCGACCTTGGGTGTTGGAAAGACACTATATAAATACAAATAATAATAATAATTATTATTATTAATAACCACCCAAACACATTTTTACTCAAACTGCATGATACCAGTGCTTTGTGATAAAGTCAGTAATTATTTAATGCCATATTACAAGGCTGAGGCATTCTTATACAAAAACAAACAAATTGCTCAAACTTTCTATTTGCATTTGAAATTTAACTCAAACTGTTTAGTTACTTTCTCAGACAGGTGCTGCTTCCCTCACTCCGGTAAAGCCTGGTGCACAAGGCAGGATAATTAGGCCGATTTTAGCCCCGATTACCCCTTCCGACAAACTTAAGGATGCTCCGATTATCGTAAAATAATCGGATCAGATATTCCTGCCGTGTGTGGTGTGTTAAGACTGCTCTCGTCTGCTCGAAAGGTCGCCGCTCGATCTCAAACCGGGGATATCCAACATGTTGGATTTTTTTGGCCCGATTTCTCCTCGCGAGTGGGTTCCCCCAGGGACAAACGAGCACGCAGCCTGTGGACTGTGGCGTGTAGCCAATCAGAAAGCTAAGTGACGAGGCACAGAGGAAGCACCGGGAAACAAAATCAAAACAGCCGGCTGTTTTCTGTTAAAAACTATCGCCACTGCATCCTCTTCGTCCGCCATGATTGTTTACTCTGAAGTCACGTTTGATCTTGAGGGATTTTGCGAGATTTTCCGTCTGACCTGGGAATGCCTGGGAGTCAAATCGGTTCGTGTGTGATGTGTTGATTTTGCCGTGTGGCTGCGCACCACACACTGTACGACCAAATCTGTTAGACCCGTGATTTTTTATCGCCGTGTGTGGGGTCTCTCAGGTTTTGAAAATCGGCCGACAATTTTAAAATCGTCCCGTGTGAACCAGGCTTTACTGTCCATGCTGGATCTCTCACTGTTGTTTTAAAAAGTAATCACCAAAACAAGGCATTAGCATGACCGCGTCCGCATTTTGAAGTTCTATAACCCCTTCATAGGTGCAAGATCCTGCGCGTGATAGTGGGACAATTGTGGTATCTTTATAATTTAATGTGCCTAATGCGCCATTTCTCAACCACAATCGGCCCAGCTCCACACAGCCAAAACCTAGCCAAATCTGGCAACCATTACTAGGCCAGAGCTGCCAGTACACAGCCGAGTGAGCCGACACTCGGCCGCGAGCGGTGCGATCCCGCTGGCTACCTGGGGAGGGACACGATTACTGGGGCACTTCTAAAAATCAACATGCATCTAATGTACCTAATACGTATCCAAATTGAATCAAGATCGGAATAAAACCACAAGAATTAAATTGAAATTGTAAAATTTGTATCAAGCAATAATAAAAGCAGTAGCCTATACCAATTATTGCACCATGCTGTGTCACTAAACTTTTTATTGTTTGTGAGTTTCTAGTTATTACCACTCTGATTCATGTCTGTTTCAGCCTGATGTTTCTGATGTTAGTTTGAACTTTTCCTTAGACAACTTGCTGAGAGAAAACATCATGCTTGCAACGTTACCTGAGGGAATGGATAGCAGCGGCAGCAGCGACGTGTTCGTGGACGCATATGAGTATTTGCCCGAAGGAATGGATAGCGGCAGCAGCGACGTGTTCATGGACGCATATGAGTATTTGCCTGAAGGAATGGATAGCGGCAGTGCTCAACCATCAACCAGCGCTGCGGTGTTGTCTGAGAGAAACTCCAGCAGCAGCCCAACAGATGGATCTGTGAAGATTAACCCAACAGGTAACTGTCTGAGGACATTAATACAAATCAAAACTCACATGTAGTGGTCGACCGATATATATCGCGATATTTGGCATTTTTAAAACATCGGCCGATACGTTTTTCTGATTGGCCGATGTGTTAGAAGCGGGACTTTTATTTTGACGGGCGGCGCTGAGAACACAGCGCTCACTCGTCTTCCTTCATTAGTTTACCATCTCTGTCAGTCAGATCTAATCAGAACTGGTAAACAAAGAAAGTAAATGGTATGTGAAAAGCGTCTCGGTTACTAATGTAACCCTCGTTCCCTGAAGGAGGGAACGGGAGACGTAACGTCGAATGTGAGCGACTGAAAGGGAACTAAAGGATTTGCTTTCATATTATTTGTAATAGAGAAGGCAAACAATGATTCTAAAATACTTTCTCATCTGCCGTCAACATTCAGCAAATCCACATCTACATAATTTAAACAAATCTCTAAATATCAAATAAACATTTAATTTCACAATTCATTGATATATGCAATTTCGAATCCAGCTGTGATATCTTGTGAAGTGTGTGTAGCCGGCATAACCGTGTCACTGCGAGTGACGGTCGGTCGGGACAAAATAAAAGTCCCGCTTCTAACACATCGGCCAGTGAGTGAATGCGAACAGAAGATCAGCTTCACAGGAGACGCGATCCAAAAACTTTAAATCCTTCATTGTAAAATATGCTGTGCTATATCCAGTTGCTATTTCCACTGTGTCATATTCATATCGTTTTCACTGTGCTGTATGTAAAATTAGCGTTACCATGTCTTTATTTGATAAAAAATGACTACCAGTGCGCACAAAATTACCAGATTACTGAGTGCCCTGTTTCAGTGTTTACTACAGTGTTTATATCACATATTAATATATTTTTAAACAATTACTTTGTGAAAAATACTGTTATAGGATTGCAGATTCAAGAAGTTGCCATCTAAAGTATAAGGAACATGAACTTAAATGCAAAACCTGCTAATTATTCACATGTGTTAATTTTAGCCTGTTTACTGATTTTATTTGTAATCTCCACACCGGTTGGTTCCTCGCCTGATCTGCACAGGTGTGTTTAGTCACAAGCAGTTCAGTCTCATGCAGTTGTATGTTTTTCAGGATCCTTTGACTCTTTATACGAACTGGGAAAGAAACTGGCATCGGGATCCCATGGCATTGTCCATGAAGGAATTAGAAAATCAGATGACAAACCAGTATGTTGCTCTTTCTGGATACACCAAACTTCCTGCTTCTTGTTTCCTTTTGTCTTTCGAGTCCTGACATACATATCAGTGTTTACAGTTTTGATCAAAACATGTTTTAAAAAGATTGTAGATTATCATGTAAATAACTAAAATGTATCAGTTCACTTACGCTTACAAATATTTTCTTTATTTTTCAGGTGATCATCAAATTTGTTAAGAAGCGCCGGTTTGATTTCCACGTAAGTTGACACGATTTTATTCTTCATGAAAATTACTTTTAAGAATTATTTATTAAATTCTTATTCGGTAATCGATAATTCTGAACGTAGACAGCATAAGATAAAACTGAAATAGACAATCAAAGCCTTGAAGCATCAGTTGCAGTGTACATGTACAGTTGGTTGTTTTCTTCTTGAATTTCCCTCACTCTTTAGTAAGGATGTTTGAGGTTAGGAGTCAACTAACTTTTTGTCAATCTCTTCTTTTAGATTGGCCATTCCGAGCCTTTGTGTCGAGAGGCAGCTATAATGCAGATGATGAAACATTGCGACAATGTCCTGAAATTATATGAATGGTTTGACATGAACGATCAAAACATCTTAATTATGGAACATCCAGGTTCCAGCATAACCCTTTGTGATTTCATCAAACAAAACGGAGGTCGTCTGACTGAAGCAGAAGCAAAAAACATCATGCAGAAACTCATCGCTGCGTTACGGCACTGCAGTAAACAGGGTGTTTATTATAAAGGCATAAGTCCGAGAAAAATACTCATCGACCCATGCACCATGCAGATCAAGCTAACCGGCTTTTACAGAGCACTGGCCATCAGCGAAAGACGTAAGTTTGCTTTTTGAGCACAAGTCACTGATTTATTATGCACAGGATATGGAAATAAGGGCGTTTTAAAAGTTTTTTTTATTTTAACACTGAAAACGTATTGCTTACAGAAACAGCCAAATTTAAATCAGAACCAGAGAGGAGAATTCAGGCTTTAATGGCAACAAATGAAGGCTTCTACAGAGTGCTGAAGAGGATGGTCGAAGGAAAATGTCTTTTTGATTTGAAACTTTGGTTTGGTTGGAAAAATAAACGCTTGTCCAAAGGTGAGATCAAGAACGAGAATGGAAATAGCATTGCTTGAAAACATGTAAAGCTCTTACACAAGTGACAGTAAAGTTACCTTGAAGACAAATAAGCAAAGTGTAAAACACAGCGGATTGACAGTGAAGTTTAGCAATGAATAAATGTTCATGGGCATCCAGAGAATGCCATAGTAACAGCAACAAATGCAGTGTATTTGTATTTACTTACATAAACGACATATCTCAAAATCAAACAGGACTAATCAGCTCTCTTCTGAAAACGTTTACAGAGTGCCAGGATCTACTTCGGAAACTTCGTGGCAGAGAGTCAGGGATCACCTTAAAGAACATTTTATATCATGACTGGTTTGAAGAAACACCAGGCACAGACGCACTCGAGTCAGACGGTGAGTCTCTAGTTATTACCACTAGAAATTCGATATTCGACCGTCGATATTTCTAACATGAACTTCAGTGCTAAACCTGCTAATTATTCACATGAGCATCTGGACAGTTTTACATTAATCATTCAGCTGTAATCTGTGCTAATAAATGTTTCTAATCAATATTCTTTGCTTTCCGAAAAACACACTAAAGGGAGCGAAGGCCTTCCTGATGTGCTTGAGATCGAGCCACACACACCCGGACAGGAGCCGACTCCAGCCACAGATGTGCTTGAGATCGAGCCACACACACCCGGACAGGAGCCGACTCCAGCCACAGATGTGCTTGAGATCGAGCCACACACACCCGGACAGGAGCCGACTCCAGCCACAGATGTGCTTGAGATCGAGCCACACACACCCGGACAGGAGCCGACTCCAGCCACAGATGTGCTTGAGATCGAGCCACACACACCCGGACAGGAGCCGACTCAAGCTGAGTCAACAGACAGTGAGTCTCCAGTTATCATGCAGTGCTGTAGTCTAGTTTTTTGTAGTCAGTAAACTGAGATTTCTACACCCTTAGTTCTAGAGACAATTCAATATAGCAACAACCCCCGGCTGCTACGGTTACGTTAATGAGAACATATATGCTAGTTTTACTCATAGTAGAGGTATCACGTACCACTGGATTCATGTCTATTTCAATCTGTTGTTGTGGTTTTGTCTGTAATCTCAACTTATACTGGCTCCTGATCTGCCCTGGTGTGTTCAGTCTCATGCTGTTAACACGTTGTTGCTGTGTGTTTTTCAGTGAACTTAATCTTTCCTCTTGAACCGACACTGCTACAAAAATACTTTCAGTCTCTTTATAAAGTGGGAAAGAAACTGGGATATGGTGATCGTGTCCATGAAGGAATTAGAAGATCGGACGGCCAGAAAGTATGTTGCTCTTTCTCCAAAAACAAACGTTTTGTCTCTTGTTTCCTTCTGTGAACTTTGAGTCTTGCCATAAACATCAGTGTTGACAGTTTTGATAAAAAAGTGTATAAAAAATGTTGACTGTAGATGATCATGTGCAAAAAATTGTCTTTATTTTTTAGGTTGACATCAAATTTGTTGAGAGGTGCAGACTTTGGGAAACATCGGTAAGTTGACAAGACTTTATTCTTCATGAAATTCTCTAGTAAGAATTGGTTTGTTAAATTCGGTAATATAGATAGTATGATATATATATATTACCAGTCTTGGGCAGGTTACTTGTAAAAAGTAATTACAGTTACTAGTTACTTCTTCCAAAAAGTAACTAAATTAGTTACTCAGTTACAAATTATAAAAGTAACTAGTTATTTCAGAAAGTAACTATTGTGTTACTTTCAAGTCAATTTGTGAATGCTCAAATGTGACGCCACCTCCACCCCTCTTTAACGGAACTTAAAATACATCTTCAATTATTTATGATAAATCTGAATATTATAATGAAATGGACACTTATTACAATATTGACATAATTAACAGAAACAATGTAGAAAAATCAAAGACTAAAGGACGCAGTTCACACTGGACGCGATTTTGACGCACGATTAATTTGCGCGATGGTTTTATTTTTTGATCAGCTGTTTGTGTAATGAGTGCTTCCACACCAAACGCGAATGTGCTGCGGCGAAAAAACGACTTTTTTTTTTTTCGCTTCGATGTCGATTTTTCTTTAACTTTTGCGGCGACAGAAAAGGCTTCAGCCAATCACATACAAGGAAACAAAGGCGAAGCTGTTGACGCTTTGGCCGCTCTGACGTACCAGCATGATGTGCGAGAGAAGCGTCACAACATGAAATGTAAACTAAAAACAAGCAATATTGAAACTAGAAACCTTTTATAACGACAGCATTTTTATATTGCCTTTTCCGCATCTCAACCCTATCATTTATGACATGACGTTGTTTGCTAGGGACCAGTTACAAAAGAACGAGGCATGGGATAAAATATCTGGGATAGTTGGTGTCTCCGGTGAGTTGATGAAGTGTGTGCTGATGATTTATAACATTTGTGACTAGGAGGGAAATAATTGATATTGAATATTTTCATCATTCATGGTTGTGTTTCATATTATTTTTGCATGCATGTTTAGGCCACACACCAGAGCATGCGAGTAAAGCAGAGCAGGGTGACGCTTAAATATAAGTTAAAAAACTTAAACATACGTTTCATATATGTTTAAATAATATAATGTTATTTTTTTTATTTCATCTATGTTGATTAGCTATATGAAACCGCATGAGATGAGTAAGGATCATAAGATGCCCAATAGCCTATATCGAAACCATTTGGATTGGGTCAGACATAATTTTGGCCACTTATTTAGTTTTGTTTTGTAGAAAGCCTTTCTTTAAAGTGAATTTCGTTTTGTATAAATTGTATCTTGATTTTTATCAATGTTTCATCAACAAATTGCCTGGATTAATAAATAAGAAGCAAATATAGTAGACAATATAATTAGGACACGGAGCCGCCGGCGAGTGAACTGGAGCGCGTCTCAAACCGAAAACTGACAGAAAACACTAGTTTATTAATAAAAAATTCAAATGTTTAATGCATAATCCTTACTTTGGCCCGTTCTTTGTGGCAAAGTTTTAGCTCCTTTAAAAGATTAGCATACTCCCCTTCAGACTCTCTGTTCTTTAACCCTCTAGGCGCCACGGTCGAGTTTACTCGACGAGATGCGGCACTGAATAAAATGGCCGATTTTGTCAAATTGGGTGTCAAATTTCGTTCGATCTCCCCTCCACTGGATGGCAGACATGTCATACTTCATCCCCGAATCAAAAAAACGTCATGCTTCTATACAAAATGTTCGAGTTAGAGCGCATTGAATCAGTGCGATCAAAAGCGGAGCTAGTGTGTGAGTGAGCCATTTTATCAGAGCCTCTCCGCAATCGCGGCGACAGTATTGTGGTGGAGACTTTGTCTAATGCCACTGGGTATATTAGACGAGGTTGAAGTATTAGTTAGGAGGCAACGTGGAGGCAGGGTGGGGAGTCGCAATGACAATGACAGTAGTCCGAGCTGTGCACACTCGGCGCGCGCGCGAGGCAGATCTGGCCGCGCTGCAGTATCATCTCACTCATGATCTGTGCCTTGCCGTGGCCAGTGAGCGCTTGAACTAAACAGGTCTTGTCTAATTGTGTTTGTGTGTCATATGAATAATATATGTGCCCCATACATGGAATTAGAGTTCCTACTGTATTTAGTAAATGGAAAATTTCTACAGCAAAAGGCCAACCACTACATGCATTCGGTTTGTTTCTACCATTTATTAGTAAGATTTACACAGTTTGTTTACTACTTACTATATACCTGAGCATTCAGTATTGTGCAATATAGCATACAGAAGGTGATGGACATTTTGGGGGGAAGAAGTGCTGCATTTTATCATTTAAACGTGACTTTTCATGAAAATTCTATAATCCAAGATTGCCGCCACCATATGACGTCATAAAATGCAAATTAGATGGGAAGATTTAATCCCTACATAAACTTTGGGTCATCCTTAATATTTCTCTTATTTACAGAAAGTCTCTATCTTTTATCACTTTTAAGATATAGCCTTTTGAAATTAAGATGTCGAAATCGAACGTTTTAGGAAAAAACATCTGGCGGCTAAAGGGTTAAGATTGGGTGCACACAAAACCTTCTTTTCTGTCTTTTAAAGAAAATGAAAAGCTCGTCTTCACTGGATGATGATGATGATGATGAAGTGTCCATGTATTCTCAGCTGTCGGCGCGAAGGTTTTGAAATGTTGACGTTCTGAACATCGCAAATTCGCGTCGCGGCTGATGTGAATGGTTTTGACGTGAACTATTCGCTTTTCCGTTTCGCTTTTCCGTTATGCGTCCGGTGTGAAAGGGCCTTAATTCTAAGACTTTATTCTTCATGAAATTCTCTAGTAAGAGTTGGTTTGTTAAATTCGGTAATATAGATAGTATGATATATAACTGAATTACACAACCAAAGCCTAGAAGCATCAGTTATAGAGTTCATGTAAAGTTTTTTTTTCATTAGCTGGGTTTCCATCCAAACGTGAAGCAAATATTTTCCGAATGAGCATCATTAAATGTGAGCAAATGTTTGACTATTCCTTTTAGCTCTAATGAAAATAATGTCAAAGTCGGTTAGAATAATCAAACGTAACAACGTGTTATGTCAGGTAAATGTATCATGCCAATTACAAAATCAATCTAAAGATAATCGATACAAATCAAATGCTCTGGAATAAAGAGAAGAGATGCAAACCCAACATTTTAAAAAATACATGGGGCTGAGAGTCTCGGACACTCGGCCTCACAGGCTGATCTGAGGACAGAAAGGCCCAGAATCCCTTGCTGCGTTCCATTAAATAGCCAGAGCCTCTTTCACATGGAAACAATGGTAGTTTGCATTCAGAGTTGACACCTTTTGGGGGTAGGAGCGTCTTCCTTTGTGTGCCAGTTATCTCTAAACTCTTAAAAACCATATTACCTTTTGTTTTACTTATTTGGAAATTTCACACTGAGACATTTCGAATGATACTAAATATGTATACTACTCGATGATAATTATCCACATTAAACCATATAGACTCTTGTGTGAGTTTTAGGTGTCCCTGAGAGAGATTGAAATGTAGATGAGGTGAGTCTTTTGTCTCAGGGCAAGAGGGGGGCAGTCAATTGTTATTTTCCAGCGAGGTCCCTTGTCTTAGGCCTCGTTTACACTGCAAGTCTTGATGCCCAATTCTGATTTGTTGCCTATATCCATTTTTTTTGACCGTACGTTTACATGTTCTTTCAATTGTGACCCATATCCGATTCATGTGTTTACACTTGCTATACTATCTGAAACATTGCGCATGCTTAAAGGGGGTTCTTGCACAGACAAACACGAAATATGCTTTATGCTAGCTCTGCGATATATATGCGAAGTTCACCAAACATCACCATGATTTTGAGGCGGAGGACGAAAAGGGCCGTCACTGCAGCCAGCGCATACGCTTCTGTTATTGTGTGCGACAGATCTCGGGACTGATGGGAACATACAACACGATCTCATGAAAGTGCTTATCTATACCACTAATTTCGCGCCATCGCCGTTTATACGGCAAAAATAGTTTTTGCGTGCATGACACGCACTGTAAACCCCTTGGGTAGGATTAGGGGTGTGGAGTGCGTGCGTATTACATGCCATAAAGTGCACATTATTGAAATTACCATCGATTATTGAAAGCGCTATATAAATGCCTCATTCACTTATATCATGCACGCAAAAACTATTTTTGGCGTTAAATGTCACGAGAAATAAAATTCGTGCTACAGATGCGCACTTTCATGACATCGTGTCGGGCTTTAACAAGAAGCAGTGGGTCCGAAATTTTAGGATGAGCTAGCCAACCTTTGATATGTTGTCAACGTTTGTCCACGTTCCTCTCCTACGACGACACCCTCCGTCCCTTTGCAGATGCGCGTCGCGTTTCTCTCGTCATTAAACCGCGGAGACGTAGCCTCATGCCTCAGAAAATCCGATCTGCCTGTTTACATTACAATCGCATTGGCACATATCTGATTTATATCTGATTTATTTCCACATATGAACAAGGCCTGAAACCGATCTCGAAATATCCGAATGCATGCGTTTTTTTCCTGTTTACACTGTCATAGAACATATCCGATCTGTGTCACATATGAGCAACAAATCGGAACTTGGGTCACATTTCACTGACAGTGTGAACGAGGCCATAGACCAGTGGTCAGGTCTATCTCTTAAGCCAGTTTTTCCAGTCTTACAGTAGCGATGTGTGTCGTTCGACTCAATGAGCGACTGCTTTAAGAGAACGGTGAGAGTCGGTTCCCGTCTTAGAGCTGTTTTCATATGTTAATACAAGTTAGAAGAATATGATTATCCTTTCGCTTCACTGCTCAGCCACACGACAAGTAGTCACTAGCTTAATGTTATTGTGTTTTCATCCTTAATATCAGGTCAGAAAACAAGAGCAGAAATACAAGCAAACAAAGTAGCATTTTAATGCATTTTAATAACAGACAACATAAAGACAGAACGTAAAATGAAACTTATCTTATCGAGCAGGGACGACCTTTAACAACTTTATAAATGTGTTTTAAGTGTGATGTGCTTACAATGGTTTTATTTTGAATAGTTCAATATAAATCAAATTTGGCAAATGCGTTTCCATCTCCCAATATTCGCATTAAAGGCACAATATGTAAGAATTTTGTAATAAATTATCCAAAAATCACTTGCACAGTGTGATATATTTCCTGCAGTTGTGTACTTACAATATCCCTAAAGTCTCAAAAGATTTTTTATTTCAGAGAAATTCCAATTTTAAACAAGTGGCCGTCCCGGAAAAAAAATGTCCCTGTCAATGACGCAATATCCGCGCTATCCTCGGTTTCCGCTCAAACTGCCATAGCCATGACGTAACCATGGCGACAGACGTGGACAACTAGGTGCGTACGTTACGTGCGTAACGTTTAGCGGCACGCAGTTCTTGTTTCGTTCAAACATTGACCATGGCAATCAGACTTTGGGACAAACAAGGAGAACTAAAATAAGGATCATCACCGTGGCGTTTGAGACGCCGAGAGCTAGCGTCCGCGACTAACTTGGACTTGACAGAGCTTCACGAGTCACGACTTAACAGCTTTATTAGACAGGTGACAAATGTACATAAAACAAATCAATGATATATAGCGTTAGCTCAACATGATGAAATGTTAGAAATAGCATATGGTCAGTATGTTATTGTAATGTTGATCTAGCTTAACGTTACTGCTAGTTTCGTATAGCAAACGAACTAACACGTAGAATAACATAATAACTTTCAACACGCAATTAAATGCCGTTTGGTGTGATAGTGTAACGTTAGACCAAGTGAAGCAGCGCTGCGTTACCTCACAAGTTTAATTCGTCTAATAAACTGTCCTGTGTGAGTAATACAGCACTTGCGGGTAGATCGGTAGAATTAAATGTCCTTATTCCTTTATATCCACGGGAGTCGCGTGTGAAATCTGTCTCTTTAGCAATCGCGACCTGCTTCATACCACTGTAATGTTAAAAAACATGAATGTTTGCACTCATCCATAAATATTATTAGATCCATCAGCTTGACAGCAAGTCCCATCATTCAGCGCTCGTCACTGGGTCATAAACATACGCCTTTGTTATTGTTGGAAACTCCGCCCTCTAGTGGCGAAAAAATCGTACATATTGTGCCTTTAATCCTTTTTCAAGTCAAAAACCACCTCAAGCGAACTTTTCACAAAAAAGTGTGAATCTTTTGCAACTTTTCTCATACTGAAACATAGCTAATGCTTTCATCTTTCATTTCCCTCACTCTTAATTAGGAGATTTGAATTTAGCTAATGTTTTGTCTCTCTCTTTTCTTTAGCCTGATTTTGTTGAAGCGGGCACTACATTGCTGAAAATGCAAAAGCCTCCAACTTGCGACCATTTCATTAGATTATATGAGCGTTTCATCTTGCAACACCAAGCCATCCTTATAATGGAACATCTTCCTGGCTATGTGACCTGGAGGGAGTTCATGAGAAGAAACGGAGGGTGCCTGACTGAAGAGACAGCGAACCGCATCATGAGCCAAGTCTATGTTGCAGCGCGTCACTGCATGGATAATAATCTTTTTTACCCAGTACTCAAGAGATTGATGCTGATCAACCCAAAAAACCCTGCAGATAAAATATGCACACTTTGCCGAAAAAGACTACGAAAGTGAGTTGGCTTTTTTTGAACACAGATCTCTGATGACTGGTGATGTTTTACTAAACACTGGAAATGTATTGCTTGCAGGAATTGCAGAAACGGAAAAGTATTTGGCCTATGAATGCGTCGCTCTAAACATGATGGAAAAAGACGACAAAGGCGAGGGTAAGATCGATAACAAGGACAAAGTGGAAATAACATTGCTTGGAAAACATATAAAGCTCTGACACATAAAGTGACAGTAAAATGATAAGTCTCAAACCTTGATGATGAATGAGCAAAGTGTGAAACACAGGGGACTGATAATGAATGTTAAGCAGTGATTAAATGTTCATGTCATAGTAACAGCAACAATTGCTTTGTATGTCATGGTAACATTCACCTTACGTGTACACGCCTTCTACAGAAAGGCCAAACGTGATTAATCTGCTCTCTTCACAGACATTCCCGCAGAACATGTACCTGATGCAAAAACCTTCTTGACTAGCGAGAACATGGCAGATCATCCCATGTTTGCAGAGTTGAATGAAGAAGAGAGAAGTCAAAAATGTAAGAAAAAAAGATTTTTTCGTTTTTGTTATATCAATTTAGGCCTTTAAATCAAAAAGACATTATTTGAGATAGAACAGACTCAGACCTGCCAACCTGTTCGCATTTTGAGTACGCTGGTACGATTTGTCACTCTAAACTACGCAAAAACCTGGTGCAAGCGCTGTACTCAAATCAAGCAACAGCAGCAGGCGAAGAGTTCGACCGATCATAGCGCTGGCTCATTCCCCAAATTGCAAGCCAGGATGATTGCCAAATGTGTAAGGCTCGTGATTGAAAAGAGACAGCAATACAGAGTCCCGCTCGATCCCCCTTTCACTCATTCATAGTCACTCTGAACGATATAATGTAAATAAACTTGAAATCGATATGGCTTTATGAAAGTGCTCTGACTTGAGGATGACTGACAACTGCGAGTCTGTAGAAACAAGCATTTATTTATTCATTCTCAGTGTTGAGAAATGTAGCATGAAGAATGTGTAATGTTATTGTGTTCAAAATAACTAAAGTACCTAATTATGAGTATGAAAACTAGCGTGTTAATTACTTATGGATTTAAAAGTACCATTGTCTCAGTGCTGCGCGAGCTCTGTCACAAACGCGCACACAGAGAGAGAAGACGGGGCTACTAAATTTTGTTCTTGCTTGTGTTTTTTTCTGTCAAAATATCAGAAAGCATATCAAGTAGGCCTATATAATGAGGGGTTTTGTTAACGTTATTTTAACGATTTTTTAAAATGGATAATGATGGATAATACAAAACCCCTCATTATATAGGCCTACTTGATATTCTTTTTAAAATAAGTGATTCGTTTTGCTACTATTGATCCTGTCTATTCATTGTCAACAGTTTTCTATATGTGTTTGTATTGGCTAACGTTTATTCAGCTAATGCGTGTCCTGTTAATAATGTGCAAGACGGCACAAACAAAACCTTTTCTGTGGGATTTAGTATCATATTTGGATATTGGAATAATAAATTAAGTGGCCTATTTTAAATGAATCACATGTACACACAATGCTCTTATGCTTTTTTTTTACTGTTTTTTATGAGTTTCTTAATTTTAGACTTGACCAGCACACATTATGCAAATCAATATTAATCATGAATAAAATAGTTTTGAGCCGTTTATTATAATGTAGTGTACATTTTAATGTAGCCCATTCAGTGCGGTGCAAGTGAACTTTTTGATTTGGGTCAAATTCAAAACCCGTTAGAAGTCAAAACTAGAATAATGAAGATAGGCGTGTGTTTGTGTATGTCTTGCATTCTCAAAACTGTGAGAAAATATATGACCCCACCCGAACCCCGTGTCCCGTCCCACTGATGCTACTCAAAAAAAAGTATCGAGGTTGGCAGGTCTGCAGACTAATAAATAACTAGATTTGTTTAATAGATGAAATTACTGTCACACAACAGCCAGTTCTTCAGTCGAGCAGTTTTAATGATTCTTAATATTGTAAATAATATTTAATTGTGTTACTGTGGCAAGCAAGAGGAGGTCGAGATGAGCACCAGTCTCGAGCGACGACAGTGAAGAACTGGAGAGATTCACATTACATCGCATCATTTAGCAGACACTTTATGGTTTGACGGAGTCTCCGTCATGGACCGGAGCTTCTGCCGTCCGCTTGATTGGGAGGAGCAGTGAACGAAGGAGCAGTGAAAAAAAAAAAAAAAAAAAAAAAAAAAAAAAGGGGGTCAGTCCAGGTCAGTCCAGCAATTATCAGTTTATGCAAACACGCAGTCTATAGATCCTGTTTACAAACGCAGTCTCCAGATTCAAACTATAGGCCACATAATAAACATGTAAATAGTGAAAAGATTGACTTTGAAAAAAGAATGGTTCAAATATTTAATCCCAATAAACAAATGTTGGTGGTTCGCACTGATGTTATTCCTCTGTTCTCACACACTTCAGCGTCACAGTCGCTAGTTTAGATGAACACTGACATCTCATTGATCACAGTACATTGAAAGTAAACATAACCAGAAATAAGTGAGGCGTACTATATCATTCAAATATTATAAAGTTGTTGTTGTAATACGTGTCCAGGTGCAGGTCCACCATCTGATCTGGATCCGGTAACGGAAGGGACTGGTTGACACTTCAGGACTGCGGTGTCGTCGTGTTCAGGCGAAGGTCCTTCATCAGATCTGGATACGGGGGATCCGGCGGACTTCAGGACTGCGGTGTCGTCGTGTTCAGGCAAAGGTCCTTCATCAGCTCTGGATACGGCCGGGATCCGGCGGACTGCGGCAAACCTCGGGATAAACAGAGAGACTAGTATTAGCGTAGACACCATCCTTATGATGTAACGAGTACGACAAGATTTAAGAGAAGTGTTCCCGGTTCCGGCTGACCTAAACTATGCAGCCTAACATTGAGTTATACACTCACACTCTCTCCCTCTCTCTCTCTCTCTCTCTCTCTCTCTCTCCTCATTCTCTCTCTCTCTCTCTCTCATTCTCTCTCTCTCATTCCTCCCCTCCCCCCCCCCTCATTCTCTCTCCCCCCCCCCCCCCCATTCTCTCTCTCTCCCCCCCTCTCATTCTCTCTCTCTCTCCCCCCCTCTCATTCTCTCCCCCCCCCCTCATTCTCTCTCTCTCCCCCCCTCTCATTCTCTCTCTCTCTCCTTCTCTCTCTCCCTCTCTCTCATTCTCTCTCTCTCCCTCTCTCATTCTCTCTCTCTCTCCCCCTCTCATTCTCTCTCATTCTCTCTCTCTCTCTCTCTCTCTCCCCCTCTCATTCTCTCTCTCATTCTCTCTCTCTCTCTCTCTCTCTCCCCCTCTCATTCTCTCTCTCTCCCTCATTCTCTCTCTCTCATTCTCTCTCTCCCATTCTCTCTCCCTCTCCTTCTCTCTCTCTCTCCATTCTCTCTCTGCTCACCTCACTCTCTCTCTCTCTCACTCTCTCTCACACACACACACACACACACACTCAATCACACACACACAGACACTCTCGCACACTCAATCTCACACACACAGACACACTCGCTCACTCAATCTCACAGACACACAGACACACACACACAATCACACACCACACACACACACACACACACACACACACACACACACACACTATTTAGTATCATTCCCGGTTGTTTATACTGCTAAAATATAATTTGCTCAACATCACATATTAACCTGACATCGCTAGCTTCAACTTCGTTACTAGTACAACACGCTTGTAATTCGCTAGCCTGTTGGCATCCCATCCGTGCGCTATTTATTTATTTATTTATTTATTTTGCTCGCGCCTTTTACAAGTCCATCAAAGCTGTGGTAAGTAGTGATCAGTCAAAAAAAACGGTGAGTATTGTCTCCTCTTATTGTCACTTGCACTTCATGTAACATGTATAGCATAGCTTTCTCTGTCAGCACTGAGGGCTTTATATGTGATAAATGCAGGGAGACAGTCAGGCTGACGGAGAAGATTTCAGAACTAGAGACACGCATCCAAACTTTAATTGAGGATAGTAAGAGTGCAAGGGCTTTAGATACTGCTTTGGATGCGACTGGTTTAGTGAACACTGTACATTTCTCGGTTCCGGCTGAAGTAGAGCCCGTGCAGCAGGGCAGATGGGGACCGTGAGACGCTATAGTCGCGGGACAAAACACCGCTCTTCCGTTCCGATTACAACATTTAACAGGTTCCCCCCTCAGTGAAACACCCACTGTGAATCCTGTTGAATGTGCCCTAGTTATTGGTGACTGTTATTGGTGACTAAAGGCCCTTTCACACCGGACGCATAACGAAAAAGCGATAGTTCGCGTGCGAATAGTTCAGGTCAAAACCATTCACATCAGCCGCGACGCGAATTTGCGATGTTCAGAACGTCAACATTTCAAAACCTTCGCGCCGACAGCTGAGAATACATGACACTTCATCATCATCATCCAGTGAAGACGAGCTTTTCATTTCTTTAAAAGACAGATTCTTTATAAAGAATTGTAGACATTTAGGCCAAAGTGTTGAAGAAAAAAATCTTTGTCATTATTTTGTCATTATTTTCTGATATTAAAATTAAGAACGAAGATACACATTACACGTACACAACTTAATATACAAGACTTAAAGAACAGATCGAGAGTCTGAAGGGGAGTATGCTAATCTTGTAAAGGAGCTAAAACTTTGCCACAAAGAACGGGCCAAAGTAAGGATTATGCATTAAACATTTGAATTTTTTATTAATAAACTAGTGTTTTCTGTCAGTTTTCGGTATGAGACGCGCTCCAGTTCACTCGCCGCGCCTCCGTGTCCTAATATATTGTCTACTATATTTGCTTCTTATTTATTAATCCAGGCAATTTGTTGATGAAACATTGATAAAAATCAAGATACAATTTATACAAAACGAAATTCACTTTAAAGAAAGGCTTTCTACAAAACAAAACTTAATAAGTGGCCAAAATTATGTCTGACCCAATCCAAATGGTTTCGATATAGGCTATTGGGCATCTTATGATCCTTACTCATCTCATGCGGTTTCATATAGCTAATCAACATAGATGAAATAAAAAAAAAAACATTATATTATTTAAACATATATGAAACGTATGTTTAAGTTTTTTAACTTGTATTTAAGCGTCACCCTGCTCCGCTTTACTCGCATGCTCTGTGTGTGGCCTAACATGCATGCAAAAATAATATGAAACACAACCATGAATGATGAAAATATTCAATATCAATTATTTCCCTCCTAGTCACAAATGTATAAATCATCAGCACACACTTCATCAACTCACCGAGACACCAACTATCCCAGATATTTTATCCCATGCCTCGTTCTTTTGTAACTGGTCCCTAGCAAACAACGTCATGTCATAAATGATAGGGTTGAGATGCGGAAAAGGCAATATAAAAATGCTGTCATTATAAAAGGTTTCTAGTTTCAATGTAGCCTATTGCTTGTTTTTAGTTTCCATTTCATGTTGTGACGCTTCTCTCGCACATCATGCTGGTACGTCGGAGCGGCCAAAGCGTCAACAGCTTCGCCTTTGTTTCCTTGTATGTGATTGGCTGAAGCCTTTTCTGTCCCGCAAAAGTTAAAGAAAAATCGACATCGAAGCGAAAAAATAAAAGTCGTTTTTTCGCCGCAGCACATTCGCGTTCGGTGTGGAAGCACTCATTACACAAACAGCTGATCAAAAAATAAAACCATCGCGCAAATTATTCGTGCGTCAAATCGCGTCCAGTGTGAAAGGGCCTTAATGCTAATCGTAAAATTCTCTAAGATTATTTTTCATGTTGGCACTAATGATGTTCTACTCCGCCAGTCAGAGATCACCATAATTAACGTTAAAGAGGTGTGTGAACTCGCAAGTACGATGTCAAGCACTATATACGAAAAATAATCGATATTGCGACAGAAACTTTTAACTCTCTCTTTTCCAGCACTTTAGACACAGTTGCTCCGTTGCGTTAAACAAGATTAAAGAAAATAAGTCCAACGCCGTGGTACAACGAGCACACTCAGGCCCTTAAGAGAGCCAGAAAAATGGAGCGCAACTGGAAGAAAACTAAACTAGAGGTATTTCGGATTTCATGGAAAGAGAGCTCGATTGCTTACAGAGAGGCTTTCAAAGCTGCTAGATCTGCTTATTTATCAATCCTATTAGAAGAAAATAAACATAATCCTAGGTATTTATTTGAAACCGTGACTAACGAAAAATAAAGCTTCAAGCACAGAAGTTTTCAAGCGGCACAGCAGTAATGACTTTATGACCTTCTTCACTTACAAGATTGATAATATCAGGAGAAAATTATAATATCAGGGAGAAAATATAACTATGCTACCGTCAACTACAGTATCGCATCAGGCAGTGCATTGTAATCTCCATGAAGAAAAAATCGATTCATTCATTGCTATAGGAGAGGAAGAATTTTCTAAACTCGTTAAATCATCTAAATCGACAACATGTACGTATGTTAGACCCTATACTGACTAAGCTACTGAAAGAGATGCTTCCAGAGATCATAGATCCTCTTAAACATCATTAATTCATCTTGTCTCTAGGATACGTACCAAAAAGTTTTAAGATGGCTATGATTAAACCGCATGTTAAAAAAACGCAACTTGATCCTTCAGAATTAGTCAATTACAGGCCGATCTCGAATCTACCTTTTCTGTCAAAGATTCAAGAAAAAGCAGTTTTTTTCACAACTATGTTCCTTTTAGTGCTTCGTGCTGCATTTGACACTATCGACCACAACATTCTTTTAAATAGAGTTAAAAACTATGGCATTAGTGGAATTGCACTAGCCTGTCAGGAACCTGTAAAAAAAAAAAAACATCAATCCAGTCACCCCTGGACTACCGACTCCGTCATCTCTCGCTGCTACTACCCACTCTAACTTCGTCCTCTAACGTCTTAACGGACCTCTCATGTAACATTCCTGGATCTCTAACTCACAACAACATACGGAATCCTCTGCCATAACACAACTACTGCCTCTTCTAACGCTAACAACAACCTCCATCTCCTTACTATCTAACTAACTACTTAACCTTATCTACTAACTAACTCCTACATTACTCCATCTCTTTCTAACCCTCTAACCCCGTACCTTCGCAACATAACTTACCACCCCCCCGTCTACCTCCACACTACTCACTCTTTAACATAACATAACCTAACGGTCACCAACTTACCTCTACAACTTACTCGCGTACCAACATACAACTTCTAACGTTTTCCCACCCACCTCCACTATCCCTACCCCTCTCCAACCCTCCACTCTACCTCGATGCACCCCTCCCTTCCCCACCTACATACCATCCCCATACTCAGCCTACCTCCCCCAGTTACCCAAACCAACACACCGTCCCAACCGCCCCCACTAACACCTCCACCCCCTACACGTCACCCGTTCCACCCACCGACCCCAACCCAACACAACAAGCACACCCCCCTTTATACAATCCACCCACCCCCCCCCACAATCACCCAATCGTCACACCACAGAAAAACCACCACAGTCCCACCTGCACCCTTCCACCCACACACTCCACCCCCACCCATCCCACCCCCTACCACTACCCCCCCAACCCAACACCTCAACAAACCCACAACCATCTACCCACTACCCCTACACCGCCCAACCCCTACTTTACACCATTCCTCATCACACCACACTCCCCCCAAGCCGTCACAGACCATAACGAAACAATGACAAACAACATCATCCCATCCCACCTATCCAACTAACCTTCCCTCCTTACACTCCCTCCAACAACGCATCCCCCGGACTCACTTAAACTCATACCTTTACACGCTCAACGACCCCTACACAACCCAACTCAAACCTACCACCACCGACGTACTCCAACTCCCCCTCCACCCATACCTAAACACATGCACAAGTCACCCACCCTCCAAACCGTCATGACCCCCCTCTGCCCCACACACCTAACACCCACACCACACCCATTATAACTCTCTACTCTTTCATCTACACACCCACTAACCCTCACCACTCACTCTCCACTATACACCCACTACCCACAACATCCCATAAACTTACCCGCAACGACACTCCTTCCTACCCTTCCCCTTCCACCCCTAATCTATAACTTCTCCTACTAACTAACACTAACTCTACTCTTCCAACGTCCAAACTTCTTCTCTACTACGGCTTGAAACTCACTCACCTACTACTTTCAGAACTCTCTTAACCTCCCTTTCACTACATAACATACACCCTCATCAAACCCCATACTTCAATATCACACCCTCCCACCATCACACACTCACCTTCAACGAACACCTTACAAACCACACCTCTCCCATCACTACCCACAAACATTCTACACCGTCTACTATCCCCTCCCTTTACCAACTCAAACCAACTATACGTTCCACGGATACTAATCTTCCAACTAACCTCTACTCTCTAACTACTACTCTCCTTGCAACGTTAACATTAGTCGCACATGGCTACACTCTTAAAACTACACTACCGACCTCTCCCAAACGAACCAACTCAAGCACCTCGCACGTCTTCCAGCTACTAAACCCTTCCACCCTCCCGACCTCCCCACTCTCCACGGCTCTACCTACTCTCATCTTAACTCAAACCGTCCTCTACTCTGACTAACATAACTACCTCCTCAACATTATCTAACTAACTCATAACCAACCAACTCTCTACAACTCTCACCTCATTTACCTTACAACCTAATACTACTTACTTACCGTACTCTATCTATTTTTCCGACTTAACTCTCCTCTTCTAACATTATACTCTCTTAACTCTACACTAAACATACCACTTAACTGCTTAACCGTTACACTAAACTACCTTCAAAACGTCTGCAACTAACTAAATTCGGTCACACCTTCCTGACACCACGTCCATCCCACAAACGTCTCTACGCTACCCGACCCAAACCCCAATCAGAGAACCCACCCCCCCCCCGATACATTAACTTCAACTCCTAACTACTCAACTCTACTACTCTAACACTTTCTAACTGAGACACTCTCATCCTTCCGCTTCAACCTCTCATAACTTACTAACTACAACATAACTTTTTACACTACGCCGCCTCCACCACACCACTACCAACGCATTTACCGTACTGCGACTCACTCCTCACACCACTCCCCCGAAACTTGCACCAACTAACTACAACATTCACCCGGTTCTACACTAACGATAACACAACTCAACCCAACAACCACCCACCACTACGAAACAACACCCCTACCAATCACCAACCCTTCACTCAGATACACCACATCTCACTAACACTTTACCAAATCTCACTCGTCTCCTCACTATCCGTTACATACTCTACTTATTCTACTACACTCATCCTATCTCGCAGGTGTTAGTTAAACGCACATCTATTACTTTCACTCCCAACTACACTCTACACACTACGCAACACCCTCACCCGACTAACCTTAACCCAACAAGCTCGACCACCTCCCCAGACATTAAACCTACAAAACTTCGTACCACAATACCTCCTCTCTCTACACATCTTAACAATCATTCTCTACCGGCATCCTCCCTCCCACACACCCTCCTCTCCTCTCAAATACCACATACCCTTTATCCTACAAAGTCATTTGATTCTGTGGATCTTAACATTACTCACTTAGGCACCCTCCCTGGACCATCATGCCCAGTCAAAGTCCAGAACGTTGAACCTATGTCACACTTTCAAACACTCAGCCCCCTAGTAGTTCTGCTTCAACTCCACAATCATCTCATATCAAACTCTGGCCATACAGTACCGGAAACTGCCTTGGTCAGGGTCACTAATGAATCTGCTGATGACCGGCTCATCTTCCATCACTTCTCATCCTTCCGAACTCACCACAGCATTTGAACACCGAGGACCACCATATTCTTCTACACCACCTCCACTCCTCATTGGACTCTCTGATACTGCTCCGGCCTGGTTTACATCATATCTCACGGACAGACTGAGTAATGTATCCCTGGTGCTTGCAAAATCGAACGACACAACTCTGTCACTTAGTGGTGTCCCTTCAAGGATCAGTCCTTGCCCACACCCTCAGTTCAACCTCTTTACTGCTCCCCCACTTGGTCATGTCACACCGGCATGGGAATATCTTTCCATTGCTAGCTACGCTGATGAACACCCAAATTTACATCAAATCAAAAGTCCAAACCCCTCTGCGCCCCTTCCACACTTTCCACCTGCCTGGTGGAGATAAAGACGTGGATGGCGCTAACTCTGTAACTCAACAGCTTAAAAACAGCCATTCTGTTGGCACTCCGCACCAGACCCGTCGTCCACCCTCACCAGCATCACTTCTCTGGTCTATGACACCCACCTCTCATCCTCAGGTTCACAAACTCCTTGGTGATAGAAAGGACCCTCACATGGACCTTTGAGGCCCACATTAAACATCTTTGTAAAACCTCTTTTTCGTTCATCTCAGGAACATTGCAAATCTCTGGCCCTATGCTCACGTTCCCTGATGCCGAAAAACTTGTCCATGCCTTAATTTCCTCCATGCTGGACTACTGCAACGCACTCCTCATCGGGATACCAAGCAAGAACATCAAGCAGGCTGCAGTACATCACAGAACTGTCAGCTAGGATCCTGATGGCTTGCTGGAAGTACCATCACAAATCACACCCAGCCTCAAATCGCTCCATTGGCTTCCTTCCAGTATTCAGGAATAGAATCAAAAGTTTTCCCTTCTGTCCCACCCGCCTCCATGGCACTGCCCCCCTAATATCCTCAAACACTCAAACCCCCCAACCCCCCCCGTTCCTCATCGCGCCATCTCCGCTCTGGAACAGGGCCAACCTCCTCCACCCATTTGAGGACAAGGCTTCGTACATGGTGAACCGTGCTTTTTGTTCAGTTGCACCCAGTCTCTGTGGAAACTGTGACTCTTTTAAAAAAGGCCTTAAACCCCATCTTTTAGAAAAGCCTTTTTAATGGCTAAAAGTGGTTTATTATTAATGTTTCTATTTTTAAGCTGTTTTGCATGGTAGCACATTGAGGTCATTGAATTGATGTAAAGTGCGTTATTATAAAAAAATAATAAAATAGAAAATTAATAAAAATAAAATGTATTATTCTTATAACTGGGAGCCAGTGTTTAGAGCCTGAGGAACCTGGTGTGATGGGTTCATTAGTTTTCTGGTTCTGCTCACGTTCCTGTATGAGCTGCAACGTCTTGTGTCATTTTAGAAGCCCAGTGAGGAGTCCTATTACAATAATCCACTGCTGGTGATTAAAGTAAGCACAAGTTTCTCTAAAGTCTTGACTGGGAAAACAAAGCATCTAATTCTTGCAATATTTTTAGATGATAGTAAGCTGATTTAGGTTATTGCTTTGACATTCTACTGAAACTAAGCTCTGACTCTAGAGACACACCGAGATTCCTGCTTGAATTTTTAGTTGTTATGACTCCTTGAGTCAAAGGAAATGGCTTCACCTTTGCGAACTTCATCTTTGTTTCCAAATGCCAATGACTTCAGGTTATGACCTTTGTTTAACTGAAGAAAGTTTTGGCACATCCCAACTGTTTACTGTCATCGATGCATTAGGCACAGGGAGTCAATGGGGCTGTAGTCGTTAGACGAATAGGTAGGGCAAGTAGATCTGGGTATGTCGTCTGCATAGAGGTGGTAAGAGATGCGGTTACTTTCTCATTATTTGGCTCATTGGAGCATGTTACATGATAATAGGAGTGGCCGCAAGAATTGAGCTTGAGGGAACTCCGCAGTCAGGGATGTCCAGCTCAACTTATATGTCTCCTATACACACATAAATAACCTCTCCCTCCTAAGTATGAACTGAACCATTTTTAGGAACACCCCAGAAAGACCAACCCAGTTTTCCAGCCTGTCGAAGAAGTTTGTTGTGATCGACAGTGTCAAAATGCAGCACTGAGGTCGAGTCGTACAGCACTGAAATTTGCCTGTATCAGTATTTAAGCGAATATTATTTATTTAGTCTTAATGAGCGCTGTCTCTGTGCTGAGATGCGGTCCTGAAACCGGATTGAAAATTGTAAAGTATCCATTCAGCTTAAGAATATGTTCAGCTGATGAAAGACAACATTTTCAATGATTTGCCTATAAAGGGAAGATTTTGAGATCGGTCTAAAGTTTTGCTTAATATGGTCTTTATCCGATTTGCTCCCTTTTTCAGGAGGGGCTCAAATCGTGTTGTGTTTAAATGTCCTTCAGAAATAAATTATTTGATTGATTGCTTAAACAGTTAAACACACTTTTGAAAGAAAGAATGTGGGAAGCGCGTCAAGGGTGCTGTTGGATGTTTAAAGGTGCTTTATGGTTTCATCTAAATGTTGCCATTCAATTTCTTTGAATCAAGACTGAGTAACTACTTTTCTAAGGGTTGTGGAACTGATCTGTCTGACCCCATGCGGATCAATGATGTGCTGATCACCTTCTGTATTATTGAATTTTCTCCCAGAGAAGAAAGAAGCATACTCCCAGACATGCTGTCTGAGAGCATTCACTGGGAATCTGGCTTGGGGTTCGTCATCTCTCTATAGTAGCAAAAAGAGTGCGTGTGTTTTAGAGTATGCTGTTTATGATATTTGAAAGAAAGTCTGTCCAATCTTTGCTAGTATCCATATTGAAAGCATGGATGCTGGTCTTTGTAGATGTTATAATGGACTACAAGTTGTCTTCCGCCACAGCGCTCTGCTTTTCTACATTGTCTTTTCATATTTTGCAACTGCTGTTTCAGTTTCTCCAAGGTGCGAGAGTTTTGAAAAACATTTTTTATTAAGATTTTTTAAAAAAGAATTCTGCATCTATTTTTAAGGTGCACACCCGTGCTGAATTGTTTTTATTTTTTTTTATTTTTTTTTTTTTTTTGTTTTTGTTAACTGTAATGGGCCAGTGGGATTTTAGTGCATTATTGCATCATGACTAACTCATACTACCGACACAAGCAAAGTAACATCCACTTACACTCCCAACAAATCAGGTTTATGATTTAACATTAACAAACTTTTTCAGGATAACCAAATTGGAATCATAACAATATTCTAGTTTACAATATATAAACTGTACCCCTCTAATACTCCTTGTGATGTGATGAGAGAGAGACGCCCAAAAGCGAGATGCGGCAAAAACATCTAAGATAATTAGGCTGTCCACAGGAAAAAACAAACACAAAAGTTCAGGGGAGTCAATAGAACACAGGAACAGCCGGTTGGCATAACGAGAAAACAAATCCCCCTGCTTTCAGGACAGCGCGCGCAGGAATTGGCCGAAGAAACAGAAAGCAGGTTAGCAGCTTCGAGTCTCACTTCGAAGTCAGAGGACAGGTCGCTTGATGAGGACGCAGTTCGGTCTCGGCGTCAGGGTAAGCTGAGAAATTCAGAGAGCAAGTAACAGCATAAACAGGATATCTTCTAGCAGTAGACAGCGCTCCAGTAGGGACCGCGAACAGGACAGGACATGAGAGATAGAGAACATACAATACACAAAAGATTGCTAGGAAAAATCTGACAAAGAGACAGGGAAAGAGAGAACTAGAAAGAATCAGAAAAATCAGGGGGAAAAGAGGAACAGCGGGAGTTAATCAGCGCGGAGGAATGTAAGAGTGGAACAGCCATGAGGGTGAAGAGAGTAACAGAAGTGGATTTGGTTGCGTGTGTTGTGAGTGTGACTGTGTGTGTGTGTGTAACCACAGAGGGAGATAGAGAAGGAGAAAGAGCGAGCCAGGATCATGACACCTTGGTAAACGTTAGGCAAGTATAGTTTAATTAAATAAACTTCCCTTGCTCCCCCAAGTTTCGTCGTTCCCCTGTGTTCCTCTTCTTCCTCCCAAGAACCACAATAATTTTTATCTCTTTCCTAACCAAAAGTAATAGTGTTTTGAATAGGCCGTTCGATAATATTGAGGGTTTAGAAGGACTGTCTCTGATTGCGTCCTCTCCGCTCATGCCTACTTGAAAACCTTGACCGCCCGATGAACTAACCCATCAATCCATCTGTGGTTTCCACAACACCTCCCAAATGCCAACTCGTTTCTTGGAACGTATCCTCCTTGATTATGATCAATGTCAATTTACCTGTGAAATTGCGACGAAGAACTTGCACATCTTCTTAAGGAAAAGTTACAACTAATATTCCTTATTCCAAGTTCAGGAAGGTCAAGTGTATTTATATAGCGCTTTTCATTTTATAAATTGCAATCAAAGCAGCTTCACAGTACAATCAAATAACATAATTGTTTGTTTCTTAGTGGAAAAAACATCTCACGATTGAATAGGGCTGATCAATGTATTAATGCTGGTTAATTTAATTTGAATATCCCCAACAGAGCACGCCAAGGCAACAGTGGCAAGGAACCGAAAAACTCAGGTGACTTAATGGAAGAAAAAAAAACCTTGGAGAAACCCCGGCTCAGTCGGGGCCCAGTTCTCCTCTGGCGTTATTAACTAGGTGCCGGATTTACAGAAACTGTAATTTGGATACTGATTTTTGTTTTATTGTATCAACTTCGGGGTGGGTACGCGAACCGGAATGCACATCGTTTTAATCAGTAAGTGGGAAAGGATCCTCCATAGGGAGAGGCCTAGGTGGCACTACAGCACAGCGTTGGTCGAATCGGGTCCAGGCAAAGCCTCCTAGTCAGATCTGGATAACGGCTGAGGCGTAAGGGCTGGCTGGACAACCTCGGGATAAACAAAGACACTAAAATTAGCGTAATGCCTTCTTCTTATGAAGATGTAACGAGTCTACACATATCATCGCGGGGGTCATCTTTAAGGGAAGTTTCCCAGTTCCCGGCTGAACCTAAACTATGCCAGCCTAGCATTGAGAGTTATAGAAGTCAAACGGATAGCGGCGAGACTATGTGTGGGATAGCTAGTGGTTGTAAGTTAGCAAAGACGGTATGCAGGTGTTTATAGTAGTCTAGCTTTTGCACTGACAGAGTGTTCTGCCTTCCGGACAAAAGGTAGGAAGAACTGTTCCAAAGGTTTTGGTGGCTAAATAGGATAAGGTATCTACCGCTCAGCATCGATTTTGAACTTCTAGGTATTATCAACTGGCCCGAATTTTGAGATCGCAATAGAACGTGAGGGACTATAATGCGATTAAGAGCTCGCTCAAGTACTGCGGAGCTAAACCATTAAGTGCTTTGTAATAAACAACAATATTTTAAAATTTATACATGTTTAATAGGCACCAATGCAGTGATGACAGAACCGGGCTGAATATGGGTCATATTTCCTGGTTCTGTAAGAACCCTCTCGTAGCTGCAGGTTTTGGACCAGCGTATTTTATTTATTAAAGCGTGGCAGGGCAACCACCCAGTTAGAGCATTACAATAATCTAGTCTTGATGTCATGAAAGCATGGACATAATTGTTTTCGCGCATTTGTTAATGATAGGCATAGGTCGTAATTTAGCTAAAATTTATAAGATGAAAAAATGCCGGTTTTTAACAGATATACTAGATACTGACTATCAAATGAAAGATTGCTATCAAAGAGCACACCCTGGTATCCTAAACCGACGACTGAAGACCTATAGACAGCCATCAAGTGTTAGACAGTGTTCTAGGTTATTACGTGGGAAGTTGTTTTTTTATGTCCGAAATAATTAGAATCTCTGTTTTTTTTTAATCAGAGTTTAGTAGTAGAAAATAAAACTAGTCTCAATTTTTAAATCAGCTATGCATTCGTATCAATTAGTGGAATTGGTCAAGTTTCGTTTTAGGTTTTTGAAGAAATATACAGCTGAGTAGCATCGGCATAACATGAAACTAATTCCATGTTCCTAATGATATGTCCTAATGGTACATGTACAGAGTGAACACCAGCGGTCCTAGTACTGAGCCTTGTGGTGACGTACCATAGCTTGAACTTGTGATCGATAAGACCATCCTCTTCATTTACTGCATAAAAACTGATAACGGTCAGATACGTATGAGTTTAAACCATGCTAGTGCAATCCACCTAATGCCACATAGTTTCTAGTCTATTTTAAAAGAATGTTGTGGTCATTGTGTCCAAATGCAGCACTAAGATCAAGTAACACTAATAAGGAGATACAACCAGATCGGATGATAAAAGTAATAATTTGTAAGTCTCTAATAAGAGCTGTCCTCAGATACTATGGTGCGGTCTAAATCCTGACTGAAAAATCCTCGCAGATATCATTTTCTTTCAAGAAAGGAACACAGTGTGAGGATACTGCTTTATTCTATATCTTTGACAGAAAAAAGGCAGATTTAGAGATGCGCCGTAATTGACTAATTCTGAGGATCATGTTGCGTTTTTTTTAACAAGCGGTTTTATCATAGCCAAGCTTAAAGGTTGTTTGGTACGTATCCTAGAGACAAAGACAATTAATGATATGCAGAAGAGATCTATGATCTCTGGAAGCATGTCTTTCAATACATAGGTCGGTATAGGTCTAACATACAAGCTATGTCGATTTAAGATGAATTAATCGAGTTTTTGCAGAATCTTCGCTTTCCTAAAGCAAGCAAATGCCTAACAATTTTTCCTCAGGGAGACACAATGCCACTCCCGATGCGATACTGTAGTAGACGGTAGCATAGTTAAAAATTTTGTCCCTGATATATCAATCTTATAAGTGAAAGAAGTCATAAAGTCATTACAGTGTTGGCCTGAAAACTTCTGTGCTTGAAGCTTTCTTTTTCGTTAGTTTTTAGCCACTGTTTCAAATAAATACCTAGGATTATGTTTTATTTTTCTTCTGAAAAGGGTTGAAAAAATAAGCAGATTTAGCAGCATAAAGCCTCTCTGTAAGCAATATCGAGCTCGTCTTTCCAAGAAATCCGAATACCTTGTTTAATTTTCTTCCAGTTGCTCTCCATTTTTCTGGCTGCTCCTTAAGGCCTGATTGTGCTCGTGTACCACGGCGTTTGGAACTTATTATTCTTTAATCTTCTTTAAGCGCAACGGAGCAACTGCGACTAAAGTGACGTTTAAAAAGAGAGAGTTAAAAGTTTCTGTGCAATAATCATAGTTCTTCTAAGCTATCCGGGATGATGAATGATGAAAACTGATTAGGAAAATATTGAAAAGCAATCTTTAAGTGGCAGAAGTATAGGTCTAACATATTTATAACACAGGGTCTTGCTTTGCAGCTGGCTAATGTAATTACATGAGACTAGATAATGGTCTGAGATGTCATCGCTCTGCTGCAGAATTTTCAACGGCATCACCATCTATTCCATGTGATGATATTAGATCTAAGAGTAAGGAATAACGACAATGAGTGGGTCCCTGACACTGTCTGACCTCCAATTGAGTTTACAAATGTCTATAAGTGCCAATTCCCGTGCATCTTTTTCATTATCTATATTAAAAATATTAAAATCACCAACAGTTAGTACTTTTATCGTTAGCAAATACTAATCTGATAGAAAGTTCCTGCAAATTCTTTGATAAAATCTTTATGGTGCCCCCGGTGTCCTGTAACAGTACCAGCAGAAATCTCAACTGATTTATCGTTTAAAACTATATATTTTTACATTAAGCACCAACACTTCAAAAGAAAATAATTAAAAACAGATTTCTAAGTGGTTTGAAGAAAATATTACTATAAATTTACGAGCATCACCCTCCCCTTCGTTTTAGACGAGGTTCATTTTATAACAGTAATCTTGTGGGGTGACTCATTAAAGTAATGTAGAACGATTGGTTTTAGCACAGGTTCTGTCCAAACACAGCACATCTAGATTATCATCCTGAAATCATATCATTAACTATGAGCGATTTTGAAGTAAGGGATCGAATATTCAGCAACCCAAGCTTTATCATTGCTCATCTGTAATTATATCTGTTTTTTTTTCTATTGACATCAAATAAATTTTTTACCTGACGTTTTTTGGATTCCAAATTCAGGGGAACAGACGTCTCTATAATGAATAACTAGGTGAAAGAGGCCTCTATGAGATGGGATTTATCTGACCTTGGTGACGCGAGACCGCTCAGACAGGTCGGTTTAGCCAGTCTGTTCTGCTTCCTGACCTGGGCCCCAGATTGTCATGTTTTAGGTCTACGAACTATGGCCATATTACTAGAGAGAAGAGCAGCACCATCCAGGAGGGAATGAAGCACTACTCTTTTCCAACAGGTCAGGCTTGCCGCCAAAAACTTTTCCAATTGTCCATAAGAAGGTCTATGTTATTCAACGGACACCAGCTTAGACACCCAACCATTGAGTGAGCCAATCGGCTAACTAACACATCACTCTCCTGCGGAACAGTAAGGGGGCCAGAGAAAAATACAGTTGCCAGACATCGTACTTGCGAGTTTACACACCTCTTAATAATATTTTGGTGATCTCCGACCGGCGGAGTCGAACATCATTAGAGCCGACATGAATAATGATCTTAGATGAATTTACGATTAGCATTACCAGCACTTTTAAATTTGCTTTGATGTCAGCGCTCTGGCTCACCGGCAAACCTTGACTATGGTGCTGTGTCCTCAATTTCACGTTCCGTGGATCGAATCACCAATTACAGGGCAAACAATCAACAGAATTCTCAGTGGTGGGTGTTTCACTGAGTTGGCAAATCGAATTGTTTAGGTAATCGGAACGGAAAGTTGGTTTTTAATGCCGCGACAAGAGCGATCTCTCACGGTCAAGATCTGCCCCCTGCTGCGTGGCTTCTACACAGCCGGAACCGAATCATGTCAGATTCACTATGCTAGGCGCACCAAAATAGTATCTAGAAGCACATAGAACTAATCCTTACTATCCCAATTAAAGTATTGGATGCGTGATCTCTAATCTCCTGAAATCTTCTCCGGTCAGCCTGACTGTCTCCTCATTTATCACAAATCAAATCCTATATTGTTGCCATCGGAGAAGGCTCATACTAAACAAATGACATGTGACAGTGACAATAACAGGACAGACATTACTCACCGTATTGAGGTTGACTGATTCTTACTTACCTGGGCTTTGTATGAACTCAAAGGCGCGGCGCGCGAGAGAAAATAAATAATAATTAAAATGAGCGCGGTGGCGCGTAACACTAGCGTGCTGTCTAACAATAACGGAAGCTAGCGATGTAAGGTAAATCTGAGATGTGGGTAAACTGTATTTTATTAATATAAACAACTAGAAATTATAGTAATGAATGGTTCAAAACAAACGAAATACGGAAGCTAATACGAGGCGTAGAGCTTACAGCCTCGACGCAAACAACTCACAGCAGGCAGGAAGGCAGACAGGAGCAATCCGATCAGTGAACAGCGATGATCGCGATCAACAACAAAGCCACGACTCCAGAACTGCTCAGTTAAATACTGCACTTTACGGCCACCTTTTTTGCCAGCAAATATCTCCGCATCAACAAACTTTCCAGAGTGGTAAAGCAATCTTAACTTCATTAAGATGAGATTGATCGAGAGTCAAAGAAATAATGATTTGGATCAATAATGCCATCAACGTTTAAAGACGAATTATTCACAATAAGCCATTGATTCATAACAAGGAAGAGTTCTTAGAGAGGCATCGTCAAGTCTTCCATGACACTGACCGATAGTAACATTCAAAACATGAACGAATGGTGCCGTATGCAGCCGCCGCTCCCCAATACCCCCGGCATGACTAGCTGAAGGGGCATGAAAATGAACTCACACTGTTAATCTCAGCTAGAAAGGCTTCAAGTGCATTCATAATCACCATTGCTTTGAGGGGGTTCTTGGCACATTGGCAGCTCCCCCACAAAGTTTGTTCCCTGATCACAATGAAGTTGACTAACGTGCACCTCTAAGAACTGCATAAAGCAACGTAAAGCTTAATAAAAGCATCTGTGAAAAGTCTTTTCCAGCATTTCTATATGAACTGCCCGAGAAGATAGGTCAAGAAAGATAAACCCAATCACTTACATTCTTTACGCCCTGATTAAAATGAAATGGGCCGAAACCAATCCATCCCACAAAAATGAAAAGGGGTCTAAAACTTCAACACCGTTCTTCAGTAATGCAGACATTTGTTGCTTCCTGCTGCTGGTTCATTCTCTGTCTAACGGCACTGCACACATTTATATATTCAACTTAGCAACTAACTTCTCCACCAATGACCCAAATCCATTGGCCCCGAATGTTCCATCAAGGTTTGGTTTCGGCTTGATGGCAACCTGATCATGATAGAACGAAAAAATTCAGGTTAGAAATGTGCTGTCTTTAGGCAGAATAATTGATGCCGTTGTTCGGATAAGGGTTACCGACCCTTAAGCCTCCCACCGACACAAAGCAGTCCCTCAACAAGCATGGGATTGAGATTAAAAAGAGGACTAGTCTTCGGAAGACAGTTCACTAGCCCTCTACTTTGAAGCGCATTCAACACTTTAGGGAATGAGACAGCTGAACAAAGCTTATTACCCCGGCCGCACTTTCCTGCGTCTTCAGCAGTCCACTGTATCGCTGTTTTTTTTTACCCTTGACCCCACCTCCTTAATTCTAGCAACCACCTTAAGAAGTGTCGTCCCGGTGGAAAACCGTCCCTGTCCGTTGAAGACGTTCCATCTGCTCAATGGCCTTACTGCCCATGACTTGAGGCCAATTTTACCTCAGATTCTCCAACACACAACTCCACAGATGTTCAATCAAGTGTTTGGATGCACTTCTCGTTCCAGAAACTTTGGGCCCAGTAACCAACTAGCTGATGATATGTCCACTGTACGAAGACCTCTGGAAGTATGGTCAGCAGGGTTCTGTGTTGTATTAACATAGTGCTAATTATTTGATCGGTGGTTTCTCTTATCAACTGAACTCTGTTTGCCACAAACACGTGGAACCTTCTTGCTTCATATTGATGTCAGCCAAAACGACCTGAGAGTCTGTCCAGAAATATTCCTGGTCAATTTTCATCTGAAGCTCTGCCTTCAACAAAACACTCATCCTAGCCGCTGTTACTCCTGCTGAAAGTTCCAGTCTTGGAATACTTGTGACCTTTGTAGGTGAAACTCTTGCTTTAGCCATAACCTGACAACAGTGGATCTCATTTTTCTCATTCTTATATCTAAGGTAGGAGCAAGAACCATAACCGGCCACACTGGCGTCCGAGAAGTGATGCAGTTCTACTCTCACAACGTTCCCAAAGTTCCGAGGGTGATAACATCGGGTATGATAATTTTCTTCAACACTTGGAGGCCGGGTTTCTCACTCCTCCCACTGTCTATTCAAGCCTTCAGGCAGTGGATCATCCCATCCAAATGCCTTTGTGGCACAGCTCCTGCAAAATACACTTTCCATTCAACGTAAAGGGAGCCATGAACCCAAGTGGGTCATATAAGGAGGCCACAACTGACAGACGACCTCGTCGTGTTGGAAGGGTGGTCTTTTACATTGAGATTGAAGCTGAAGGTATCTGTATCCATGGACCATTGAATACCGAGTACATGTCCTTCTGATGTTTAATACCGGATTAAGGTCAAGTGGGACGATGTTTACCGCTCTTTCTGAGGGGGCCACACAGGTAAGAACTTCTTTGTGATTTGAATTGAACTTGTGCAGCCTTAGACCTACACGTCGACAAAGTTCCTGTGCCTCAACAATGAGCTCCTTTGCCTCTTCGACTGCTGAAACACTTATCAATCCATCGTCCACATAGAAATTGTTTTCCTCAAATCCGAGGCTACGTGATAATCCACTTGATTTTGCCGTGCCAGAGACTTTAACCCAAAATTAGCGCATCCAGGAGAGGAAGCAGCACCAAAGAGATGGACTGTCATTCTGTACTCTTTTGGTTCTGTTGTTAGTTTTCCACACTCCCACCAGAGGAATCTAAGATAATTGCGACTTTCAGGGGAGACATGGAATTGGTGAAACATCCTTTCGATGTCACAAGTCACGGCAACCTCCTGCTTTCTAAAGCGACACAAAACACCTATGAGAGAGTTAATTAAATCAGGACCAGTCAGCAGGTTATCATATAACGAAATGCCATGAAATTTTGCAGAACAATCAAACACAACTCTCAGTTTATCAGGCTTCTTGGGATGATATTCACCCCATGATGAGGGATGTACCAGACGGCCTCACCCTCCCCAACTGCAGGTGCTAATTCTGCTTCACCTTTAGATATTGTTTCTAAGTTGAAACCTCGGACTTGAAGGCCACTGGCGGTTTTACTTGCTATCACGGTATTAACAGCTGTCATTGTAGCGGATCAGTAGACGCACCACAGGGTCAGCCTCAAATAAAGAGAAAACCAGCCGCGTCTTTTCGCTTTTGCGTGTTTACTGCAAGCATAAAATGGGACAGTTACAATCATCTGTTCTGGATTGACAATCTCTCTTCAGAGTGCTTTCCGCAAATTCCATATTATAAGATGTATTTTCTTTACAGTATCTTCAATGGTTCCATTTAATAAGATGCATAACACCAAAGGCATATTTTTTATGTAGAACTAATAAGATTTATGAATTCTGAAAATTATTAAAACAGTAATGAAACAAAAGAATACAACTCATACCTGCAAGCATAAAATGGGACAGTTACAATCATCTGTTCTGGATTGACAATCTGCAAATACATCATTCAGTTAGTACATTGTCCCATATTTCTAATATGCAGGCAACTTACAATATCAAAGAAACAATTCACAGTTTCAGCTTGTTCTTAACACACATAACATGCTTTAAATCATGAACCACATTACCCAGAATGCACCATTGATTACTGGCGCGCATTTCACTCATGTCATTAAAATGAAATTAAATGAAACCCAGATCAACATTAATAAGCATCCTCATACCCATGAAAACCAACATAGGACATTAACTGATACTTAAAGTGTTATACCGTTTATAGAAATATGACACAATTGCACGTTTAAAGCAATGCAGTTTATGTACTATATTAAACATGAAGAACCATCTATTTAACAAACAACAGGGTCACCAACAGTATTACCACCATATTTAGTTCTGATTTCACAATAACTTCTATTTAATATGCTCTAAGACCTTGTTTGAATTGTCCATTAACGGAGACACATACCTCTCTTCAGAGTGCTTCCCGCAAACTGGAGAGCGCAATACGCGAGGAACATACCATTGATTGAAGAAAGGGGAGGATCATACCAAATCAGTAACACTAAAGGACACAACACATCCTTCCAATCAAACTCATGCAGTACAGGGCAGTAGTGCAATTATAATGTTTGATAACCACAAAGACTAAATGCTGGTTGCTGTATGTTAAATTCGATACTGGCGTTGATTCAATATTCCAACTTCCCCCACCTTAATGAAATGTGGATCATTCCTTGCTCAATCTCTCTCTGCATCTGATTGAGAAGCAACTAATCTATTTAGTAAAGTTTGATGAATTATAAATTTTTCACACCATTACATCATCGTGCTTAACTTAAGCTGTACCGGTTGCGTATTGATATTCAATTCAAAGGTCAATTCTTCCAAAACAAAGGTGGAATCACTCTGGGTGTCAAGGAGCGCATAAGTAAGAATTTCTTTCTGGGGCTCCGTTGTTGAAGACACAAAAACTGGAACAATACTGGAGGTAGCAGAAGCATGTTGTGTCAATGCATGGGACATAACCCTTTGGATCTCCGTACTCGAATGTTCTCCTTCAGCTGAATCTTTACTTGCCGATTCCGAATTTCTTTCGATGTCAGGTTGGATGCCGCCGGCTACATGTGCCACATAGGTGCCGCCTTTTACAGTCTTTGCTAACATGTCCCTTTCCAAGGCAGCCAAAGCACAGGCGATTTTCATAAATAGTGGCCCTTTTCTCTTCCATCGTCTTCGTAGCAAAGGTTGGACACTTTACAAACCAAACAAGGTGGCTTTGGCCTTAAAAATTCCTCATTCACCGAGCTGGAAGTTTTCATTTGGGTGCTTGTGTTCAATGCTTTAGCTCTCCTTGGAAACCTCTCCTCCGAAGGTTTCAAATTCATCAAGGCAAGGGAGGCAATAGGATTACAAGCTATTCTAGCTTCTCTTTGCATAAACCCTGTAAAATGCATAAAGCTTGGATAATCACCAGATCTATCGAGTTCTTCCACAACAATACGACTCCATCTATGTACCATCCATTCAGGAAGTTTTTTAAGAAGCTTATGATTTTCCTCACAATCGTTGAGAATTGACAAGCCCTTAACATGAGGAATGGCTTCCAAACAGCTTTGCAGAAAATCTGCAAACTCTCTAACAGCTTTGGGATCATTCGCTGCTATCTTAGGCCATTTCATGAGTCGCTCTCATAAAGCCCGTTGGACAATGAATGGACTGCCATATCTTTCTTGTAAGACTGTCCATACACCAGGGTATCTTCTCCATTCAGCATCTTCTGAGTTGCGGTAGCAAAAACCTTCCACAGGTTTTTACTTTTTACCTTTACCTCATTGTCTACTTGAGGCTGCTCTAGCTTTGTTTTTTCCTCCTCTAATTTTACCTTCATTTCAGCATCCCTTTGCTTGATGTCTGCTAGCATTTGCCTTTCCTTAAGTTTCCATTCGTACTCCAATCTGTCAAGCCTTGCTTGTTGAGCGTGTATAATTTGAATAACTTTGGCCTGTTCCATCTTTGCTGCAAGTTCTGCTTCCGCATCTGCGCGTTTGCTGGAGGACCTGGAGATGGCGCTTGACTGATCATCATGTCCTTGTGACGATCGTAAGGTTACTGTTTCTGTATTTCCAAAGACAGATCCATAATCATCCTTATTTAGCACCATCCTCACTCTTTCCTTCTCAAGTTGGTCATTGAAAGGCTGCTCCATATCCTTTATCCTCTCACGCACAAGATCACCAACCTCTGTGTTTAACATGTTGCAGGCATCCATCTTCTTAACAATCTCTGGATTGGTAGTTTGATTGTGGCGAACAGGCTCATAGTGTTGACACACTTTGGCATGTTTAAATTTAACATCCTTTTCAATTTCCTCTAGATCATCAGGTGAACAGAAAGTCTTTAACTTGGCTCTAATCTCCTTTGCTGTCCCCTTCCAGGATTCATATGATTAATAAAAAGCCTTCTCATTTTTCTTGGCTTCTAGCTTATGCAACTCTTGGCCTTTTTCTGTTAAGGTTCGCTCACGAGAGTTAGACCTCACTTGTTGTGCCTTGGGGAGACTATCTATATTTTCATTTAACATTATACTGTATTGATATCCTATTTTACACTGAACCCTTAAAATGTTATGTCCAAGTAACAACTAGTTTTGACCTTAATGTAACAATTAAACTATGTTACCAATCATATCAAACATCATACACTTAAAAAAATACTCATCAAAGTTAGTAATCAATACAGTACAAATAACCATGAAAATACTAAAGTATTTCATAAAGAGAAAATAATTATAATTCCCCATGAGACATTACTAGGTCAGAATTGAAAATACCTGATTATAATTACATTATAAAACTTTTAACTATTTTCAAACCTCACATTATTTCACACCCACATTTCTCATTTAGTAGTATTAAAACCTTTAAATATTTTAAAGCAACTATCCATATGAGCAGGTAGCTTTTGTCGTCACACCAGATCAACTTATTAGACAGTTCGTATAGCTGTGGTGGATTTCACTCTCCAGCAAGCCAAAGTCTTTTTTCTACAGCTGCATCCCGCATGTGTGTGTTGAACTTCGGTATACCTTTAACACCATGACACGCAACGGATGGCTTACGTAGCGTCAAGTTTCACTGTAGCAGCCCTTGGCATCAATAATCCCGTGTAGAGTTCGACCGGGATTACACAAAGTAATGGAGCCTTTTATACATTGTCGTGTTTCTTTAGAAATAAAAAATGGACAAATTAAGTCTTTGGACACCTCAGATGTAAAGTTATTCGCTGTCAAAGTGACGCCAAAATGAATGGGAGTCAATGAAATGCTAACAGCAGGTGAAGTTCTGCTACAATGGCGGCTCCCGTGAGGCTTCAACTTCCGGCTGATGGATTACCCCCTTGGTTACCACTGAGAATTGTCTGGTTTTAACCAGGCTATACAGGGAGGCTGCAGACCTGGAGCCGGTAGATATACACCCTGGCAGTCTTACTGTACGTTCACACCGCTGCCGACTTGAGCTTCCAAAGCGGCGGGAAGTCATTCATTTTCAATGGAAGCTGCTTCTCTCAGCTGCAAGGAGCGTCAAATCCCTAGGTGTCGCGTTTTAGGCGTTTTGAGCGTCAATCAGAAAGTTGAAAGAAGCTCAACTTTATGGTAATGAGCTATGACGCGGTTCAGCGGCAAGCAGCGGCATAACGCCAGCAACCAATCAGAATAAAGACGTCCTTCGCTCTGGCTGATTCCGGAGAAACATACGATGTGAACTTTCGTTCCTACCAAAACATTAGTTCCGAGAAAATGGAGGAGAAGTTAATAATCGCCGTTGCTGGGTTTCCTATCATATATGATATATGATGGGGTGGTGATGGCGCAGTGGATAAGACACATGCCTTTGGTGTGAGAGACCCGGGTTCGAATCCACTGTGAGACACTAATGTGTCCCTGAGCAAGACACTTGACCCCTAGTTGCTCCAGAGGCGTGCGACCTCTGACATGTATAGCAATTGTAAGTCGCTTTGGATAAAAGCGTCAGCTAAATGAATAGATGTAAATGTCAATGTAAATGATATGACTCTGTTTGCTTACAGGGACCAGTGATGCACATTTGAGAATGGGCGTGACTTTTTTTTTAAATATTTACGAATGCTCGTTTTAAGCGGGAATGCATTTCATTTGCTCACGGTGACAACGATTTGACCAATTGAACTAATTCAAATAACAGCTTAATGCAAATAATAATAATAATAATAATAGCTAATTATTATTTTTTCCCCCCACCAAATGTGACCAAAACGGTTATAAAAATGCTGGCATTATAAAAGGTTTCTTCAATGTATTGCTTGTTTTTTTCTGTTTATTACATTTCATTTTGTGACACTTCTCTTCTCCCTGCTACGTCAGAGCGTCCAAAGCGTCAACAGGCTTCCTTGACAGAGCGGTTAGAGCTTCTTTGCCGATCAAGTCGGCGGCGGTGTGAACGTACGGTTACGC
Source organism: Meda fulgida (assembly GCA_030578275.1). Lineage (NCBI taxonomy): Eukaryota > Metazoa > Chordata > Actinopteri > Cypriniformes > Leuciscidae > Meda > Meda fulgida. The sequence goes on from CM060623.1 coordinate 2,841,574, forward strand.
CCCTGTTGTTATTAAAATATCTGTAGATATTCTTTCACTCTCTTCACTCAGCCTACAGAAGACTAGGCCTATTTGTTTTTGTGAATTGAAAAATTAAAAATACACATAGTTGGATGAACTGTGTTATGACAAGTAATGATATGACCTACTGCAGTTATAGGCCTATTCACCGTAGGTTTTTACATACAGGAGACTGAGAAAAATATGTTGTCGTGAATTTATATAAAGTCACTTTTAGATATGAACCATATTTAGCCCATTAGACATACAGTACCGTGTAATCATATGGATCCTCGATGAAATATCTGCTGTACTATTCTCTATTGGTCGTCATACAGCTACAAAACAGTGTCCTACATTGCATTTCATGAAGACAAACACAATTTATCCCTTTCCTAAAATTCCAAGGGCCATTTAGAAGAAAGAGACAACATTGTTGTTCACAAAAAAATAATTATTAACACCATTTATGAATTATGAAGACTCCCCTATTTATTTTTTTTTTGCCACTCTTTTTTATCTATTTTTCTAACCTCCTGTCAAAGGGCTCCCGCTCACTGGTAAAAAAAAAATATAAATAATAACATTAAAAAAAGTTACAAAGGACATCCATGGTGAATTGGATCTTGACACTATGGGTGTGTGTGTGTGTGTGTGTGTGTGTGTGTGTGTGTGTGTGTGTGTGTGTGTGTGTGTGTGTGTGTGTGTGTGTGTGTGTGTGTGTGTGTGTGTGCTGCCCAGAAGTGATGTCAGGTGAGTGTGTACAACGGCACAGGCTCTTGTTGGTGGACCAATAGTGGAAAAGTGTCAGGCCACTTTGATTTATTTTGGCCACCAATGATGGACTGTGCAGAGAAAATTGAAAATGACATTAAAAACATGTCCATGTGTGTCTCTGTAAGTCGTTTATTTCGTAAGTCGTAAAAAATGAGAGATTGGTTGTTTATGAGTTTAGAGAGATAGAGAGATTTTCATTTCCTTAAGTAGATGAAGCAAACACACCTTTATGAGATGCAAGTTAAAGAGAACTTGGTAAAGACAGAGTATGATAAAACACACATTAAGTGCAAAGATCCTACATTTTAGTCCAGATCAGTAAGCTTTTTCAAGAAAAAATGTATATTAAGATATCAATTAGATAATTAGATCATCTCATTTATAAGAAACAACTCAAACCAGAATCTACATTCAAACCATGTGGGAAAAGTTTAGGTATTATCATGTATGATGTTGGAAATAATCAAAATATTTGAGTGTGTGTGCACTGCAGTTTAACTCTTTACTCAGAGAAAGAGATTTACGTACATATATAAATGTATATGCCTATTATAAAAGTGTCTTAATAGCATGTACACGTCATGCGCTCTAGCAGAGCAGCTGCTGTGACGTCACAGGCAGCGCGAGTTCAATATGACGTCACAGACTGAGTTGTTCAACAGCGATTATCAGTCAGTCACTAGCAGACGACAGTGTTTCATACTCTGAATACGTTGTAATTTAATTTACAATATATATTGAGTTACTTTGTCGGAATATTCAGCTCAGGTGATCATAACCTTAGTCGCTATCGGACGAAGTGTGAAACTGCAGTCTACAAGATTGTTACTTCAGTTACTTCAGACTCATCCAGCCTTCTCATTAACGGTAAGGAGAAACTTATAATATATGACACTTGGCTAGATATATGAATGTTTTTTTTTTCAATTAAGCTCTAGAAAACATCATTGTTACTGTCCCAGCTGCATACGACTAGCGGGCCATTGCGCTGGTTAACCGTCATTTTACCACAGTAGCAGTTAACTTATTTGCAGTTAAAAAAAAAACATTAACTTACACAATGAACCATGGTTTTACTTGTCTACAACCATTATGGTTTATCTTTGATTGTTGTAGTAAAACAGTAAGTTAACTACAAATTTAACGTTAACCATGATTGCAAAACTTTTACTTAAATACAAGCAAAATTGTACTTGCAAAGATATGTGTAAGTTAACGTTACACAGAGGAAATATTTGCCAGTTATTGTGCTGTAGCTTGGCGTGTTTAGCACTGCTGTGCTGTGGACAGATGGCTACTAAAGTTTTTGATATTAAGCAGTGGCGGCTGGTGACAAATATCTTAGCTGTGTCATATTCATATTCATATTCTGTCGGTTTCAATAGTCTGGTAACATGGGAGTATTTTAGTGTAGTGGCTTCGAGGTTGCGGAATGCTCTTCCTCAAGACATCTGTCCAACATCCACCCTTCTCTCCTTCAAAAACACATTTTGTCTGTATATTACTCTTCAGCTCACAGTCTGTAAATTATACATTGTTATGGATATGCTATTTGTTTGAATCCCTCTTTGTTTGTATCTTTAACCTAACTTTGTAAGTGACCTCTGTATATTAGGCCTACTTTCTGCCCTTGGGGTGTGTATTGTGCTTTGATTGGTCTATTCCTTACCCAGTCCCAGTGGTTCTCAATCTTTTTAGAGTTGTACCCCATGAGGATTTTAACATCCTTCTGCACCCCCACTCTTCAGGCACACATTTTTCAGTAAGGGACCAAATTTGCCACCCTAAATCAACTTTCCAGTACATTTTTTATCTTTACGAATACCTTCATAAAATAAATAATGCTTTAAATTAATAAAAATAGAGAAATGTGCAATTATGGTAAAAACGAAGTGATGCTTTTAAATATTAGTAGGTGGTGAGTCATCGAGTCATTCATTCAGTAACGAAGCAAGTGGATGTATTTATGAATTAATAATTGAATCATTGACTCTAATGATTCGTTCAAAGCCGCAGATTTGTTCACAAACACTGCTGTGTGCTGCAGTTCTGCTGTGACTTTCGTTGGAGCTATTATTTTGTTGTAAAAACTACTGACAGCTGTGTTGTAGCCTAAATGAACATACCTTAATATTAATATTTCATTTGTTGAACTGTTGTATAAAATCAATGTCACATTTGCAATCGTGTTGACCTTCATATAATGTGATCAACATTAAACACAGGAACTCACACAGGGAATCTTATATCGATCTCCATGCACAGCCTGTGTCTATATAGTTCTGCATGCTAGTAAGTGCTAAATCCCTTATTTTACAAAGATACATGGTCTAGAACGGTACGTTAGTGCGATTTGCCAAGGCAGCAATCTATCTGCACGAGGATGTCATGTATTTACAGAATTTTACCTGAGAAAAACATGCTCAGTTTAAATCTTATTTTAAGGTGAGGTAACTTAGAATTAAAGAGTTTGAGAACCACTGCCTTTACATATCTTTGTAAAGCGACCTTGGGTGTTGGAAAGACACTATATAAATACAAATAATAATAATAATTATTATTATTAATAACCACCCAAACACATTTTTACTCAAACTGCATGATACCAGTGCTTTGTGATAAAGTCAGTAATTATTTAATGCCATATTACAAGGCTGATGCATTCTTATACAAAAACAAACAAATTGCTCAAACTTTCTATTTGCATTTGAAATTTAACTCAAACTGTTTAGTTACTTTCTCAGACAGGTGCTGCTTCCCTCACTCCAGTAAAGCCTGGTGCACAAGGCAGGATAATTAGGCCGATTTTAGCCCCGATTACCCCTTCCGACAAACTTAAGGATGCTCCGATTATCGTAAAATAATCGGATCAGATATTCCTGCCGTGTGTGGTGTGTTAAGACTGCTCTCGTCTGCTCGAAAGGTCGCCGCTCGATCTCAAACCGGGGATATCCAACATGTTGGATTTTTTTGGCCCGTTTCCCCTCGCGAGTGGGTTCCCCCAGGGACAAACGAGCACGCAGCCTGTGGACTGTGGCGTGTAGCCAATCAGAAAGCTAAGTGACGAGGCACAGAGGAAGCACCGGGAAACAAAATCAAAACAGCCGGCTGTTTTCTGTTAAAAACTATCGCCACTGCATCCTCTTCGTCCGCCATGATTGTTTACTCTGAAGTCACGTTTGATCTTGAGGGATTTTGCGAGACTGACCTGGGAATGCCTGGGAGTCAAATCGGTTCGTGTGTGATGTGTTGATTTTGCCGTGTGGCTGCGCACCACACACTGTACGACCAAATCTGTTAGACCCGTGATTTTTTATCGCCGTGTGTGGGGTCTCTCAGGTTTTGAAAATCGGCCGACAATTTTAAAATCGTCCCGTGTGAACCAGGCTTTACTGTCCATGCTGGATCTGTCACTGTTGTTTTAAAAAGTAATCACCAAAACAAGGCATTAGCATGACCGCGTCCGCATTTTGAAGTTCTATAACCCCTTCATAGGTGCAAGATCCTGCGCGTGATAGTGGGACAATTGTGGTATCTTTATAATTTAATGTGCCTAATGCGCCATTTCTCAACCACAATCGGCCCAGCTCCACACAGCCAAATCTGGCAACCATTACTAGGCCAGAGCTGCCAGTACACAGCCGAGTGAGCCGACACTCGGCCGCGAGCGGTGCGATCCCGCTGGCTACCTGGGGAGGGACACGATTACTGGGGCACTTCTAAAAATCAACATGCATCTAATGTACCTAATACGTATCCAAATTGAATCAAGATCGGAATAAAACCACAAGAATTAAATTGAAATTGTAAAATTTGTATCAAGCAATAATAAAAGCAGTAGCCTATACCAATTATTGCACCATGCTGTGTCACTAAACTTTTTATTGTTTGTGAGTTTCTAGTTATTACCACTCTGATTCATGTCTGTTTCAGCCTGATGTTTCTGATGTTAGTTTGAACTTTTCCTTAGACAACTTGCTGAGAGAAAACATCATGCTTGCAACGTTACCTGAGGGAATGGATAGCAGCGGCAGCAGCAACGTGTTCGTGGACGCATATGAGTATTTGCCCGAAGGAATGGATAGCGGCAGCAGCGACGTGTTCATGGACGCATATGAGTATTTGCCCGAAGGAATGGATAGCGGCAGTGCTCAACCATCAACCAGCGCTGCGGTGTTGTCTGAGAGAAACTCCAGCAGCAGCCCAACAGATGGATCTGTGAAGATTAACCCAACAGGTAACTGTCTGAGGACATTAATACAAATCAAAACTCACATGTAGTGGTCGACCGATATATATCGCGATATTTGGCATTTTTAAAACATCGGCCGATACGTTTTTCTGATTGGCCGATGTGTTAGAAGCGGGACTTTTATTTTGACGGGCGGCGCTGAGAACACAGCGCTCACTCGTCTTCCTTCATTAGTTTACCATCTCTGTCAGTCAGATCTAATCAGAACTGGTAAACAAAGAAAGTAAATGGTATGTGAAAAGCGTCTCGGTTACTAATGTAACCCTCGTTCCCTGAAGGAGGGAACGGGAGACGTAACGTCGAACGTGAGCGACTGAAAGGGAACTAAAGGATTTGCTTTCATATTATTTGTAATAGAGAAGGCAAACAATGATTCTAAAATACTTTCTCATCTGCCGTCAACATTCTGCAAATCCACATCTACATAATTTAAACAAATCTCTAAATATCAAATAAACATTTAATTTCACAATTCATTTATATATATGCAATTTCGAATCCAGCTGTGATATCTTGTGAAGTGTGTGTAGCCGGCATAACCGTGTCACTGCGAGTGACGGTCGGTCGGGACAAAATAAAAGTCCCGCTTCTAACACATCGGCCAGTGAGTGAATGCGAACAGAAGATCAGCTTCACAGGAGACGCGATCCAAAAACTTTAAATCCTTCATTGTAAAATATGCTGTGCTATATTCAGTTGCTATTTCCACTGTGTCATATTCATATCGTTTTCACTGTGCTGTATGTAAAATTAGCGTTACCATGTCTTTATTTGATAAAAAATGACTACCAGTGTGCACGAAATTACCAGATTACTGAGTGCCCTGTTTCAGTGTTTACTACAGTGTTTTTATATCACATATTAATATATTTTTAAACAATTACTTTGTGAAAAATACTGTTATAGGATTGCAGATTCAAGAAGTTGCCATCTAAAGTATAAGGAACATGAACTTAAATGCAAAACCTGCTAATTATTCACATGTGTTAATTTTAGCCTGTTTACTGATTTTATTTGTAATCTCCACACCGGTTGGTTCCTCGCCTGATCTGCACAGGTGTGTTTAGTCACAAGCAGTTCAGTCTCATGCAGTTGTATGTTTTTCAGGATCCTTTGACTCTTTATACGAACTGGGAAAGAAACTGGCATCGGGATCCCATGGCATTGTCCATGAAGGAATTAGAAAATCAGATGACAAACCAGTATGTTGCTCTTTCTGGATACACCAAACTTCCTGCTTCTTGTTTCCTTTTGTCTTTCGAGTCCTGACATACATATCAGTGTTTACAGTTTTGATCAAAACATGTTTTAAAAAGATTGTAGATTATCATGTAAATAACTAAAATGTATCAGTTCACTTACGCTTACAAATATTTTCTTTATTTTTCAGGTGATCATCAAATTTGTTAAGAAGCGCCGGTTTGATTTCCACGTAAGTTGACACGATTTTATTCTTCATGAAAATTACTTTTAAGAATTATTTATTAAATTCTTATTCGGTAATCGATAATTCTGAACGTAGACAGCATAAGATAAAACTGAAATAGACAATCAAAGCCTTGAAGCATCAGTTGCAGTGTACATGTACAGTTGGTTGTTTTCTTCTTGAATTTCCCTCACTCTTTAGTAAGGATGTTTGAGGTTAGGAGTCAACTAACTTTTTGTCAATCTCTTCTTTTAGATTGGCCATTCCGAGCCTTTGTGTCGAGAGGCAGCTATAATGCAGATGATGAAACATTGCGACAATGTCCTGAAATTATATGAATGGTTTGACATGAACGATCAAAACATCTTAATTATGGAACATCCAGGTTCCAGCATAACCCTTTGTGATTTCATCAAACAAAACGGAGGTCGTCTGACTGAAGCAGAAGCAAAAAACATCATGCAGAAACTCATCGCTGCGTTACGGCACTGCAGTAAACAGGGTGTTTATTATAAAGGCATAAGTCCGAGAAAAATACTCATCGACCCATGCACCATGCAGATCAAGCTAACCGGCTTTTACAGAGCACTGGCCATCAGCGAAAGACGTAAGTTTGCTTTTTGAGCACAAGTCACTGATTTATTATGCACAGGATATGGAAATAAGGGCGTTTTAAAAGTTTTTTTTATTTTAACACTGAAAACGTATTGCTTACAGAAACAGCCAAATTTAAATCAGAACCAGAGAGGAGAATTCACGCTTTAATGGCAACAAATGAAGGCTTCTACAGAGTGCTGAAGAGGATGGTCGAAGGAAAATGTCTTTTTGATTTGAAACTTTGGTTTGGTTGGAAAAATAAACGCTTGTCCAAAGGTGAGATCAAGAACGAGAATGGAAATAGCATTGCTTGAAAACATGTAAAGCTCTTACACAAGTGACAGTAAAGTTACCTTGATGACAAATAAGCAAAGTGTAAAACACAGCGGATTGACAGTGAAGTTTAGCAATGAATAAATGTTCATGGGCATCCAGAGAATGCCATAGTAACAGCAACAAATGCAGTGTATTTGTATTTACTTACATAAACGACATATCTCAAAATCAAACAGGACTAATCAGCTCTCTTCTGAAAACGTTTACAGAGTGCCAGGATCTACTTCGGAAACTTCGTGGCAGAGAGTCAGGGATCACCTTAAAGAACATTTTATATCATGACTGGTTTGAAGAAACACCAGGCACAGACGCACTCGAGTCAGACGGTGAGTCTCTAGTTATTACCACTAGAAATTCGATATTCGACCGTCGATATTTCTAACATGAACTTCAGTGCTAAACCTGCTAATTATTCACATGAGCATCTGGACAGTTTTACATTAATCATTCAGCTGTAATCTGTGCTAATAAATGTTTCTAATCAATATTCTTTGCTTTCCGAAAAACACACTAAAGGGAGCGAAGGCCTTCCTGATGTGCTTGAGATCGAGCCACACACACCCGGACAGGAGCCGACTCCAGCCACAGATGTGCTTGAGATCGAGCCACACACACCCGGACAGGAGCCGACTCCAGCCACAGATGTGCTTGAGATCGAGCCACACACACCCGGACAGGAGCCGACTAAAGCTGAGTCTAATTATAATCATAATTGTGTTACTGTGGCAAGCAAGAGGAGGTCGAGATGAGCACCAGTCTCGAGCGACGACAGTGAAGAACTGGAGAGATTCACATTACATCGCATCATTTAGCAGACACTTTATGGTTGACGGAGTCTCCGTCATGGGCCGGAGCTTCTGCCGTCCGCTTGATGGGGAGGAGCAGTTGTTGAGTTGTAAAGTTGTTGTTGTAATACGTGTCCAGGTGCAGGTCCACCATCTGATCTGGATCCGGTAACGGAAGGGACTGGTTGACACTTCAGGACTGCGGTGTCGTCGTGTTCAGGCGAAGGTCCTTCATCAGATCTGGATACGGCCGGGATCCGGCGGACTGCGGCAAACCTCGGGATAAACAGAGAGACTAGTATTAGCGTAGACACCATCCTTATGATGTAACGAGTACGACAAGATTTAAGAGAAGTGTTCCCGGTTCTGGCTGACCTAAACTATGCAGCCTAACATTGAGTTATACACTCACACTCTCTCTCTCTCTCATTCTCTCTCTCTCCCCCTCTCATTCTCTCTCTCTTTCTCATTATCTCTCTCTCTCTCTCTCTCTCTCTCTCTCCCCCTCTCATTCTCTCTCTCTCTCTCTCTCTCTCCCCCTCTCATTCTCTCTCTCTCCCTCTCTCATTCTCTCTCTCTCTCATTCTCGCTCTCATTCTCTCTCTCTCTCCCTCTCATTCTCTCTCTCTCTCTCATTCTCTCTCTCTCTCTCCCCCTCTCATTCTCTCTCTCTCCCTCTCATTCTCTCTCTCTCCCTCTCTCATTCTCTCTCTCTCTCATTCTCTCTCTCTCTCTCATTCTCTCTCTCATTCTCTCTCTCTCTCCCATTCTCTCTCTCTCATTCTCTCTCTCTCTCCCATTCTCTCTCTCTCATTCTCTCTCTCTCTCCATTCTCTCTCTCTCATTCTCTCTCTCTCTCTCATTCTCTATCTCTCTCATTCTCTCTCTCTCTCCCTCTCTCTCTCTCTCATTCTCTCTCTCTCTCTCATTCTCTCTCTCTGCTCACTCTCTCTCTCTCTCTCTCACACACACACACACACACACACTCAATCTCACACACACAGACACACTCGCTCACTCAATCACACACACACACTCGCTCACTCAATCTCACACACACAGACACACTCACTCACTCAATCTCACTCACACACACACACACACACACACACACACACACACACACACACACACACACACTATTTAGTATCATTCCCGGTTGTTTATACTGCTAAAATATAATTTGCTCAACATCACATATTAACCTGACATCGCTAGCTTCAACTTCGTTACTAGTACAACACGCTTGTAATTCGCTAGCCTGTTGGCATCCCATCCGTGCGCTATTTATTTATTTATTTATTTATTTTGCTCGCGCCTTTTACAAGTCCATCAAAGCTGTGGTAAGTAGTGATCAGTCAAAAAAAACGGTGAGTATTGTCTCCTCTTATTGTCACTTGCACTTCATGTAACATGTATAGCATAGCTTTCTCTGTCAGCACTGAGGGCTTTATATGTGATAAATGCAGGGAGACAGTCAGGCTGACGGAGAAGATTTCAGAACTAGAGACACGCATCCAAACTTTAATTGAGGATAGTAAGAGTGCAAGGGCTTTAGATACTGCTTTGGATGCGACTGGTTTAGTGAACACTGTACATTTCTCGGTTCCGGCTGAAGTAGAGCCCGTGCAGCAGGGCAGATGGGTGACCGTGAGACGCTATAGTCGCGGGACAAAACACCGCTCTTCCGTTCCGATTACAACATTTAACAGGTTCTCCCCCTCAGTGAAACACCCACTGTGAATCCTGTTGAATGTGCCCTAGTTATTGGTGACTGTTATTGGTGACTAAAGGCTCTTTCACACCGGACGCATAACGAAAAAGCGAAACGGAAAAGCGAATAGTTCGCGTGCGAATAGTTCAGGTCAAAACCATTCACATCAGCCGCGACGCGAATTTGCGATGTTCAGAACGTCAACATTTCAAAACCTTCGCGCCGACAGCTGAGAATACATAGACACTTCATCATCATCATCCAGTGAAGACGAGCTTTTCATTTTCTTTAAAAGACAGATTCTTTATAAAGAATTGTAGACATTTAGGCCAAAGTGTTGAAGAAAAAAATCTTTGTCATTATTTTCTGATATTAAAAATTAAGAACGAAGATACACATTACACGTACACAACTTAATATACAAGACTTAAAGAACAGATCGAGAGTCTGAAGGGGAGTATGCTAATCTTGTAAAGGAGCTAAAACTTTGCCGCAAAGAACGGGCCAAAGTAAGGATTATGCATTAAACATTTGAATTTTTTATTAATAAACTAGTGTTTTCTGTCAGTTTTCAGTATGAGACGCGCTCCAGTTCACTCGCCGGCGGCTCCGTGTCCTAATTATATTGTCTACTATATTTGCTTCTTATTTATTAATCCAGGCAATTTGTTGATGAAACATTGATAAAAATCAAGATACAATTTATACAAAACGAAATTCACTTTAAAGAAAGGCTTTCTACAAAACAAAACTTAATAAGTGGCCAAAATTATGTCTGACCCAATCCAAATGGTTTCGATATAGGCTATTGGGCATCTTATGATCCTTACTCATCTCATGCGGTTTCATATAGCTAATCAACATAGATGAAATAAAAAAAAATAACATTATATTATTTAAACATATATGAAACGTATGTTTAAGTTTTTTAACTTATATTTAAGCGTCACCCTGCTCCGCTTTACTCGCATGCTCTGGTGTGTGGCCTAAACATGCATGCAAAAATAATATGAAACACAACCATGAATGATGAAAATATTCAATATCAATTATTTCCCTCCTAGTCAAAAATGTTATAAATCATCATCACACACTTCATCAACTCACCGAGACACCAACTATCCCAGATATTTTATCCCATGCCTCGTTCTTTTGTAACTGGTCCCTAGCAAACAACGTCATGTCATAAATGATAGGGTATGAGTGCGTTGAGATGCGGAATAGGCAATATAAAAATGCTGTCATTATAAAAGGTTTCTAGTTTCAATGTAGCCTATTGCTTGTTTTTAGTTTCCATTTCATGTTGTGACGCTTCTCTCGCACATCATGCTGGTACGTCAGAGCGGCCAAAGCGTCAACAGCTTCGCCTTTGTTTCCTTGTATGTGATTGGCTGAAGCCTTTTCTGTCGCCGCAAAAGTTAAAGAAAAATCGACATCGAAGCGAAAAAAATAAAAGTCGTTTTTTCGCCGCAGCACATTCGCGTTTGGTGTGAAGCACTCATTACACAAACAGCTGATCAAAAAATAAAACCATCGCGCAAATTAATCGTGCGTCAAAATCGCGTCCAGTGTGAAAGGGCCTTAATGCTAATCGTAAATTCTCGAAGATTATTTTTCATGTTGGCACTAATGATGTTCTACTCCGCCAGTCAGAGATCACCATAATTAACGTTAAAGAGGTGTGTGAACTCGCAAGTACGATGTCAAGCACTATATACGAAAAATAATCGATATTGCGACAGAAACTTTTAACTCTCTCTTTTCCAGCACTTTAGACACAGTTGCTCCGTTGCGTTAAACAAGATTAAAGAAAATAAGTCCAACGCCGTGGTACAACGAGCACACTCAGGCCCTTAAGAGAGCAGCCAGAAAAATGGAGCGCAGCTGGAAGAAAACTAAACTAGAGGTATTTCGGATTTCATGGAAAGAGAGCTCGATTGCTTACAGAGAGGCTTTAAAAGCTGCTAGATCTGCTTATTTATCAATCCTATTAGAAGAAAATAAACATAATCCTAGATATTTATTTGAAACCGTGACTAACGAAAAATAAAGCTTCAAGCACAGAAGTTTTCAAGCGGCACAGCAGTAATGACTTTATGACCTTCTTCACTTACAAGATTGATAATATCAGGGAGAAAATTATAATATCAGGGAGAAAATTATAACTATGCTACCGTCAACTACAGTATCGCATCAGGCAGTGCATTGTAATCTCCATGAAGAAAAAATCGATTCATTCATTGCTATAGGAGAGGAAGAATTTCCTAAACTCGTTAAATCATCTAAATCGACAACATGTACGTATGTTAGACCCTATACTGACTAAGCTACTGAAAGAGATGCTTCCAGAGATCATAGATCCTCTTCTTAACATCATTAATTCATCTTTGTCTCTAGGATACATACCAAAAAGTTTTAAGATGGCTATGATTAAACCGCATGTTAAAAAAAACGCAACTTGATCCTTCAGAATTAGTCAATTACAGGCCGATCTCGAATCTACCTTTTCTGTCAAAGATTCAAGAAAAAGCAGTTTTTTTCACAACTATGTTCCTTTTTAGTGCTTCGTGCTGCATTTGACACTATCGACCACAACATTCTTTTAAATAGAGTTAAAAACTATGTTGGCATTAGTGGAATTGCACTAGCCTGGTTTAAATCATACTTATCTAACCGTTATCAGTTTGTAGCAGTAAATGAAGAGATGTCTTATCGATCACAAGTTCAGTATGGCGTACCACAAGGCTCAGTACTAGGACCGTTGCTGTTGACTCTGTACATGCTACCATTAGGAGATATAAGGAAGCATGGCATTAGCTTTCACTGTTATGCCGACGATACTCAGCTCTATATTTCTTCACGCCCTGACGAAACTTACCAATTCACAAAATTAACGGAATGCATATCTGATTTTCCTACTACTAAATTCTGAATTTTAACTCTGAAAACAGAGATTCTAATTATTGGACAACAAACTTCCACACGTAATAACCTAGAATACTGTCTAACACTTGATGGCTGCTCTGTTAAGTCTTCGTCGTCGGTTAGGAACCTGGGTGTGCTCTTTTATAGCAATCTTTCATTTGAAAGTCACGTGTCTAGTATCTGTAAAACCGCATTTTATATCGAGCTCTTAACGCATTATAGTCCTTCACGTCTATTGTGATCTCAAAATTCCGGCCAGTTAATAATACCTAGAATATCAAAATCGACTGCTGGCGGTAGATCCTTTTCCTATTTAGCACCAAAATTTTGGAATAGTCTTCGTAACATTGTCCGGGAAGCAGACACACACTGTCAGTTCAAATCTAGACTAAAAACACATCTCTTTGACCTAGCATACACATAACACACTATAGACTTCTATAATTCAATGTTAGGCTGCATAGTTTAGGTCAGCCGGAACCGGGAACACTTCCCTTAAATCCTGATGTACTCGTTACATCATAAGGATGGTGTCTACGCTAATACTAGTCTCTCTGTTTATCCCGAGGTTTGCCGCAGTCCGCCGGGTCCCGGCCGTATCCAGAGCTGATGAAGGACCTTCGCCTGAACACGACAACAACGGCAGTCCTGAAGTCAGCCGGATCCCGGCCGTATCCAGATGAGATGGTGGACCTGCACCTGAACACATCCATGACGCATCCTTCATCATCAGCCATGTGAAGGCCTCATCAACATGACAGCCATCGGCACTGATCCTCAACAATCTCGTCTCCATACCGACGTGATGACTCCGACTTCCAACCGGATGGAACTGCACAATATAATGTTCTGATCCAATCTGACTTCTGACTTGTAATGCTGCCTGGATCATAAACAGACACTGTTCGCTCGTTGGCCAGAGGAGAACTGGCCCCCGACTGAGCCTGGGTTCTCCCAAGGTTTTTTTCTCCATTCTGTCACTGATGGAGTTTTGGTTCCTTGCCACTGTTGCCTTGGCTTTTGGCTTGCTTAGTTGGGGACATTTAATATTCGACAATATTATTGATCCGCCTCACTTAAGGTGGACGATGATGCAACTTTGTATTATTTTCATGTTACTTTCTCTCCAGTATTTTGCAGACGAGGAGGAGGATAAAAAAAAAAAAAAAAAAAATCTAATAAATACTTTATATATAATTATGGTCCACTCTTCTCATTTGTAAAAAATGTATTTCCATCAGTATACAGTACAAGTCTTAGGCCCCCACCAGTTATTGTTTTAGCTGTCTTTTATAGTTACATATAAATCTTGTTATGGCTTTACATGTGATACATAAATAAAAATGGAACTCATTTTAAATATCTCAATATAAAACATCCACATAGAACAAATATAAAATAGATTTGGGTATCCAAATATACCAAACAATTATTTGGCTTTGTAATTGTCCTTATTTCACCCATACATATATATATAAAGAATTGTAGACATTTAGGCCAAAGTGTTGAAGAAAAAAATCGTTGTCATTATTTTCTGTTATTAAAAATTAAGAACGAAGATACACATTACACGTACACAAGTTAATATACAAATTAAATATACAGTACTTTATTTTTTTCAGCTACAGTAGGTGTATTTAACAGTAGCATTGAAGAAAGTAATTAAACAAACAGATATGAAAATAAAACAACATAGACTTCACTGTATAAATTATACATCGATTCTTATTAAAGCTACTATTAAAGTTCTCAGTTAAGAGAAATGAGTGATTTCCTCTTTGTGGTTTGTTGTTTTATTAACATTAAAGGGATAGTTCTCCCAAAAGTTTAACTTGTCATCATTTACTCTCTCAAGTTGTTTAAATCCGAAGTTAGATTCTTCTGTTGAAAATAAAAGTTATTTGGAAGAATATGGGTAACCAAACAGTCGATGTACTCCAGTGACTTCTATAGTATATATTTTTCCTACTATGGAAGTCAATGGGATCAGCAATTGTTTGGTTAGTTAGCCACATTCTTAAATATATCTTCTTTTGTATTCAGCACCAAAAAAGAAGTTAATTCATGTTTGGAACAACATTAGAGTATGTAAATACTAACATAATTTTTATTTTTGGGTGAACTATCCATAGACAGTAAAAGAAATGGACACAGCGTCCCCATTGATTTCAACGGAGAAAATGAAGCCTGTTAAAAGCTGATAACCAGGTGTACTGCGCAGACTCAAAGTGAGCCTGTCACGTGAGCAACCTGTATGTCTTCTAGTAGCAGTGCCGAGTGAAATCTGAATAATTCCCTCCCGAATCTCACAGAGACGGAGAGCGTGAGTATTAGCTGTCCATGAGCTAGCAGCAGGATCAACTTAATGACTCTCTATGGGCTTCTTGACTTTATCAGACGTTATGCCTCTACGCCCCCCCCCCCCCCCCCCCGATTGCCTGCGAGCTTCTCCTCCTGTCTATACGGTAATTTCTTGACTGTGCGACAGAGAGTCGAGTGGTTATGACGCAATCGTTAGCCTATTTTTACAAAAATTGCTTCAACGGGGCCATAACGTAAGATACAAGGTAATGGAGCCTTTTATACATTGTCGTGTTTCTTTAGAAATAAATGGACAAATGGAGTCTTTGGATGCCTCAGATGTAAAGTTATTCACTGTCAAAGTGACGCGTACGCAGGCGCGTTTGGCTGCCGCTGCTCACTGGGACTAGAGTCCTCTTTTTGGACTGTTTTATATCAATCAATCAAAGTTTGACCAGCCTGAAAAAAGCCCTCTTTCTCTGTTTTTCACAAATTCGACTGGAGTCTTTTGGATTATTTATACCAATCAAAGTTTGACTAACCTGTTGGGCTCTCTGTCGTCAGTTCCGCGGGTCTTCCGCGGGTTTGGCTGGGGTCCACCGTGGGAGGTTTTGTTTTGTCGGCTGCTCGTGGTCTGGGCTGCCCTTCTGTATCTGGCTGCTTTCCGTCTGTGGGACTCGTGCACGGGGCTTGCTATCGGCACTGGCACATGAAGACGGCTATTGGCAGACAGGCTACCTTGTCGGCCAGCGGTTAGCGAGGCTTGGTGGCATTTGTCCTTGTTTTGCATGGCGTTCATTTATTCCTCCTCACAGCTCCACAAACTCAATTCTGCATTCACTCCTAAGATAAGATAAGAAAAACCTTTATTTGTCCCACAATGGGGAAATTACGGTTTGCAACAATAGAGACAGGACAGAGGCAGATAAAATGTACAAATAGAAGGTCAATGCACACAAGTCAGGCATAGCACATTACATGAGAGATGTGATGTAAACATAAATATAACTATAAAAATTAAAAAATAAATAAAATAGTCCAAAGTCAACAGTGTTTGTTGTACAGTCTGACTGCCGCTGGTAGGAAAGATCTGCGGTATCTCTCCCTCACACAGCGGGGATGGCGCAGCCTGTCACTGAAGCTACTCTCCATGGCTGACAGAGTATAGTGCAGTGGGTGTGACTCATGGGTCAGCATAGCTGTCAATTTAGCAAGGACCCTTCTGTCTCCCACCTCCCTCACTGAATCCAGAGGACAGCCCAGGACAGAGCTGGATTTCTTGATCACCTTATCCAACTTTTTTATGTCCCTCTCAGTAATGCTGCTGCTCCAGCAAGCCACAGCATAAAGGATGGCTGACGCCACCACAGAGTCATAAAAAGTCTTAAGGAGAGGCCCAGTCACTTCAAAGGACCTCAGCCTCCTCAGGAAGTACAGCCTGCTCTGACCCCTCTTGTACAGAGCATTAGTGTTATGAGTCCAATCCAGCTTGTTATTTAAGTGAACACCCAGGTATTTATAAGTGTCCACTCTCTCAATATCCCTTCCCTGGATGTTCACCAGAGGTGGGAGAGCAGGTCGCCATCTGCGAAAATCGACCACCATCTCCCTGGTCTTCCCCGCATTGATCTGGAGGTGATTTCGCTGACACCAGTCCACAAAGTTCTGTGTCAGTCCTCTGTACTCTGCATCATCATCCTCAGTGATGAGGCCAACAATAGCAGAGTCATCAGAGAACTTCTGCAGAAAACATCTGTCCGAGTTGTGTCTGAAGTCTGCCGTATAGAGGGTGAAAAGGTAGGGGGCCAGCACAGTTCCCTGGGGGACACCCGTACTACACATGAGACGGTCAGACACGCCGTCACGTGCTCTCACAAACTGTGGCCGGTTCGTGAGATAGTTCAAAACCCACTGTGACAGCAGGTGATCCACACCAGTCCTCTCCAGCTTATCCTTCAGAAGCATCGGCTGAATGGTATTAAAAGCGCTCGAGAAATCAAAAAACATGATTCTTACAGTGCTGCCGGGCTTCTCCAGGTGGGCGAGGGCATGATGCTGCAGGAAGATGACAGCGTCCTCCACCCCAACGTTGGGCCTGTAGGCAAACTGTAGCGGGTCCATGGAGGGGCCCACTGTGGAGCGGAGATGTTGCAGGACCAATCTCTCCAGTGTCTTCATCAGGTGTGATGTAAGAGCCACTGGCCTGTGGCTGTTGAGATCTTTAGGGTGCGATGTTTTTGGCACCGGTACCACACAGGACGTTTTCCACAACTGTGGTACCACTCCCAGTTTCAGGCTCAGATTGAATATCCTCTCCATAACTCCACTCAGCTGGTCTGCACTGGATTTCAGGAGTCTGGAGCTGATACCGTCAGGACCTGCTGCTTTCCTCCCCTTGATTTTCCTTAGCGCCTGTCTCACCTGTACTGCTGTGAAAGACAGGGATAGGCAGGGCGGATCAGTGCTAGGGATGTGAGAAAGTCCATCTGGAAATGTAATGGTTGAGAAGTGAGATGAACCGAGGGTGTGAGAGGTGTGAACGGTATGAGAGGCATGAATGGCAGAGGAGGTGCCTTGTCCCGGCGGAATGGGGATGAGGTGCAGTTGTATGGGGGTAGGCGTGGGGGGAGGTGTGACTGGCTGATTAAACCTATTGAAGTGATGGTTCAGATCATTCAGCCACTTAAGGTCCCCCTCAACCTGTGTGGGGGGTGATTTAAAACCTGAGATGGTCTTCAAGCTACTCCACACACCCCTAATATCTCTCTGTTCCAGCTGTCTATTTAGTTTCCTCTTGAAACAGGCCTTCCCCTCTCTGATCTTCCTCCTCAGCCTCCTCTGTACAACCTTCAGCTCAGCTTTATCCCCCAGTCTAAAAACTCTCCTCTTCTCCTTTAAGAGAGCTTTAATATCAGAGGTAATCCACGGCTTGTTGTTTGCGAAGCACCGTACCGTCCTAGTGGGTACAGTGTTCTCGTAGCAGAAATGAATATAGTCCGTAATACAGTCTGTAAGTGCGTTGATATCCTCCCCATGTGGATCACAGAGCTCTGACCACATAGTGGTTTCAAAACAGTGTTTAAGAGCCTCCTCACTCGCTGCAGTCCAGCTCCTCACTGTCCGTGGCACCACAGGCTCCCTGTATACAATAGGCGTATACACAGGCTGGAGATGGACCATATTGTGATCAGCTTTCTCTATGGGGGGGGAGGGGAGTCACAATATATGCCTCCTTGATGTTAGCAAAAAACAAGTCCAATGTTTTATTGTCTCTGGTGGGGCAGGTGACATACTGAGTGAATGTGGACAACACAAGTGAGGGAGAAACATGATTAAAATCTCCAGAGATCAGGAAGAGGACATGTGGATGCTGTGTCTGGAGCCTGCTGGTGACTGAGTGCAGGACATCCGTTGCTGTCCCAGCATGCGCAGAAGGAGGCACGTACACTGCTATCACAATAACATGTGAAAACTCACGTGGCAGATAATATGGTCGCATGCTAACAGCAAACAATTCAATGTCCCGACTACAGAAACGCTCCTTAATCGTGCAATGTGCAGGTTTACACCATCTTTCATTCACATACACAGCCAGACCTCCTCCACGCTTCTTACCACTGTCGGTCGTCCTGTCCGCTCGTAGAAGATGAAAATTATCCATGATAACAGCGGAATCCGGGATGTTTGGTGTCAGCCAGCTCTCAGAGAAAATAAGTAAGCAACTGTACTTATACTCTCGCTGATATCGTGTTAGCGCTGAGAGCTCATCTGTCTTATTAGAGATGGACCTGAGATTACCCATAGTGACAGAGGGGACTGCAGGTCTAAAGCGCCTTTTCTTCTCTCGAAGTTTCTTTCCAGCACGACATCCTCTGCGAGTCTTGTATAACAACTCCGCGGGTATCACATGTCTGTCTCTGAGGATCTCCGTTGCGCGCCGCAGCGCTAACAGCTGATGCCGTATGTAAACAATGCGTGCCCCAACTCCGACAGTCATAGTTCCATAAATGGGTAAAAAGTGCTAATAATCCTTAAAGGGTACGTAAGTCCAGAGAAAGTCTCTACAAAAGAATTTACAAAAGAAAAACATAAAAAGAAAAAGAAACGAGAGAAAAGAGAGGAAGTGTTGCAACCAGCTGCTACTTCCTGCAGCGCCGGAGTAGGGACTTAGTAAGTCCTGGACTTAACATCTCCATTATAAGTGAACTCAGAATTTTGCGGTGCTCCCGTCATGTCCACCGGAGTACACGCAGATGCTTTGATCACCACCAGCAGGCTGAGCAGTCCATTTCGTCTATCTGGACGCCCGTCGCACAACTGACATATCATCAGAGCGCTGCCACCAAGAGGCTATTTCATTCCAAGCAGGACATAAAACGTGGAGTGGATCACAGCCTCCTCCGGCCCCTACAGAGACACTCTGCTACCCTCAACCCAGCACAAAATTGAACTTTTAAATGCACAATCCCTTAATAATAAGGCATCTTTTCTTCATGACCATATCTTCAACGAGCATATACCCTTCATGTGCCTAGTTGAAACCTGGAAACAACCAGAAGTTTACACTAGTCTAAATGAAGCCTGACCCCCTGGCTATACCTACCTAAGCAAGGCCCGCACCACTGGCCATGGTGGTGGTCTTGCCGTTGTGCACCAGGTAGAGTCTGAGCTATGTCCTTGCCTGTCCACTCTTCTTTTGAATGGCTTGCATTCAGATGCAAACTGCCACTTTCCACTACAATGCTCCAGATTTACCGGCCCCCCCAAACTGAACCCAGCTTTCATTCCTGAGATACATGATCTCCTTACCACACTTTACTCAACCCCAGGGAATATCATCATACTTGGTGATTTTAATATCCATGTAAATGATCCCCCTTCCTACTCGGTAGCTGAATTCATTAATCTTCTTGACAGTCTCAATTTCACTCAACATGTCAACGTCCCAACACACTCCAGAGGCCGCATGCTTGATTTGTTGATCACCAATTCCACCTCTATCAGCAATCTCTCGGTGCACGATCTGGGCGTGTCTGACCATAAGGCCATTTCAATGGAGCTTCCCATCCTGTCCCCCCCTCAGTAAGTCAAGCAGACAAATCAGTTTCAGGAACCTTAAAAACATCAATCCAGTCACCCTGACTACCGACCTCCGTCATCTCTCCGCTGCTAACTCCCTTTCAGTCATTGAATCTGAGGATCTTAACAATTTATCACTTAGCACCCTCCTGGACCATCATGCCCCAGTCAAGTCCAGAACAGTCAACCTCAAACACTCAGCCCCCTGGTAGTTTCTGCTCAACTCCACAATCATCTCATAACAAACTCTGGCCACAGTACGGAAACTGAATTGGTCAGGGTCACTAATGACCTGCTGATGACGGCTCTCCATCACTTCTCATCCTTCTCGATCTCACCACAGCATTTGACACCGTGGACCACCATATTCTTCTACACCACCTCCACTCCTCCATTGGACTCTCTGATACTGCTCTGGCCTGGTTTACATCATATCTCACGGACAGAACTGAGTATGTATCCCTGGGTGCTGCTAAATCGGACACACACTCTGTCACTTGTGGTGTCCCTCAAGGATCAGTCCTTGGCCCCACCCTCTTCACGCTTTACATGCTCCCGCTTGGTCATGTCATCAGCCGGCATGGAATATCTTTCCATTGCTACGCTGATGACACCCAAATTTACATCAAAACAAATCCAAACCCCTCTGCAGCCCCTTCCACACTTTCCACCTGCCTGGAGGAGATAAAGACGTGGATGGCGGCTAACTTTCTGTAACTCAACAGCTTCAAAAACAGAAGCCATTCTTGTTGGCACTCCGCACCAGACCCGGTCATCCACCATCACCAGCATCACATTCTCTGGTCATGACACCCACCTCTCATCCTCAGTCACAAACCTTGGTGTTAGAATGGATCCCTCACTTGACCTTTGAGGCCCACATTAAACATCTTTGTAAAACCTCTTTCTTTCATCTCAGGAACATTGCAAATCTCTGCCCTATGCTCACTTTCCCTGATGCCGAAAAACTTGTCCATGCCTTAGTTTCCTCCAGGCTGGACTACTGCAACGCACTCCTCATCGGGATCCCAAGCAAGAACATCAAGCAGCTGCAGTACATCCAGAACTGTGCAGCTAGGATCCTGATGGGCGTGCGGAAGTACCATCACATCACACCCATCCTCAAATCGCTCCATTGGCTTCCTGTCCAGTACAGGATTGAATTCAAAGTTTCCCTTCTGTCCCACCAGTGCCTCCATGGCACTGCCCCCCTATATCTCAAACAACTCATAACCCCCCTTTCCTCATCGCGCCATCTCCGCTCTGGACAGGCCAACCTCCTCCAGCCTTTGAGGACAAGGCTTCGTACTATGGGTGACCGTGCCTTTTGTTCAGTTGCACCCAGTCTGTGGAATACTGTGGACTCTTTTAAAAAAGGCCTTAAAACCCATCTTTTTAGAAAAGCCTTTTATGGCTAAAAGTGTTATTTTAATGTTTCTATTTTTATGCTGTTTTGCATTGTAGCACTTTGAGGTCATTGAATTGATGTAAAGTGCGTTATAAATAAAATGTATTATTATTATAACTGGGAGCCAGTGTATAGACCTGAGGACTGGTGTGATGTGTTCATATGTTCTGGTTCTGCTCAGCGTTCTGTATGAGCTGCAACTGTCTTGTGGTCTTTTTAGGAAGCCCAGTGAGGAGTCTATTACAATAATCCACTGCTGCTGATGAAAGTATGCACAAGTTTCTCTAAGTCTTGACTGGAAACAAAGCATCTAATTCTTGCAATATTTTTCAGATGATAGTATGCTGATTTAGTTATTGCTTTGACATTCTGCTGAAACTAAGCTCTGACTCTAGAGACACACCGAGATTCCTGACTTGATTTTTAGTTGTTTGACTCCTTGAGTCAAGGTATGCGTTCACCTTGAGAACTTCATCTTTGTTTCCAAATGCAATGACTTTAGTTTTGTCTTTGTTTAACTGAAGAAAGTTTTGGCACATCCAACTGTTTACTTCATCGATGCATTGGCACAGGGAGTCAATGGGGCTGTAGTCGTTAGACGATAGGGCTAAGTAGATCTGTGTGTCGTCTGCATAGATGTGGTAAGAGATGCGGTTCTTTCTCATTATTTGGCTCATTGGGAGCATGTACAGGTTGAATAGGAGTGGCGCAAGAATTGAGCTTGAGGGACTCTGCATGTCATGGATGTCCACTCAGACGTATGGTCTCCTATACTCACATAATAACCTCTCCCTCCTAAGTCTGACCTGAACCATTTTAGGAACATCCCAGAAAGCCCAACCCAGTTTTCCAGCCTGTCAAGAAGTTTGTTGTGATCGACAGTGTCAAATGCAGCACTGAGGTCGAGTTGTACCAGCACTGATAATTTGCCTGTATCAGTATTTAAGCGAATATTGTTTATTATCTTTATGAGCGCTGTCTCTGTGCTGTGATGCGGTCTGAAACCGGATTGAAAATTGTGAAAGTATCCATTCGAGCTTAAGAATTTGTTCAGCTGATTGAAGACAACTTTTTCAATGATCTTGCCTATGAAAGGAAGATTTGAGATCGGTCTATAGTTGCTTAATATGGTCTTATCCAGATTGCTCTTTTTCAGGAGGGGCTCAACTCGTGTTGTTTTTAAATGTCCTTCAGAAATAAATTATTGATTGATTGATTAAACAGTTAAACACACTTTTGAAGAAAGATGTGGGAAGTGCGTCAAGGGTGCAGGTTGATGTTTTAAGGTGCTTTATGGTTTCTTCTAAAATGTTGCCATCAATTTCTTTGAAGTCAGACAGAGTAACTACTTTCTCAGGTTGTGGACTGATCTGTCTGACCCCAGTGCGGATCAATGATGTGCTGATCACCTTTCTGATATTATTGATTTTCCCAGAGAAGAAAGAAGCAAACTCCCTGCACTTGCTGTCTGAGAGCATTTCACAGGGAATCTGGCTTGGGGGGTTCGTCAGTCTCTCTATAGTAGCAAAAAGAGTGCGTGTGTTTAAGTTGCTGTTTATAATATTTGAGAAGAAAGTCTGTCTAGCTTTGCCTAGTTCCATATTGAAAGCATGGATGCTGTCTTTGTAGATGTTATAATGGACTACAAGTTTTGTCTTCCGCCACATGCGCTCTGCTTTTCTACATTGTCTTTTCATATTTTGCACTGCTGTTCAGTTTCTCCAAGGTGCTGAGAGTTTAGAAAAACATTTTTATTAAGATTTTTAAAAAAGAATTCTGCATCTATTTTTAGGTGGCACACCCGTGGCTGAATTGTTTTTGTTAACTGTAATGGGCAGTGGATTTTAGTGCATTATTGCATCAGTGACTAACTCATACTACCGACACAAGCAAAGTAACATCCACTTACACTCCCAACAAATCAGGTTTATGATTTAACAAACTTTTCAGGATATCCAACAGTGAATCATACATTATTTCTAGTTTACAATAAATACACTGTAACCCTCTAAGACTCCTTGTGTTGTGATGAGAGAGAGGACCCAAAAGCGAGATGCGGCAAAAACAGTCTAAGATAATTAGGCTGTCCACAGGAAAAAACAAACACAAAAGTTCAGGGGAGTCAATAGAACACAGGAACAGCCGGTTGGCTATAACGAGAAAACAAATCCCCTTCTTCAGGACAGCGCGGCGCAGGATGTGGCCGAAGAAACAGAAAGCAGGTAGCGAGCTTCGAGTCTCACTTCGAAGTCAGAGGTAGCAGGTCGCTTGATGAGGACGCAGTTCAGGTCTCGGCGTCAGGTAAGCTGGAGAGAATTCAGAGAGCATGTAACAGCATAAACAGATATCTTCTAGCAGTAGACAGCGCTCCAGTAGGGACGCGAACAGGACAGGACATGAGAGATAGAGAACAAACTATACACATAAAGATTGCAAGGAATAATCTGACAAAGAGACAGGGAAAGAGAGAACTAGAAGAAGCAGGAAAAATCAGGGGGAAAAGAGGGAACAGCTGGGAGTTAATCAGCGCGGAGGATGTAGAGAGTGGGAACAGCTGAGGGTGATGAGATAACGAGAGAGTGGATGTGTGTGCGTGGTGTGTGTGAGTGTGACTGTGTGTGTGTGTGTAACCACAAGAGGGAGATAGAGAAGGAGAAGAGCGAGCCAGGATCATGACACCTTGGTAAACGGTTAGGCAAGTATAGTTAATTTAAATAAACTTTCCCTTTCCCCAAGGTCGTCTTCCCCTTTTTCTCTTCTTCCTCCCAAAGAACAACAATAATTTTATCTCTTTCTACCAAAAGTATTAGTTTTTGAATAGGCCGTTCGATAATTGAGGGTTTAGAAGGACTGTCTCTGATTGCGGTCCTCCGCTCTCCTACTTGAACCTTGACCCGATGAACTAACCCATCAGATCCTTCTGTGGTTTCCACAACTCGTCCCAAATGCCACTCGTTTCTTGGAACTGTATCCTCCTTGATTATGACAATGTCATTTACCTTGAAATTGCGACGAGAAACATGCCACTTCTGTCTTAAGGAAATGTTCAACAAATATTCCTTCTTCCAAGTCAAGTCAAGTGTATTTATATAGCGCTTTTCAAAATATAAATTGCATCAAAGCAGCTTCACAGTATCAATCAAATAACATAATGTTTGTTTCTTAGTGGAAAAAACATCCACGTTTGATAGGGCTGATCAATGGTATTAATGCTTGGTTAATTAATTTGAATATCCCCAACTGAGCAAGCCAAAGGCAACAGTGGCAAGGAACCGAAAAACTCCATCAAGTGACTTAATGGAGAGAAAAAAAAAAAACCTTGGGAGAACCCAGGCTCAGTCGGGGGCCAGTTCTCCTCTGGCGTTTATGAACTAGAGGCCGGATTTACAGTAACTGTAATTTGATACAGAATTTTGTTTTATTGTATCACTTCGGGGTGGGTACGCGAACCGGAATCACAACGTTTTATCTGTAGAGTGGGAAAGGGATCCTCCATAGGGAGAGGCTAGTTGGCACTTCAGCGCTGCGTTGTCATCGGGTCCAGGCAAAGCTCCTAGTCAGATCTGGATACGGCCTGGATTCGGTAGGCTGCGGGAAAACCTCGGGATAAACAAAGACACTAAAATTAGCGTAGATGCCATTCTTCTTATGATGATGTAACGAGTACATCAGGATTTAAGGGAAGTGTTCCCAGTTCCGGCTGACCTAATCTATGCAGCCTAACATTGAGTTATAGAAGTCTATAATACATTATGTGTATGCTAGGTCAAAGAGATGAGTTTTTAGTCTAGCTTTGAACTGACAGAGTGTGTCTGCTTCCCGGACAATGGTAGGAAGACTGTTCCAAAGTTTTGGTGCTAAATAGGAAAAGGATCTACCGCCAGCAGTCGATTTTGATAGTCTAGGTATTATCAACTGGCCCGAATTTTGAGATCGCAATAGACGTGAAGGACTATAATGCGTTAAGAGCTCGCTCAAGTACTGCGGAGCTAAACCATTTAGTGCTTTGTAAGTAATCAACAATATTTTAAAATTTATACGATGTTTAATAGGCAGCCAATGCAGTGTTGACAGAACCGGGCTAATATGGTCATATTTCCTGGTTCTAGTAAGAACTCGAGCTGCAGGGTTTTGGACCAGCTGTAGTTTATTTATTAAGCGTGCAGGGCAACCACCCAGTAGAGCATTACAATAATCTAGTCTTGATGTCATGAAAGCATGACATAATTGTTCCGCATTTGTTAATGAGAGCATATGTCGTAATTTAGATATATTTTTAAGATGGAAAAATGCGGTTTTACAGATACTAGATACGTGACTTTCAAATGAAAGATTGCTATCAAAGAGCACACCCAGGTTCCTAACCGACGACGAAGACTTAATAGAGCAGCCATCAAGTGTTAGACAGTATTCTAGGTTATTACGTGTGGAAGTTTTTTGTCCAATAATTAGAATCTCTGTTTTTTCAGAGTTTAGTAGTAGGAAATTACTAGTCCAATTTTTTAAATCAGCTATGCATTCCGTTAATTTTGTGAATTGGTAAGTTTCGTTAGGTTTTGAAGAAATATACAGCTGAGTATCATCGGCATAACAGTGAAAGCTAATTCCATGTTTCCTAATGATATGTCCTAATGGTAGCATGTACAGAGTGAACACCAGCGGTCCTAGTACTGAGCCTTGTGGTACGCCATACTGAACTTGTGATCGATAAGACATCTCTTCATTTACTGCTAAAAACTGATAACGGTCAGATAAGTATGATTTAAACCATGCTAGTGCAATTCCACTAATGCCAACATAGTTTTCTAGTCTATTTAAAAGAATGTTGTGGTCAATTGTGTCAAATGCAGCACTAAGATCAAGTAACACTAATAGAGAGATACAACCAGGATCGGATGATAAAAGTAAATAATTTGTAACTCTAATGAGAGCTGTCTCAGTACTATGGTGCGGTCTAAATCCTGACTGAAAATCCTTGCAGATATCATTTCTTTCAAGAAAGGAACACAGTTGTGAGGATACTGCTTTTTCTAATATCTTTGACAGAAAAGGCAGATTTGAGATCGGCCTGTAATTGACTAATTCTGAAGGATCAAGTTGCGTTTTTTTTAACAAGCGGTTTTATCATAGCCAGCTTAAAGGTTTTTGGTACGTATCCTAGAGACAAAGACGAATTAATGATATGAAGAAGAGGATCTATGATCTCTGGAAGCATGTCTTTCAATAGCTTAGTCGGTATAGGGTCTAACATACAAGTTGTCGATTTAGATGAATTAACGAGTTTGCAGAATTCTTCCTTTCCTATAGCAACAAATGAATACAATTTTTCCTCAGGGAGACTACAATGCACTCCCTGATGCGATACTGTAGTAGACGGTTGCATAGTTATAATTTTGTCCCTGATATTATCAATCTTATAAGTGAAGAAGTTCATAAAGTCATTACTGTGTTGGCCTGAAACTTCTGTGCTTGAAGCTTTCTTTTTCGTTAGTTTAGCCACTGTTTCAAATAAATACCTAGGATTATGTTTATTTTCTTCTAATAGGGTTGAAAAATAAGCAGATTTAGCAGCTTAAAGCCTCTCTGTAAGCAATCGAGCTCTCTTTCCATGAAATCCGAAATACCTCGTTTAATTTTCTTCCAGTTGCTCTCCATTTTTCTGGCTGCTCTCTTAAGGGCCTGAGTGTGCTCGTTGTACCACGGCGTTGGACTATTTTCTTTAATCTTCTTTAAGCGCAACGGAGCAACTGCGTCTAAAGTGCTTTAAAAGAGAGAGTTAAAAGTTTCTGTTGCAATATCAAGTTCTTCTAAGCTATCCGGGATGCTGAGATGATGAAACTGATTAGGAAGATTATTGATAAAGCAATCTTTAGTGGCAGAAGTTATAGGTCTAACATATTTATAACACAGAGTCGGCTTTGCAGCCTTGGCTAAATGTAATTTACATGAGACTAGATAATGGTCTGAGATGTCATCGCTCTGCTGCAGAATTTCAACGGCATCAACATCTATTCCATGTGATAATATTAGATCTAGAGTATGATTACGACAATGAGTGGGTCCTGACACGTGTCTAACTCCAATTGAGTTTACAATGTCTTTAAGTGCCAATCCCAGTGCATCTTTTTCATTATCTATATGTATATTAAAATCACCAACATTTAGTACTTTATCGTTAGCAAATACTAATTCTGATAGAAAGTCCGCAAATTCTTTGATAAAATCTTTATGGTGCCCTGATGGCCTGTATACAGTAGCCAGCAGAAATCTCAAACGTGATTTATCGTTTAAACTATATATTTTTACATTAAGCACCAACACTTCAAAAGAAGTATATTTAAAAACAGATTTCTTAGTGGTTTTGAAAATATTACTATAAATTACAGCAACACCTCCCCCTTTGCGTTTTAGACGAGGTTCATGTTTATAACAGTAATCTTGTGGGGTTGACTCATTTAAAGTAATGTAATCGTTTGGTTTTAGCCAGGTTTCTGTCAAACACAGCACATCTAGATTATAATCTGAAATCATATCATTAACTATGAGCGATTTTGAAGTAAGGGATCGAATATTCAGCAACCCAAGCTTTATCATTTGCTCATCTGTATTATATCTGTTTTTTATCTATTGAACATCAATTAAATTTTTTACCTGACGTTTTTTGGATTTCCAAATTCGGGGAACAGACAGTCTCTATATGATGATATCTAGGTGAAAGAGGCTCTATGTGATGGGATTTATCTGACCTTGGTGACGCGAGACCGCTAGCAGACAGTCGGTTTAGCCAGTCTGTCTGCTTCCTGACCTGGGCCCCAGATTGTCATGTTTTAGGTCTAAGACTATGTGCCATATTACTAGAGAGAAGAGCAGCACCATCCCAGGAGGGATGAACACTATCTCTTTTCAACAGGTCAGGCTTGCCCCAAAAACTTTTCCAATTGTCTATGAATTCTATGTTATTCAACGGACACCACTTAGACAACCAACCATTGAGTGAGGCCAATCTGCTAACTATCTCATCACTCCTGCGAACAGGAAGGGGGCCAGAGAAAATTACAGTGCCTGACATCGTACTTGCGAGTTTACACACCTCTTTAATATTAATTTTGGTGATCTCCGACTGGCGGAGTCG
Source organism: Meda fulgida (assembly GCA_030578275.1). NCBI lineage: Eukaryota > Metazoa > Chordata > Actinopteri > Cypriniformes > Leuciscidae > Meda > Meda fulgida. The sequence goes on from CM060623.1 coordinate 2,870,306, forward strand.
AACATCATTAGTGCCGACATGAATAATGATCTTAGAGAATTTACGATTAGCATTAGCCAGCACTTTTAAATTTGCTTTGATGTCAGGCGCTCTGGCTCCCGGCAAACCTGTGACTATGGTGGCTGGTGTCTCTATTTTCACGTTCCGTGTGATCGAATCACCAATTACCAGGGCACAATCAACAGAATTCTCAGTGGGTGTTTCACTGAGTGGGGCAAATCGATTTGTTATGGTAATCGGAACGGAAGAGTGGTTTTTTTAATCCGCGACTAGAGCGATCTCTCACGGTCACGATCTGCCCTGCTGCGTGGGCTCTACTTCAGCCGGAACCGAATCATGTCAGAGTTCACTATGCTAGGCGCATCCAAAATAGTATCTAAAGCTCTAGTACTATCCTTACTATCCTCAATTAAAGTTTGGATGCGTGTCTCTATCTCTGAAATCTTCTCCGTCAGCCTGACTGTCTCCTTGCATTTATCACAAATAAATCCTATATTGCCATCGGAGAAGGCTATACTAAACATATGACATGTGACAGGTGACAATAACAGGACAAGACATTACTCACCGTTTGTGTTGACTGATTCTTACTTACCTGGGCTTTTATGAACTCAAAGGCGCGGGCGCGCGAGAGAAAATAAATAATAAATAAATGAGCGCGGGTGGCGCGTAAACACTAGCGTGCTGTGCTAACAATAACGGAAGCTAGCGATGTAAGGTTAATCTGAGATGGTGGGTAAACTGTATTTAGTAATATAAACAACTAGAAATTATAGTAAATGATGGTTCAAAACAGAAAGAAATACGAAGCTAATACGAGGCGTAGAGCTTACAGCCTCGACGCAAACAAACTCACAGCAGGCAGGAAGGCAGACAGGAGCAATCGATCAGTGAACAGCAGATCTCGATCAACAACAGCCACGACTCCAGAACTGCTCAGTTAAATACTGCACTTTACGCCACCTTTTTGCAGCATATATATCCGCTTCAACAAACTTTCCAGGAGGTGGTAGAGCAATCTTAGACTTCATTAAGATGAGATGATTCGGAGTTAAAGGATATAATGATTTTGGATCATTAATGCAATCAACGTTTAAAGGACGATTATTCACAATAGCCATTGATTCATAAAGAAGAGTTCTTAGAGAGGCATCGTCAAGTCTTCCATGACACTGACCGATAGTAACATTCAAAACATTACGAATGGTGCGTATCTGCCGCTCCCAGATACCCCCGGCATGACTAGCTGAAGGGGCATTGAAAATGAACTCACACTGTTTCTCAGCTAGAAAGGCTTCAAGTGCATTCATATCACATTGCTTGAGGGGTTCTTGGCACATTGGCAGCTCCCACAAAGTTTGTTCCCTGATCACAATGAAGTTGACTAACTGCACCTCTAAGACTGATAAAGCAACGTAAAGCATTAATAAAAGCATCTGTGATAACTCTTCCAGCATTTCTATATGAACTGCCCGAGAAGATAGGCATGTGAAGATAAGACCATATCACTTACATTCTTTACGACCCTGTTTAAAATGAAATGGGCCGAAACAATCCATCCCACAAAATGAAAAGGGGTCTAAAACTTCACACCGTTCTTCAGGTAATGCAGACATTTGTTGCTCCTCTGCTGGTCTTCTCTGTCTACGGCACTGCACACATTTATATATTCACTTAGCAACTAACTTGCTTCCACCAATGACCCAAAATCCATTGGCCCGAATTTCCATCAAGGTTTGGTTTCGGCCTTGATGGCAGACCTGATCATGATAGTACGACAAAATCAGGTTAGAAATGTGGCTGTCTTTAGGCAGAATAATTGGATGCCGTTGTTCTGGGATAAGGGTTGACCCCTTAAGCCTCCCACCGACACAAAGCAGTCCCTCAACAAGCATGGGATTGAGATGAAAAAGAGGACTAGTCTTCGGAAGACTGTTCACTTGCCCTCTACTTTGAAGCGCTTTCAACACTTTGGGGAATGAGACCTGCTGAACAAGCTTTATTACCACGGCCGCAGCTTTCCTGCGTTCTTCAGCAGTCACTGTATCGCTGGTTTTTACCCTTGACCCCAACCTCTTAATTCTAGCAACCACCTTAAGAAGTGTGGTCCAGGTGGAAAACCGGTCCAGTCGTTATAAGACGTCCATCTGCTCATTGGCCTGTACTGCACATACTTGAGCCAATTTTACCTCAGGATCTCCAACACACAACTCCACAGAGTGTTCAAGTGTTGGAAGCACTTCTCGTTCCCACAGAAACTTTGGGCCCAGTAACCAACTAGCTGATGATATGTCCACTGTACGAAGACCTCTGGAAGTATGGTCAGCAGGGTTCTGTGTTGTATTAACATAGTGCTAATTATTTGGATCGGTGGTTTCTCTTATCAACTGAACTCTGTTTGCCACAAACACGTGGAACCTTCTTGCTTCATTATTGATGTCAGCCAAAACGACCTGAGAGTCTGTCCAGAAATATTCCTGGTCAATTTTCATCTGAAGCTCTGCCTTCAACAAAACACTCATCCTAGCCGCTGTTACTCCTGCTGAAAGTTCCAGTCTTGGAATACTTGTGACCTTTGTAGGTGAAACTCTTGCTTTAGCCATAACCTGACAACAGTGGATCTCATTTTTCTCATTCTTATATCTAAGGTAGGAGCAAGAACCATAACCGGCCACACTGGCGTCCGAGAAGTGATGCAGTTCTAGTCTCACAACGTTCCCAAAGTTCCGAGGGTGATAACATCGGGGTATGATAATTTTCTTCAACACTTGGAGGCCGGTTTCTCACTCCTCCCACTGTCTATTCAAGCCTTCAGGCAGTGGATCATCCCATCCAATGCCTTTGTGGCACAGCTCCTGCAAAATACACTTTCCATTCAACGTAAAGGGAGCCATGAACCCAAGTGGGTCATATAAGGAGGCCACAACTGACAGACGACCTCGTCGTGTTGGAAGGGTGGTCTTTTACATTGAGATTGAAGCTGAAGGTATCTGTATCCATGGACCATTGAATACCGAGTACATGTCCTTCTGATGTTAATACCGGATTAAGGTCAAGTGGGACGATGTTTACCGCTCTTTCTGAGGGGGCCACACAGGTAAGAACTTCTTTGTGATTTGAATTGAACTTGTGCAGCCTTAGACCTACACGTCGACAAAGTTCCTGTGCCTCAACAATGAGCTCCTTTGCCTCTTCGACTGCTGAAACACTTATCAATCCATCGTCCACATAGAAATTGTTTTCCTCAAAATCCGAGGCTACGTGATAATCCACTTGATTTTGCCGTGCCAGAGACTTTAACCCAAAATTAGCGCATCCAGGAGAGGAAGCAGCACCAAAGAGATGGACTGTCATTCTGTACTCTTTTGGTTCTGTTGTTAGTTTTCCACACTCCCACCAGAGGAATCTAAGATAATTGTGACTTTCAGGGGAGACATGGAATTGGTGAAACATCCTTTCGATGTCACAAGTCACAGCAACCTCCTGCTTTCTAAAGCGACACAAAACACCTATGAGAGAGTTAATTAAATCAGGACCAGTCAGCAGGTTATCATATAACGAAATGCCATGAAATTTTGCAGAACAATCAAACACAACTCTCAGTTTATCAGGCTTCTTGGGATGATATTCACCCCATGATGAGGGATGTACCAGACGGCCTCACCCTCCCCAACTGCAGGTGCTAATTCTGCTTCACCTTTAGATATTGTTTCTAAGTTGAAACCTCGGACTTGAAGGCCACTGGCGGTTTTACTTGCTATCACGGTATTAACAGCTGTCATTGTAGCGGATCAGTAGACGCACCACAGGGTCAGCCTCAAATAAAGAGAAAACCAGCCGCGTCTTTTCGCTTTTGCGTGTTTACTGCAAGCATAAAATGGGACAGTTACAATCATCTGTTCTGGATTGACAATCTCTCTTCAGAGTGCTTTCCGCAAATTCCATATTATAAGATGTATTTTCTTTACAGTATCTTCAATGGTTCCATTTAATAAGATGCATAACACCAAAGGCATATTTTTTATGTAGAACTAATAAGATTTATGAATTCTGAAAATTATTAAAACAGTAATGAAACAAAAGAATACAACTCATACCTGCAAGCATAAAATGGGACAGTTACAATCATCTGTTCTGGATTGACAATCTGCAAATACATCATTCAGTTAGTACATTGTCCCATATTTCTAATATGCAGGCAACTTACAATATCAAAGAAACAATTCACAGTTTCAGCTTGTTCTTAACACACATAACATGCTTTAAATCATGAACTACATTACCCAGAATGCACCATTGATTACTGGCGCGCATTTCACTCATGTCATTAAAATGAAATTAAATGAAACCCAGATCAACATTAATAAGCATCCTCATACCCATGAAAACCAACATAGGACATTAACTGATACTTAAAGTGTTATACCGTTTATAGAAATATGACACAATCGCACGTTTAAAGCAATGCAGTTTATGTACTATATTAAACATGAAGAACCATCTATTTAACAAACAACAGGGTCACCAACAGTATTACCACCATATTTAGTTCTGATTTCACAATAACTTCTATTTAATATGCTCTAAGACCTTGTTTGAATTGTCCATTAACGGAGACACATACCTCTCTTCAGAGTGCTTCCCGCAAACTGGAGAGCGCAATACGCGAGGAATATACCATTGATTGAAGAAAGGGGAGGATCATACCAAATCAGTAACACTAAAGGACACAACACATCCTTCCAATCAAACTCATGCAGTACAGGGCAGTAGTGCAATTATAATGTTTGATAACCACAAAGACTAAATGCTGGTTGCTGTATGTTAAATTCGATACTGGCGTTGATTCAATATTCCAACTTCCCCCACCTTAATGAAATGTGGATCATTCCTTGCTCAATCTCTCTCTGCATCTGATTGAGAAGCAACTAATCTATTTAGTAAAGTTTGATGAATTATAAATTTTTCACACAATTACATCATCGTGCTTAACTTAAGCTGTACCGGTTGCGTATTGATATTCAATTCAAAGGTCAATTCTTCCAAAACAAAGGTGGAATCACTCTGGGTGTCAAGGAGCGCATAAGTAAGAATTTCTTTCTGGGGCTCCGTTGTTGAAGACACAAAAACTGGAACAATACTGGAGGTAGCAGAAGCATGTTGTGTCAATGCATGGGACATAACCCTTTGGATCTCCGTACTCGAATGTTCTCCTTCAGCTGAATCTTTACTTGCCGATTCCGAATTTCTTTCGATGTCAGGTTGGATGCCGCCGGCTACATGTGCCACATAGGTGCCGCCTTTTACAGTCTTTGCTAACATGTCCCTTTCCAAGGCAGCCAAAGCACAGGCGATTTTCATAAATAGTGGCCCTTTTCTCTTCCATCGTCTTCGTAGCAAAGGTTGGACACTTTACAAACCAAACAAGGTGGCTTTGGCCTTAAAAATTCCTCATTCACCGAGCTGGAAGTTTTCATTTGGGTGCTTGTGTTCAATGCTTTAGCTCTCCTTGGAAACCTCTCCTCCGAAGGTTTCAAATTCATCAAGGCAAGGGAGGCAATAGGATTACAAGCTATTCTAGCTTCTCTTTGCATAAACCCTGTAAAATGCATAAAGCTTGGATAATCACCAGATCTATCGAGTTCTTCCACAACAATACGACTCCATCTATGTACCATCCATTCAGGCAGTTTTTTAAGAAGCTTATGATTTTCCTCACAATCGTTGAGAATTGACAAGCCCTTAACATGAGGAATGGCTTCCAAACAGCTTTGCAGAAAATCTGCAAACTCTCTAACAGCTTTGGGATCATTCGCTGCTATCTTAGGCCATTTCATGAGTCGCTCTCATAAAGCCCGTTGGACAATGAATGGACTGCCATATCTTTCTTGTAAGACTGTCCATACACCAGGGTATCTTCTCCATTCAGCATCTTCTGAGTTGCGGTAGCAAAAACCTTCCACAGCCTTACGCGCCTCACCTGCTAGGTAGCTTTTCAAGTATAGCATTTTCTCACTATCTGGGAGTGGTTTCCGGCCAATGAGGGCCATAAAGGATACCTTCCAATCCACAAACTTTAAAGGGTCCCCAGTGAATATTATTGGCTCTGGGACGGGTAGACGGCTTAAAGTAAATGAGCTTGCAATTGCCTGTGTCAAAGTGATTTCCTCTTGCGTCTTTTGCCTTTCAGATGGGTTATAAGAAGACTCAAAGGGTCGTGCGGCTTGTGGATTCAGACGAGGTTTGTGCTCCGTGTATGGGCTGTCAGAAAGAAGTTTAGGTTCAGTTTCTTCAGCACGACTTTCTGAACCATCAAAATTATTATACGCTCTTACACGAGCTGCGGCCACCTTTACCTCATTGTCTACTTGAGGCTGCTCTAGCTTTGTTTTTTCCTCCTCTAATTTTACCTTCATTTCAGCCTCCCTTTGCTTGATGTCTGCTAGCATATGCCTTTCCTTAAGTTTCCATTCGTACTCCAATCTGTCAAGCCTTGCTTGATGAGCGTGTATAATTTGAATAACTTTGGCCTGTTCCATCTTTGCTGCAAGTTCTGCTTCCGCATCTGCGCGTTTGCTGGAGGACCTGGAGATGGCGCTTGACTGATCATCATGTCCTTGTGACGATCGTAAGGTTACTGTTTCTGTATTTCCAAAGACAGATCCATAATCATCCTTATTTAGCACCATCCTCACTCTTTCCTTCTCAAGTTGGTCATTGAAAGGCTGCTCCATATCCTTTATCCTCTCACGCACAAGATCACCAACCTCTGTGTTTAACATGTTGCAGGCATCCATCTTCTTAACAATCTCTGGATTGGTAGTTTGATTGTGGCGAACAGGCTCATAGTGTTGACACACTTTGGCATGTTTAAATTTAACATCCTTTTCAATTTCCTCTAGATCATCAGGTGAACAGAAAGTCTTTAACTTGGCTCTAATCTCCTTTGCTGTCCCCTTCCAGGATTCATATGATTAATAAAAAGCCTTCTCATTTTTCTTGGCTTCTAGCTTATGCAACTCTTGGCCTTTTTCTGTTAAGGTTCGCTCACGAGAGTTAGACCTCACTTGTTGTGCCTTGGGGAGACTATCTATATTTTCATTTAACATTATACTGTATTGATATCCTATTTTACCCTGAACCCTTAAAATGTTATGTCCAAGTAACAACTAGTTTTGACCTTAATGTAACAATTAAACTATGTTACCAATCATATCAAACATCATACACTTAAAAAAATACTCATCAAAGTTAGTAATCAATACAGTACAAATAACCATGAAAATACTAAAGTATTTCATAAAGAGAAAATAATTATAATTCCCCATGAGACATTACTAGGTCAGAATTGAAAATACCTGATTATAATTACATTCTAAAACTTTTAACTATTTTCAAACCTCACATTATTTCACACCCACATTTCTCATTTAGTAGTAATAAAACCTTTAAATATTTTAAAGCAACTATCCATATGAGCAGGTAGCTTTTGTCGGCACACCAGATCAACTTATTAGACAGTTCGTATAGCTGTGGTGGATTTCACTCTCCAGCAAGCCAAAGTCTTTTTTCTACAGCTGCATCCCGCATGTGTGTGCTGAACTTCGGTATACCTTTAACACCATGACACGCAACGGATGGCTTACGTAGCGTCAAGTTTCACTGTAGCAGCCCTTGGCATCAATAATCCCGTGTAGAGTTCGACCGGGATTACACAAAGTAATGGAGCCTTTTATACATTGTCGTGTTTCTTTAGAAATAAAAAATGGACAAATTAAGTCTTTGGACACCTCAGATGTAAAGTTATTCGCTGTCAAAGTGACGCCAAAATGAATGGGAGTCAATGAAATGCTAACAGCAGGTGAAGTTCTGCTACAATGGCGGCTCCCGTGAGGCTTCAACTTCCGGCTGATGGATTACCCCCTTGGTTACCACTGAGAATTGTCTGGTTTTAACCAGGCTATACAGGGAGGCTGCAGACCTGGAGCCGGTAGATATACACCCTGGCAGTCTTACTGTACGTTCACACCGCTGCCGACTTGAGCTTCCAAAGCGGCGGGAAGTCATTCATTTTCAATGGAAGCTGCTTCTCTCAGCTGCAAGGAGCGTCAAATCCCTAGGTGTCGCGTTTTAGGCGTTTTGAGCGTCAATCAGAAAGTTGAAAGAAGCTCAACTTTATGGTAATGAGCTATGACGCGGTTCAGCGGCAAGCAGCGGCATAACGCCAGCAACCAATCAGAATAAAGACGTCCTTCGCTCTGGCTGATTCCGGAGAAACATACGATGTGAACTTTCGTTCCTACCAAAACATTAGTTCAGAGAAAATGGAGGAGAAGTTAATAATCGCCGTTGCTGGGTTTCCTATCATATATGATATATGATGGGGTGGTGATGGCGCAGTGGATAAGACACATGCCTTTGGTGTGAGAGACCCGGGTTCGAATCCACTGTGAGACACTAATGTGTCCCTGAGCAAGACACTTGACCCCTAGTTGCTCCAGAGGCGTGCGACCTCTGACATGTATAGCAATTGTAAGTCGCTTTGGATAAAAGCGTCAGCTAAATGAATAGATGTAAATGTCAATGTAAATTATATGACTCTGTTTGTTTACAGGGACCAGTGATGCACATTTGAGAATGGGCGCGACTTTTTTTAAAAATATTTACGAATGCTCGTTTTAAGCGGGAATGCATTTCATTTGCTCACGGTGACAACGATTTGACCAATTGAACTAATTCAAATAACAGCTTAATGCAAATAATAATAATAATAATAATAGCTAATTATGATTTTTTCCCCCCACCAAATGTGACCAAAACGGTTATAAAAATGCTGGCATTATAAAAGGTTTCTTCAATGTATTGCTTGTTTTTTTCTGTTTATTACATTTCATTTTGTGACACTTCTCTTCTCCCTGCTACGTCAGAGCGTCCAAAGCGTCAACAGGCTTCCTTGACAGAGCGGTTAGAGCTTCTTTGCCGATCAAGTCGGCGGCGGTGTGAACGTACGGTTACGCCCCTGTTGTTATTAAAATATCTGTAGATATTCTTTCACTCTCTTCACTCAGCCTACAGAAGACTAGGCCTATTTGTTTTTGTGAATTGAAAAATTAAAAATACACATAGTTGGATGAACTGTGTTATGACAAGTAATGATATGACCTACTGCAGTTATAGGCCTATTCACCGTAGGTTTTTATATACAGGAGACTGAGAAAAATATGTTGTCGTGAATTTATATAAAGTTACATTTAGATATGAACCATATTTAGCCCATTAGACATACAGTACCGTGTAATCATATGGATCCTCGATGAAATATCTGCTCTACTATTCTCTATTGGTCGTCATACAGCTACAAAACAGTGTCCTACATTGCATTTCATGAAGACAAACACAATTTATCCCTTTCCTAAAATTCCAAGGGCCATTTAGAAGAAAGAGACAACATTGTTGTTTACAAAAAAATAATTATTAACACCATTTATGAATTATGAAGACTCCCCTATTTATTTTTTTTGCCACTCTTTTTTATCTATTTTTCTAACCTCCTGTCAAAGGGCTCCCGCTCACTGGTAAAAAAAATATATAAATAATAACATTAAAAAAAGTTACAAAGGACATTTATGGTGAATTGGATCTTGACACTATGGGTGTGTGTGTGTGTGTGTGTGTGTGTGTGTGTGTGTGTGTGTGTGTGTGTGTGTGTGTGTGTGTGTGTGTGTGTGTGTGTGTGTGTGTGTGTGTGTGTGTGTGTGTGTGTGTGCTGCCCAGAAGTGATGTCAGGTGAGTTTGTACAACGGCACAGGCTCTTGTTGGTGGACCAATAGTGGAAAAGTGTCAGGCCACTTTGATTTATTTTGGCCACCAATGATGGACTGTGCAGAGAAAATTGAAAATGACATTAAAAACATGTCCATGTGTGTCTCTGTAAGTCGTTTATTTCGTAAGTCGTAAAAAATGAGAGATTGGTTGTTTATGAGTTTAGAGAGATAGAGAGATTTTCATTTACACACCTTTATGAGATGCAAGTTAAAGAAAACTTGGTAAAGACAGAGTATGATAAAACACACATTAAGTGCAAAGATCCTACATTTTAGTCCAGATCAGTAAGCTTTTTCAAGAAAAAATGTATATTAAGATATCAATTAGATAATTAGATCATCTCATTTATAAGAAACAACTCAAACCAGAATCTACATTCAAACCATGTGGGAAAAGTTTAGGTATTATCATGTATGATGTTGGAAATAATCAAAATATTTGAGTGTGTGTGCACTGCAGTTTAACTCTTTACTCAGAGAAAGAGATTTACGTACATATATAAATGTATACGCCTATTATAAATGTGTCTTCATAGCATGTACACGTCATGTGCTCTAGCAGAGCAGCTGCTGTGACGTCACAGGCAGCGCGAGTTCAATATGACGTCACAGACTGAGTTGTTCAACAGCGATTATCAGTCAGTCACTAGCAGACGACAGTGTTTCATACTCTGAATACGTTGTAATTTAATGTACAATATATATTGAGTTACTTTGTCGGAATATTCAGCTCAGGTGATCATAACCTTAGTCGCTATCGGACGAAGTGTGAAACTGCAGTCTACAAGATTGTTACTTCAGTTACTTCAGACTCATCCAGCCTTCTCATTAACGGTAAGGAGAAACTTATAATATATGACACTTGGCTAGATATATGAATGTTTTTTTTTTCAGTTAAGCTCTAGAAAACATCATTGTTACTGTCCCAGCTGTATACGACTAGCGGGCCATTGCGCTGGTTAACCGTCATTTTACCACAGTAGCAGTTAACTTATTTGCAGTTAAAAAAAAACATTAACTTACACAATGAACCATGGTTTTACTTGTCTACAACCATTATGGCTTATCTTTGATTGTTGTAGTAAAACAGTAAGTTAACTACAAATTTAACGTTAACCATGATTGCAAAACTTTTACTTAAATACAAGCAAAATTGTACTTGCAAAGATATGTGTAAGTTAACGTTACACAGAGGAAATATTTGCCAGTTATTGTGCTGTAGCTTGGCGTGTTTAGCACTGCTGTGCTGTGGACAGATGGCTACTAAAGTTTTTGATATTAAGCAGTGGCGGCTGGTGACAAATATCTTAGCTGTGTCATATTCATATTCATATTCTGTCGGTTTCAATAGTCTGGTAACATGGGAGTATTTTAGTGTAGTGGCTTCGAGGTTTCGGAATGCTCTTCCTCAAGACATCTGTCCAACATCCACCCTTCTCTCCTTCAAAAACACATTTTGTCTGTATATTACTCTTCAGCTCACAGTCTGTAAATTATACATTGTTATGGATATGCTATTTGTTTGAATCCCTCTTTGTTTGTATCTTTAACCTAACTTTGTAAGTGACCTCTGTATTTTAGGCCTACTTTCTGCCCTTGGGGTGTGTATTGTGCTTTGATTGGTCTATTCCTTACCCAGTCCCAGTGGTTCTCAATCTTTTTAGAGTTGTACCCCATGAGGATTTTAACATCCTTCTGCACCCCCACTCTTCAGGCACACATTTTTCAGTAAGGGACCAAATTTGCCACCCTAAATCAACTTTCCAGTACATTTTTTATCTTTACGAATACCTTCATAAAATAAATAATGCTTTAAATTAATAAAAATAGAGAAATGTGCAATTATGGTAAAAACGAAGTGATGCTTTTAAATATTAGTAGGTGGTGAGTCATCCAGTCATTCATTCAGTAACGAAGCAAGTGGATGTATTTATGAATTAATAATTGAATCATTGACTCTAATGATTCGTTCAAAGCCGCAGATTTGTTCACAAACACTGCTGTGTGCTGCAGTTCTGCTGTGACTTTCGTTGGAGCTATTATTTTGTTGTAAAAACTACTGACAGCTGTGTTGTAGCCTAAATGAACATACCTTAATATTAATATTTCATTTGTTGAACTGTTGTATAAAATCAATGTCACATTTGCAATCGTGTTGACCTTCATATAATGTGATCAACATTAAACACAGGAACTCACACAGGGAATCTTATATCGATCTCCATGCACAGCCTGTGTCTATATAGTTCTGCATGCTAGTAAGTGCTAAATCCCTTATTTTACAAAGATACATGGTCTAGAACGGTACGTTAGTGCGATTTGCCAAGGCAGCAATCTATCTGCACGAGGATGTCATGTATTTACAGAATTTTACCTGATAGAAAAACATGCTCAGTTTAAATCTTATTTTAAGGTGAGGTAACTTAGAATTAAAGAGTTTGAGAACCACTGCCTTTACATATCTTTGTAAAGCGACCTTGGGTGTTGGAAAGACACTATATAAATACAAATAATAATAATAATAATTATTATTAATAACCACCCAAACACATTTTTACTCAAACTGCATGATACCAGTGCTTTGTGATAAAGTCAGTAATTATTTAATGCCATATTACAAGGCTGAGGCATTCTTATACAAAAACAAACAAATTGCTCAAACTTTCTATTTGCATTTGATATTTAACTCAAACTGTTTAGTTACTTTCTCAGACAGGTGCTGCTTCCCTCACTCCGGTAAAGCCTGGTGCACAAGGCAGGATAATTAGGCCGATTTTAGCCCCGATTACCCCTTCCGACAAACTTAAGGATGCTCCGATTATCGTAAAATAATCTGATCAGATATTCCTGCCGTGTGTGGTGTGTTAAGACTGCTCTCGTCTGCTCGAAAGGTCGCCGCTCGATCTCAAACCGGGGATATCCAACATGTTGGATTTTTTTGGCCCGATTTCTCCTCGTGAGTGGGTTCCCCCAGGGACAAACGAGCACGCAGCCTGTGGACTGTGGCGTGTAGCCAATCAGAAAGCTAAGTGACGAGGCACAGAGGAAGCACCGGGAAACAAAATCAAAACAGCCGGCTGTTTTCTGTTAAAACTACAAACTATCGCCACTGCATCCTCTTCGTCCGCCATGATTGTTTACTCTGAAGTCACGTTTGATCCCGAGGGATTTTGCGAGATTTTCCGTCTGACCTGGGAATGCCTGGGAGTCAAATCGGTTCGTGTGTGATGTGTTGATTTTGCCGTGTGGCTGCGCACCACACACTGTACGACCAAATCTGTTAGACCCGTGATTTTTTATCGCCGTGTGTGGGGTCTCTCAGGTTTTGAAAATCGGCCGACAATTTTAAAATCGTCCCGTGTGAACCAGGCTTTACTGTCCATGCTGGATCTGTCACTGTTGTTTTAAAAAGTAATCACCAAAACAAGGCATTAGCATGACCGCGTCCGCATTTTGAAGTTCTATAACCCCTTCATAGGTGCAAGATCCTGCGCGTGATAGTGGGACAATTGTGGTATCTTTATAATTTAATGTGCCTAATGCGCCATTTCTCAACCACAATCGGCCCAGCTCCACACAGCCAAAACCTAGCCAAATCTGGCAACCATTACTGGGCCAGAGCTGCCAGTACACAGCCGAGTGAGCCGACACTCGGCCGCGAGCGGTGCGATCCCGCTGGCTACCTGGGGAGGGACACGATTACTGGGGCACTTCTAAAAATCAACATGCATCTAATGTACCTAATACGTATCCAAATTGAATCAAGATCGGAATAAAACCACAAGAATTAAATTGAAATTGTAAAATTTGTATCAAGCAATAATAAAAGCAGTAGCCTATACCAATTATTGCACCATGCTGTGTCACTAAACTTTTTATTGTTTGTGAGTTTCTAGTTATTACCACTCTGATTCATGTCTGTTTCAGCCTGATGTTTCTGATGTTAGTTTGAACTTTTCCTTAGACAACTTGCTGAGAGAAAACATCATGCTTGCAACGTTACCTGAGGGAATGGATAGCAGCGGCAGCAGCAACGTGTTCGTGGACGCATATGAGTATTTGCCCGAAGGAATGGATAGCGGCAGCAGCGACGTGTTCATGGACGCATATGAGTATTTGCCCGAAGGAATGGATAGCGGCAGTGCTCAACCATCAACCAGCGCTGCGGTGTTGTCTGAGAGAAACTCCAGCAGCAGCCCAACAGATGGATCTGTGAAGATTAACCCAACAGGTAACTGTCTGAGGACATTAATACAAATCAAAACTCACATGTAGTGGTCGACCGATATATATCGCGATATTTGGCATTTTTAAAACATCGGCCGATACGTTTTTCTGATTGGCCGATGTGTTAGAAGCGGGACTTTTATTTTGACGGGCGGCGCTGAGAACACAGCGCTCACTCGTCTTCCTTCATTAGTTTACCATCTCTGTCAGTCAGATCTAATCAGAACTGGTAAACAAAGAAAGTAAATGGTATGTGAAAAGCGTCTCGGTTACTAATGTAACCCTCGTTCCCTGAAGGAGGGAACGGGAGACGTAACGTCGAATGTGAGCGACTGAAAGGGAACTAAAGGATTTGCTTTCATATTATTTGTAATAGAGAAGGCAAACAATGATTCTAAAATACTTTGTCATCTGCCGTCAACATTCAGCAAATCCACATCTACATAATTTAAACAAATCTCTAAATATCAAATAAACATTTAATTTCACAATTCATTGATATATGCAATTTCGAATCCAGCTGTGATATCTTGTGAAGTGTGTGTAGCCGGCATAACCGTGTCACTGCGAGTGACGGTCGGTCGGGACAAAATAAAAGTCCCGCTTCTAACACATCGGCCAGTGAGTGAATGCGAACAGAAGATCAGCTTCACAGGAGACGCGATCCAAAAACTTTAAATCCTTCATTGTAAAATATGCTGTGCTATATCCAGTTGCTATTTCCACTGTGTCATATTCATATCGTTTTCACTGTGCTGTATGTAAAATTAGCGTTACCATGTCTTTATTTGATAAAAAATGACTACCAGTGCGCACAAAATTACCAGATTACTGAGTGCCCTGTTTCAGTGTTTACTACAGTGTTTATATCACATATTAATATATTTTTAAACAATTACTTTGTGAAAAATACTGTTATAGGATTGCAGATTCAAGAAGTTGCCATCTAAAGTATAAGGAACATGAACTTAAATGCAAAACCTGCTAATTATTCACATGTGTTAATTTTAGCCTGTTTACTGATTTTATTTGTAATCTCCACACCGGTTGGTTCCTCGCCTGATCTGCACAGGTGTGTTTAGTCACAAGCAGTTCAGTCTCATGCAGTTGTATGTTTTTCAGGATCCTTTGACTCTTTATACGAACTGGGAAAGAAACTGGCATCGGGATCCCATGGCATTGTCCATGAAGGAATTAGAAAATCAGATGACAAACCAGTATGTTGCTCTTTCTGGATACACCAAACTTCCTGCCTCTTGTTTCCTTTTGTCTTTCGAGTCCTGACATACATATCAGTGTTTACAGTTTTGATCAAAACATGTTTTAAAAAGATTGTAGATTATCATGTAAATAACTAAAATGTATCAGTTCACTTACGCTTACAAATATTTTCTTTATTTTTCAGGTGATCATCAAATTTGTTAAGAAGCGCCGGTTTGATTTCCACGTAAGTTGACACGATTTTATTCTTCATGAAAATTACTTTTAAGAATTATTTATTAAATTCTTATTCGGTAATCGATAATTCTGAACGTAGACAGCATAAGATAAAACTGAAATAGACAATCAAAGCCTTGAAGCATCAGTTGCAGTGTACATGTACAGTTGGTTGTTTTCTTCTTGAATTTCCCTCTCTTTAGTAAGGATGTTTGAGGTTAGGAGTCAACTAACTTTTTGTCAATCTCTTCTTTTAGATTGGCCATTCCGAGCCTTTGTGTCGAGAGGCAGCTATAATGCAGATGATGAAACATTGCGACAATGTCCTGAAATTATATGAATGGTTTGACATGAACGATCAAAACATCTTAATTATGGAACATCCAGGTTCCAGCATAACCCTTTATGATTTCATCAAACAAAACGGAGGTCGTCTGACTGAAGCAGAAGCAAAAAACATCATGCAGAAACTCATCGCTGCGTTACGGCACTGCAGTAAACAGGGTGTTTATTATAAAGGCATAAGTCCGAGAAAAATACTCATCGACCCATGCACCATGCAGATCAAGCTAACCGGCTTTTACAGAGCACTGGCCATCAGCGAAAGACGTAAGTTTGCTTTTTGAGCACAAGTCACTGATTTATTATGCACAGGATATGGAAATAAGGGCGTTTTAAACGTTTTTTTTTATTTTAACACTGAAAACGTATTGCTTACAGAAACAGCCAAATTTAAATCAGAACCAGAGAGGAGAATTCACGCTTTAATGGCAACAAATGAAGGCTTCTACAGAGTGCTGAAGAGGATGGTCGAAGGAAAATGTCTTTTTGATTTGAAACTTTGGTTTGGTTGGAAAAATAAACGCTTGTCCAAAGGTGAGATCAAGAACGAGAATGGAAATAGCATTGCTTGAAAACATGTAAAGCTCTTACACAAGTGACAGTAAAGTTACCTTGAAGACAAATAAGCAAAGTGTAAAACACAGCGGATTGACAGTGAAGTTTAGCAATGAATAAATGTTCATGGGCATCCAGAGAATGCCATAGTAACAGCAACAAATGCAGTGTATTTGTATTTACTTACATAAACGACATATCTCAAAATCAAACAGGACTAATCAGCTCTCTTCTGAAAACGTTTACAGAGTGCCAGGATCTACTTCGGAAACTTCGTGGCAGAGAGTCAGGGATCACCTTAAAGAACATTTTATATCATGACTGGTTTGAAGAAACATCAGGCACAGACGCACTCGAGTCAGACGGTGAGTCTCTAGTTATTACCACTAGAAATTCGATATTCGACCGTCGATATTTCTAACATGAACTTCAGTGCTAAACCTGCTAATTATTCACATGAGCATCTGGACAGTTTTACATTAATCATTCAGCTGTAATCTGTGCTAATAAATGTTTCTAATCAATATTCTTTGCTTTCCGAAAAACACACTAAAGGGAGCGAAGGCCTTCCTGATGTGCTTGAGATCGAGCCACACACACCCGGACAGGAGCCGACTCCAGCCACAGATGTGCTTGAGATCGAGCCACACACACCCGGACAGGAGCCGACTCCAGCCACAGATGTGCTTGAGATCGAGCCACACACACCCGGACAGGAGCCGACTCCAGCCACAGATGTGCTTGAGATCGAGCCACACACACCCGGACAGGAGCCGACTAAAGCTGAGTCTAATTATAATCATAATTGTGTTACTGTGGCAAGCAAGAGGAGGTCGAGATGAGCACCAGTCTCGAGCGACGACAGTGAAGAACTGGAGAGATTCACATTACATCGCATCATTTAGCAGACACTTTATGGTTGACGGAGTCTCCGTCATGGGCCGGAGCTTCTGCCGTCCGCTTGATGGGGAGGAGCAGTTGTTGAGTTGTAAAGTTGTTGTTGTAATACGTGTCCAGGTGCAGGTCCACCATCTGATCTGGATCCGGTAACGGAAGGGACTGGTTGACACTTCAGGACTGCGGTGTCGTCGTGTTCAGGCGAAGGTCCTTCATCAGATCTGGATACGGCCGGGATCCGGCGGACTTCAGGACTGCGGTGTCGTCGTGTTCAGGCGAAGGTCCTTCATCAGCTCTGGATACGGCCGGGATCCGGCGGACTGCGGCAAACCCCGGGATAAACAGAGAGACTAGTATTAGCGTAGACACCATCCTTATGATGTAACGAGTACGACAAGATTTAAGAGAAGTGTTCCCGGTTCTGGCTGACCTAAACTATGCAGCCTAACATTGAGTTATACACTCACACTCTCTCTCTCTCTCATTCTCTCTCTCTCTCTCTCCCCCTCTCATTCTCTCTCTCTTTCTCATTATCTCTCTCTCTCTCTCTCTCTCTCCCCCTCTCATTCTCTCTCTCTCTCTCTCTCTCTCTCCCCCTCTCATTCTCTCTCTCTCCCTCTCTCATTCTCTCTCTCTCTCATTCTCGCTCTCATTCTCTCTCTCTCTCCCTCTCATTCTCTCTCTCTCTCTCATTCTCTCTCTCTCTCTCCCCCTCTCATTCTCTCTCTCTCCCTCTCATTCTCTCTCTCTCCCTCTCTCATTCTCTCTCTCTCTCATTCTCTCTCTCTCTCTCATTCTCTCTCTCATTCTCTCTCTCTCTCCCATTCTCTCTCTCTCATTCTCTCTCTCTCTCCCATTCTCTCTCTCTCATTCTCTCTCTCTCTCTCTCATTCTCTCTCTCTCTCTCTCCCCCTCTCATTCTCTCTCTCTTTCTCATTATCTCTCTCTCTCTCTCTCTCCCCCTCTCATTCTCTCTCTCTCTCTCTCTCTCTCTCCCCCTCTCATTCTCTCTCTCTCCCTCTCTCATTCTCTCTCTCTCTCATTCTCGCTCTCATTCTCTCTCTCTCTCCCTCTCATTCTCTCTCTCTCTCTCATTCTCTCTCTCTCTCTCCCCCTCTCATTCTCTCTCTCTCCCTCTCATTCTCTCTCTCTCCCTCTCTCATTCTCTCTCTCTCTCATTCTCTCTCTCTCTCTCATTCTCTCTCTCATTCTCTCTCTCTCTCCCATTCTCTCTCTCTCATTCTCTCTCTCTCTCCCATTCTCTCTCTCTCATTCTCTCTCTCTCTCTCTCATTCTCTATCTCTCTCATTCTCTCTCTCTCTCCCTCTCTCTCTCTCTCATTCTCTCTCTCTCTCTCATTCTCTCTCTCTGCTCACTCTCTCTCTCTCTCTCTCACACACACACACACACACACTCAATCTCACACACACACACACACTCGCTCACTCAATCACACACACACACTCGCTCACTCAATCTCACACACACAGACACACTCACTCACTCAATCTCACTCACACACACACACACACACACACACACACACACACACACACACACACACACACACACACACACACACTATTTAGTATCATTCCCGGTTGTTTATACTGCTAAAATATAATTTGCTCAACATCACATATTAACCTGACATCGCTAGCTTCAACTTCGTTACTAGTACAACACGCTTGTAATTCGCTAGCCTGTTGGCATCCCATCCGTGCGCTATTTATTTATTTATTTATTTATTTTGCTCGCGCCTTTTACAAGTCCATCAAAGCTGTGGTAAGTAGTGATCAGTCAAAAAAAACGGTGAGTATTGTCTCCTCTTATTGTCACTTGCACTTCATGTAACATGTATAGCATAGCTTTCTCTGTCAGCACTGAGGGCTTTATATGTGATAAATGCAGGGAGACAGTCAGGCTGACGGAGAAGATTTCAGAACTAGAGACACGCATCCAAACTTTAATTGAGGATAGTAAGAGTGCAAGGGCTTTAGATACTGCTTTGGATGCGACTGGTTTAGTGAACACTGTACATTTCTCGGTTCCGGCTGAAGTAGAGCCCGTGCAGCAGGGCAGATGGGTGACCGTGAGACGCTATAGTCGCGGGACAAAACACCGCTCTTCCGTTCCGATTACAACATTTAACAGGTTCTCCCCCTCAGTGAAACACCCACTGTGAATCCTGTTGAATGTGCCCTAGTTATTGGTGACTGTTATTGGTGACTAAAGGCCCTTTCACACCGGACGCATAACGAAAAAGCGAAACGGAAAAGCGAATAGTTCGCGTGCGAATAGTTCAGGTCAAAACCATTCACATCAGCCGCGACGCGAATTTGCGATGTTCAGAACGTCAACATTTCAAAACCTTCGCGCCGACAGCTGAGAATACATAGACACTTCATCATCATCATCCAGTGAAGACGAGCTTTTCATTTTCTTTAAAAGACAGATTCTTTATAAAGAATTGTAGACATTTAGGCCAAAGTGTTGAAGAAAAAAATCTTTGTCATTATTTTCTGATATTAAAAATTAAGAACGAAGATACACATTACACGTACACAACTTAATATACAAGACTTAAAGAACAGATCGAGAGTCTGAAGGGGAGTATGCTAATCTTGTAAAGGAGCTAAAACTTTGCCGCAAAGAACGGGCCAAAGTAAGGATTATGCATTAAACATTTGAATTTTTTATTAATAAACTAGTGTTTTCTGTCAGTTTTCAGTATGAGACGCGCTCCAGTTCACTCGCCGGCGGCTCCGTGTCCTAATTATATTGTCTACTATATTTGCTTCTTATTTATTAATCCAGGCAATTTGTTGATGAAACATTGATAAAAATCAAGATACAATTTATACAAAACGAAATTCACTTTAAAGAAAGGCTTTCTACAAAACAAAACTTAATAAGTGGCCAAAATTATGTCTGACCCAATCCAAATGGTTTCGATATAGGCTATTGGGCATCTTATGATCCTTACTCATCTCATGCGGTTTCATATAGCTAATCAACATAGATGAAATAAAAAAAAATAACATTATATTATTTAAACATATATGAAACGTATGTTTAAGTTTTTTAACTTATATTTAAGCGTCACCCTGCTCCGCTTTACTCGCATGCTCTGGTGTGTGGCCTATACATGCATGCAAAAATAATATGAAACACAACCATGAATGATGAAAATATTCAATATCAATTATTTCCCTCCTAGTCAAAAATGTTATAAATCATCATCACACACTTCATCAACTCACCGAGACACCAACTATCCCAGATATTTTATCCCATGCCTCGTTCTTTTGTAACTGGTCCCTAGCAAACAACGTCATGTCATAAATGATAGGGTATGAGTGCGTTGAGATGCGGAATAGGCAATATAAAAATGCTGTCATTATAAAAGGTTTCTAGTTTCAATGTAGCCTATTGCTTGTTTTTAGTTTCCATTTCATGTTGTGACGCTTCTCTCGCACATCATGCTGGTACGTCAGAGCGGCCAAAGCGTCAACAGCTTCGCCTTTGTTTCCTTGTATGTGATTGGCTGAAGCCTTTTCTGTCGCCGCAAAAGTTAAAGAAAAATCGACATCGAAGCGAAAAAAATAAAAGTCGTTTTTTCGCCGCAGCACATTCGCGTTTGGTGTGAAGCACTCATTACACAAACAGCTGATCAAAAAATAAAACCATCGCGCAAATTAATCGTGCGTCAAAATCGCGTCCAGTGTGAAAGGGCCTTAATGCTAATCGTAAATTCTCGAAGATTATTTTTCATGTTGGCACTAATGATGTTCTACTCCGCCAGTCAGAGATCACCATAATTAACGTTAAAGAGGTGTGTGAACTCGCAAGTACGATGTCAAGCACTATATACGAAAAATAATCGATATTGCGACAGAAACTTTTAACTCTCTCTTTTCCAGCACTTTAGACACAGTTGCTCCGTTGCGTTAAACAAGATTAAAGAAAATAAGTCCAACGCCGTGGTACAACGAGCACACTCAGGCCCTTAAGAAAGCAGCCAGAAAAATGGAGCGCAGCTGGAAGAAAACTAAACTAGAGGTATTTCGGATTTCATGGAAAGAGAGCTCGATTGCTTACAGAGAGGCTTTAAAAGCTGCTAGATCTGCTTATTTATCAATCCTATTAGAAGAAAATAAACATAATCCTAGATATTTATTTGAAACCGTGACTAACGAAAAATAAAGCTTCAAGCACAGAAGTTTTCAAGCGGCACAGCAGTAATGACTTTATGACCTTCTTCACTTACAAGATTGATAATATCAGGGAGAAAATTATAATATCAGGGAGAAAATTATAACTATGCTACCGTCAACTACAGTATCGCATCAGGCAGTGCATTGTAATCTCCATGAAGAAAAAATCGATTCATTCATTGCTATAGGAGAGGAAGAATTTCCTAAACTCGTTAAATCATCTAAATCGACAACATGTACGTATGTTAGACCCTATACTGACTAAGCTACTGAAAGAGATGCTTCCAGAGATCATAGATCCTCTTCTTAACATCATTAATTCATCTTTGTCTCTAGGATACATACCAAAAAGTTTTAAGATGGCTATGATTAAACCGCATGTTAAAAAAAAACGCAACTTGATCCTTCAGAATTAGTCAATTACAGGCCGATCTCGAATCTACCTTTTCTGTCAAAGATTCAAGAAAAAGCAGTTTTTTCACAACTATGTTCCTTTTTAGTGCTTCGTGCTGCATTTGACACTATCGACCACAACATTCTTTTAAATAGAGTTAAAAACTATGTTGGCATTAGTGGAATTGCACTAGCCTGGTTTAAATCATACTTATCTAACCGTTATCAGTTTGTAGCAGTAAATGAAGAGATGTCTTATCGATCACAAGTTCAGTATGGCGTACCACAAGGCTCAGTACTAGGACCGTTGCTGTTGACTCTGTACATGCTACCATTAGGAGATATAAGGAAGCATGGCATTAGCTTTCACTGTTATGCCGACGATACTCAGCTCTATATTTCTTCACGCCCTGACGAAACTTACCAATTCACAAAATTAACGGAATGCATAGCTGATTTTCCTACTACTAAATTCAGAATTTAAACTCTAAAACAGAGATTCTAATTATTGGACAACAAACTTCCACACGTAATAACCTAGAATACTGTCTAACACTTGATGGCTGCTCTGTTAAGTCTTCGTCGTCGGTTAGGAACCTGGGTGTGCTCTTTTATAGCAATCTTTCATTTGAAAGTCACGTGTCTAGTATCTGTAAAACCGCATTTTATATCGAGCTCTTAACGCATTATAGTCCTTCACGTCTATTGTGATCTCAAAATTCCGGCCAGTTAATAATACCTAGAATATCAAAATCGACTGCTGGCGGTAGATCCTTTTCCTATTTAGCACCAAAATTTTGGAATAGTCTTCGTAACATTGTCCGGGAAGCAGACACACACTGTCAGTTCAAATCTAGACTAAAAACACATCTCTTTGACCTAGCATACACATAACACACTATAGACTTCTATAATTCAATGTTAGGCTGCATAGTTTAGGTCAGCCGGAACCGGGAACACTTCCCTTAAATCCTGATGTACTCGTTACATCATAAGGATGGTGTCTACGCTAATACTAGTCTCTCTGTTTATCCCGAGGTTTGCCGCAGTCCGCCGGGTCCCGGCCGTATCCAGAGCTGATGAAGGAC
This sequence comes from Meda fulgida, assembly GCA_030578275.1. Classification (NCBI taxonomy): domain Eukaryota; kingdom Metazoa; phylum Chordata; class Actinopteri; order Cypriniformes; family Leuciscidae; genus Meda; species Meda fulgida. Next base: position 2,893,286 of record CM060623.1, read on the forward strand.
CTTCGCCTGAACACGACAACAACGCAGTCCTGAAGTCAGCCGGATCCCGGCCGTATCCAGATGAGATGGTGGACCTGCACCTGAACACATCCATGACGCATCCTTCATCATCAGCCATGTGAAGGCCTCATCAACATGACAGCCATCGGCACTGATCCTCAACAATCTCGTCTCCATACCGACGTGATGACTCCGACTTCCAACCGGATGGAACTGCACAATATAATGTTCTGATCCAATCTGACTTCTGACTTGTAATGCTGCCTGGATCATAAACAGACACTGTTCGCTCGTTGGCCAGAGGAGAACTGGCCCCCGACTGAGCCTGGGTTCTCCCAAGGTTTTTTTCTCCATTCTGTCACTGATGGAGTTTTGGTTCCTTGCCACTGTTGCCTTGGCTTTTGGCTTGCTTAGTTGGGGACATTTAATATTCGACAATATTATTGATCCGCCTCACTTAAGGTGGACGATGATGCAACTTTGTATTATTTTCATGTTACTTTCTCTCCAGTATTTTGCAGACGAGGAGGAGGATAAAAAAAAAAAAAAAAAAATCTAATAAATACTTTATATATAATTATGGTCCACTCTTCTCATTTGTAAAAAATGTATTTCCATCAGTATACAGTACAAGTCTTAGGCCCCCACCAGTTATTGTTTTAGCTGTCTTTTATAGTTACATATAAATCTTGTTATGGCTTTACATGTGATACATAAATAAAAATGGAACTCATTTTAAATATCTCAATATAAAACATCCACATAGAACAAATATAAAATAGATTTGGGTATCCAAATATACCAAACAATTATTTGGCTTTGTAATTGTCCTTATTTCACCCATACATATATATATAAAGAATTGTAGACATTTAGGCCAAAGTGTTGAAGAAAAAAATCTTTGTCATTATTTTCTGTTATTAAAAATTAAGAACGAAGATACACATTACACGTACACAACTTAATATACAAATTAAATATACAGTACTTTATTTTTTTCAGCTACAGTAGGTGTATTTAACAGTAGCATTGAAGAAAGTAATTAAACGAACAGATATGAAAATAAAACAACATAGACTTCACTGTATAAATTATACATCGATTCTTATTAAAGCTACTATTAAAGTTCTCAGTTAAGAGAAATGAGTGATTTCCTCTTTGTGGTTTGTTGTTTTATTAACATTAAAGGGATAGTTCTCCCAAAAGTTTAACTTGTCATCATTTACTCTCTCAAGTTGTTTTAAATCCGAAGTTAGATTCTTCTGTTGAAAATAAAACTTATTTGGAAGAATATGGGTAACCAAACAGTCGATGTACTCCAGTGACTTCTATAGTATATATTTTTCCTACTATGGAAGTCAATGGGACCAGCAATTGTTTTGTTAGTTAGCCACATTCTTAAATATATCTCCTTTTGTGTTCAGCACTAAAAAAGAAGTTAATTCATGTTTGGAACAACATTAGAGTATGTAAATACTAACATAATTTTTATTTTTGGGTGAACTATCCATAGACAGTAAAAGAAATGGACACAGCGTCCCCATTGATTTCAACGGAGAAAATGAAGCCTGTTAAAAGCTGATAGCCAGGCGTACTGCGCAGACTCAAACTGAGCCTGTCACGTGAGCAACCTGTATGTCTTCTAGTAGCTGTGCCGAGTGAAATCTGAATAATTCCCTCCCGAATCTCACAGAGACGGAGCAGCAGGATCAACTTAATGACTCTCTATGGGCTTCTTGACTTTATCAGACGTTATACCTCTACGCATAACGTCTATGCGTCTATTTTCTTTTGTCGGCTACTCGTGGTCTGGGCTGCCCTTCTGTATCTGGCTGCTTTCCGTCTGTGGGACTCGTGCACGGGGCTTGCTATCGGCACTGGCACACGAAGACGGCTATTGGCAGACAGGCTACCTTGTCGGCCAGCGGTTAGCGAGGCTTGGTGGCATTTGTCCTTGTTTTGCATGGCGTTCATTTATTCCTCCTCACAGCTCCACAAACTCAATTCTGCATTCACTCCTGGACTTAACATCTCCATTATAAGTGAACTCAGAATTTTGCGGTGCTCCCGTGATGTCCACCGGAGTACACGCAGATGCTTTGTTCACCACCAGCAGGCTGAGCAGTCCATTACGTCTATTTGGACGCCCGTCGCACAACTGACATATCATCAGAGCGCTGCCACCAAGAGGCTATTTCATTCCAAGCAGGACATAAAATGTGGAGTGGATCACAGCCTCCTCCGGCCCCTACAGAGACACTCTGCTACCCTCAACCCAGCACCCCCAGTCAAAATTGAACTTTTAAATGCACAATCCCTTAATAATAAGGCATCTTTTCTTCATGACCATATCTTCAACGAGCATATACACTTCATGTGCCTAGTTGAAACCTGGAAACAACAAGAAGTTTACACTAGTCTAAATGAAGCCTGACCCCCTGGCTATACCTACCTAAGCAAGGCCCGCACCACTGGCCATGGTGGTGGTCTTGCCGTTGTGCACCAGGTAGAGTCTGAGTTATGTCCTTGCCTGTCCACTCTTCTTTTGAATGCCTTGCATTCAAATGCAAACTGCCACTTTCCACTACAATGCTCCAGATTTACCGGCCCCCAAACTGAACCCAGCTTTCATTCCTGAGATACATGATCTCCTTACCACACTTTACTCAACCCCAGGAATATCATCATACTTGGTGATTTTAATATCCATGTAAATGATCCCCCTTCCTACTCGGTAGCTGAATTCATTAATCTTCTTGACAGTCTCAATTTCACTCAACATGTCAACGTCCCAACACACTCCAGAGGCCGCATGCTTGATTTGTTGATCACCAATTCCACCTCTATCAGCAATCTCTCGGTGCACGATCTGGGCGTGTCTGACCATAAGGCCATTTCAATGGAGCTTCCCATCCTGTCCCCCCTCAGTAAGTCAAGCAGACAAATCAGTTTCAGGAACCTTAAAAACATCAATCCAGTCACCCTGACTACCAACCTCCGTCATCTCTCCGCTGCTAACTCCCTTTCAGTCATTGAATCTGTGGATCTTAACAATTTATCACTTAGCACCCTCCTGGACCATCATGCTCCAGTCAAGTCCAGAACCGTCACCTTCAAACAATCAGCCCCCTGGTAGTTTCTGCTCAACTCCACAATCATCTCATAACAAACTCTGGCCACAGTACGGAAACTGCCTTGGTCAGGGTCACTAATGACCTGCTGATGACGGCTCTCCATCACTTCTCATCCTTCTCGATCTCACCACAGCATTTGACACCGTGGACCACCATATTCTTCTACACCACCTCCACTCCTCCATTGGACTCTCTGATACTGCTCTGGCCTGGTTTACATCATATCTCACGGACAGAACTGAGTATGTATCCCTGGGTGCTGCTAAATCGGACACACACTCTGTCACTTGTGGTGTCCCTCAAGGATCAGTCCTTGGCCCCACCCTCTTCACGCTTTACATGCTCCCGCTTGGTCATGTCATCAGCCGGCATGGAATATCTTTCCATTGCTACGCTGATGACACCCAAATTTACATCAAAACAAATCCAAACCCCTCTGCAGCCCCTTCCACACTTTCCACCTGCCTGGAGGAGATAAAGACGTGGATGGCGGCTAACTTTCTGTAACTCAACAGCTTAAAAACGGAAGCCATTCTTGTTGGCACTCCGCACCAGAGTATGTATATGAGAGTATTCATATGTTCTGGTTCTTCTCAGCGTTCTGTATGACAGTCTCAACTGTCTTGTGGTCTTTTTAGGAAGCCCAGTGAGGAGTCCATTACAATAATCCACCCTGCTGGTGATGAAAGCATGCACAAGTTTCTCAAAGTCTTGACTGGAAACAAAGCATCTAATTCTTGCAATATTTTTCAGATGATAGTATGCTGATTTAGTTATTGATTTAGTTATTTAGTTATTACTCTGATTAAGAGATGCGGTTCTTTCTCATTATTTGGCTCATTGGGAGCATGTACAGGTTGAATAGGAGTGGCGCAAGAATTGAGCTTGAGGGACTCCGCATGTCATGGATGTCCACTCAGACGTATGGTCTCCTATACTCACATAATAACCTCTCCCTCCTAAGTATGACCTGAACCATTTTAGGAACATCCCAGAAAGCCCAACCCAGTTTTCCAGCCTGTCAAGAAGTTTGTTGTGATCGACAGTGTCAAATTCAGCACTGAGGGTCGAGTTGTACCAGCACTGATAATTTGCCTGTATCAGTATTTAAGCGAATATTGTTTATTATCTTTATGAGCGCTGTCTCTGTGCTGTGATGCGGTCTGAAACTGGATTGAAAATTGTGAAAGTATCCATTCGAGCTTAAGAATTTGTTCAGCTGATTGAAGACAACTTTTTCATTGATCTTGCCTATGAAAGGAAGATTTGAGATCGGTCTATAGTTGCTTAATATGGTCTTATCCAGATTGCTCTTTTTCAGGAGGGGCTCAACTCGTGTTGTTTTTAAATGTGCTTTAGAAATAAATTATTGATTGATTGATTAAACAGTTAAACACACTTTTGAAGAAAGATGTGGGAAGTGCGTCAAGGGTGCAGGTTGATGTTTTAAGGTGCTTTATGGTTTCTTCTAAAATGTTGCCATCAATTTCTTTGAAATCAGACAGAGTAACTACTTTCTCAGGTTGTGGTCTGATCTGTCTCACCCCAGTGCGGATCAATGATGTGCTGATCACCTTTCTGATATTATTGATTTTCCCAGAGAAGAAAGAAGCAAACTCCCTGCACTTGCTGTCTGAGAGCATTTCACTGGGTATCTGGCTTGGGGGGTTCGTCAGTCTCTCTATAGTAGCAAAAAGAGTGCGTGTGTTTAAGTTGCTGTTTATAATATTTGAGAAGAAAGTCTGTCTAGCTTTGCCTAGTTCCATATTGAAAGCATGGATGCTGTCTTTGTAGATGTTATAATGGACTACAGGTTTTGTCTTCCGCCACATGCGCTCTGCTTTTCTACATTGTCTTTTCATATTTTGCACTGCTGTTCAGTTTCTCCAAGGTGCTGAGAGTTTAGAAAAACATTTTTATTAAGATTTTAAAAAAGAATTCTGCATCTATTTTTAGGTGGCACACCCGTGGCTGAATTGTTTTTGTTAACTGTAATGGGCAGTGGATTTTAGTGCATTATTGCATCAGGAGAGTAAATGCTGAAATTAAGTGTTCTTTCATATATTTTCGAGTACAGGGTGTCAGAGTTATTTTCTGTTTTTTTTTTAATCATTTTTCTTTTGTTTTGATTCTGCCTTTGTCTTATTTTTTTATTTTTTATTTATTCATTTATTTGACATGGACATTGCAATTAAACATAGTACAAAACAAGTCTGTAACTGATGCTATGCAAAAAGTTTATAACTATTGCTAATTTTCAACTCCAGTCCATGGTTGGGCCTTTACACTACAACATTTACTATTTCATCTTAAAAACATCTCTATAAACACACCAAATGAATCACTTACATACACAAACCAGTTATCTACAAATGGGTACATTAATCATTTAGTTCATCTGTCGTCTCATTAATTAAGCTCATTTAGGCTCATAGACAGGCTCATCTACAAGTTGATGTGAATGGTAATGCGTTTTATGTATCGCTCTCTACTACATCGGACACACGGTAATTATTATGATTAGCCTTTGGCTTGACTACATTATTAAACAGCATTAGCAACACATTATCAGCTGTTACGTGGAGTTTCTAGAGAAAATGGGTACATGGAGCTTAAGAAAAATGTGCTTTTCACTCTCATAGTGAATGATTGCAGAAAAAAACTCGTCAGGTCAGAGGTCACTCTTCCACCGGAACTCTCCTTGTGGACAGCCCGTTACCGGAAGCCAGTGATTACATTTTATAAAGTTATAAATATGGATATTTTTCTAACACAAATGCATCACTTCACTTCAGAAGACCTTCATTAACCCCCTGGAGCCGTATGGATTACTTTTAAGATTGATGGATGCACTTTTATCACTCCCATTATAAGGCTTGGAAGAGCCAGGATATTTTTTAATGTAACTCCGATTGTGTTCGGCTGAAAGAAGGATGTCATACACACCTTGGATGGCTTGAGGGTGAGTAAATGTTACACTCTTAAAATAAAGGTATTTTTATTGGCATTGATGGTTCCATGAAGAACTTTTAACATCCATTGAATCTTTACATCGCACAAAGTTCTTTACAGTAAGAAAAAAATAGTCATTTTAACTGTGTAACTGCTATATTTAAAGGATTAGTTCACTTTTTAAAAAACTTTTGCTGATAATTACCCCCCCCCCCCCCTCCCATGTCATCCAAGATGTCCATGTCTTTCTTTCTTCAGTCGAAAAGAAATTAAGGTTTTTGATGAAAACATTCCAGGTTTTTTCTGCATATAATGGACTTCAATGGGACGGTTCAAGGTCCAAATGACAGTTTCAGTGCAGCTTCAAAGGGCTTTAAACGACACCAGACGATGAATAAGGGTCTTATCTAGCGAAACGAGCCGTCATTTCAAAAATAAATAAAAAAGTTAAAGTTTTATAAGCACAAACGCTCGCCTTGCTCTGTTCTGTGTTCGTTGAATGAACGAAATGACTCGAAAAAAGATTTGTTCATTTTGATGAACTAGTTCGAACAGGAGAGTCACGAACGCGCATCACAGAACAGAGCAAGGCAAAAAGTTGCTGCCTTAAATATACGTACAATCAATTTGGATGATTAAGTCATTTCAACTTAAGTAAGCAATAATGTACGAGCGGCTATATATCGTGAATTAATCACGGCTGAAGGGCGTTAATAGGCAATACCCTGTAATCTCTGTAATGTTGTTTTGGATTCGTTTTTACTCCGTTTGCTTGTGTTGTTCTGATTGGCGCCTCGATATTCGACGGATTAGAAATGGGCTTGAATGAGCTCTTTGCCATATTTACTTGCAAAGCAAATCTAGATTTGTCGGAAGTTTTCTGGGTGTTCCCAGGCTAGAAAGTACCCAGAAAAATAAAAACGTTGTGTGCGTGCGTGGGTGGGTGCGCGCGCGCGCGCGCGTGTGTGTGTGTGTGAGGATAGAATTGCCATTTGTGAACATAAAGCAGGATAGAGTACAAAGGAGAGGAAACAGGCGATGACTATAACAGAAGATTGATCAGAGATGCATCAGAAGGGAGACAGATGACAAAATATAGAACATTACAGTATGTGTCATGTGATAATGTAAACTAATTACCATGGTAGAGTACAGTGGCACAGAGTAGGTCAGAATCCATTCATGTGGCCAGAAACTCTCCTCTTGCACAAAACCTCAGTTTAATAACTTCATCACACCTTTCGATAACACACTACATACTATCACAAACATTATATATATAAATGAGACAGTTATTGTGTGTTGTGAATAGGATACTTTGTGATTTTGTGTATTGTGTTAACACAATTGAAAAATATGCTGAAATGTTTTGAAAAAAGTGCACTTTTGATGATCTTATGATATTAACACTAAGAGTTTTGAAAGTGTTCTCCTTGTGAAAATACCAAAGCGAATAAAAAAAACTGTAAAAGCTGCAATATTCATGCAAGTAAACATAGGTTTTGATTATATTTATTAGACAGGCCTAACGTCTGCTTTGTTTTGTATATGTATTTTTATAAATCGAAAGTAAAGTAGGCTATTATGTATGTTATATCGTAATCTATCTGCCTTTCTGTTAACTTATGGATCCTTTAAATCGTCACGCAGTATTTGAGCTGGAGAGCCTCCTACAGGAATCCGCCTGTATTTCTGCCCATCACTGTCAGATTTCACCGCTCGTTCAATGGAGGCACGTACATAGCTGTTTCTATGCGGCAATGCTAACCAGGATTGCAATAATTCATAATAATCGACGGTCATATTCTAAAAATGCTCGCTCATCATCTGCATTATACTTCAATGGATTACACTAAACCGCAATGGATAAACGGACATCCGAAAAGGCCTTGAATAAATGATGCATTATCATCTTCATGGCAAAAATAAGAAATCTGCATGGTGGTTTTAATTTCAGAGGATTCCCCGCTGGAAAGGTAACATTTATATGTTAAACTATAAAGAATAGCACGCATTGATAGAAACGACACACATACTTGAAGGGCGGTCACATTTTTGTTGCATTGAATTTTATTCATATTCATACGAATAGCCTACGATATAGCGGAAAAGCGCGAGCAAACATATCAATGGCGAGTTTATTTCTACCGACGTTTTCAATTTCATGATTATTTATCATTGAAGTCAAACACAATATTCAACCCAACCTTATTAATCAAACAAATAACTGTCAGCTGTCATGTGAATAACATCATTGTGCTTATGTAAGAGGAGAACAACTCTGTGTTCAGCCTTTTCTTTTCGTGTCATTGTCGTTATGTGGCCAGTTTTTGTACTACGGTCAAGCGGGTTGAAAATACACGTCAAGTCAGCCGCCAAAGAAGTGTGTGCGCCTATTACTATGATTACGGTAATTTCAGGAACAGCAGGGAGAGAACGCGCTTATGAGTTACCCAGATCTATCATGTATATCATATCATACATATCTCCAAACCGCTGCATTAAAAATCGTTACGAGTTGTGCATACTGTATGGGTCGGGACATCCCCTATGAGAACAGGCCATTCGTTTTTTCTACTTATTAGAAATGATGTTTCTCCAAAATGCTGCATAAAATGGTTTCAAATGAGGTGTGAAAACTGTAGAACATTGAATTCCAGAAACTTTTAATATTGTCAAAAAAAGAAAAGAAAAAAAAGGTATTTAGAAAGAGTGTAGACCTACTTTATTTTACTGCTTTTTGCCAATAATTATGCTGTAAACCTCTACATAAAAATTGTTGAGATGTGACCTATAAAGAAAAAAAATACATTAGACAAAGAAATAGACAACTTGCAAAGACAACGTGAGTGGTAAATTAAAAGGATAGCAAAGTACAATCTCGAGACATGGCATCTTTTTATATCATCTCTCACAGATAGATAGATAGATAGATAGATAGATAGATAGATAGATAGATAGATAGATAGATAGATCTGGGCAACTCTTAAGCACTCTGAAAGCGCGTTCTCTCACTGCTGTTCCTGAAATTACCGCAATCATAGTAATATGCGCGCACACATTTTTGTTCATCATTTTTAACCTGATTGCCAGTTGCTCTGTATAAGGGTCACTCTTTACTACCTTTTTAGTGGTCAAATTGAACAGAGTAACAACAAACAAACAAACAAAGTCTTTGCTTGATTTATTAAATATCAAATATCTAAATATATTTGCATATTGTAATAGTACAATTGCATAACATTTTTAATAATCATTATTATTCTTTTTACACTACAAGTAATGCAATACTAATATGTCTCAAATTCTTCCCTTTCAAAACATTGAAACCTCAAGCATTTAATATGGTTGAAAATTTGAGGGAAACCTTTAAGTCTGTGTGTAGTTGACAACAGATTTATAAATTGTTCTTACTAATCTGTTAAACTCTGAAAACTGGGTGATCCTGCTGCACATTTGATACAGTGAGATCCAGGCAGACGAGCAATGATTATGTCAAAGATCAAATTTGAATAACGAATAAGCAATTAAGTAAAAAAAAATAAAAAAATAAATAAATAAATAAATATATATATATATATATATATATATATATATATATATAGAGAGAGAGAGAGAGAGAGAGAGAGAGAGAGAGAGAGAGAGAGAGAGAGAGACAAACATGAATCAAGTAATAGTTTATAATAAAAGAGTATTGTATCTAACAGATGACGATTGCGAAGATCAGAGTATAGAGAAAGAAGGAATATATGTGCAGAATGAAATGAGTGATAGAAGAGAAGACAGAAGAAAAGAGTAAAATGAGAGCAACAGATGTATTTGCAGGAAACTTGTTTTGGTCTGATGAGAAAAGTTCAAACAGGATTATCTAGGTCATTGGTGTAATGACGTAGTTAGCGTGAGAAGTCAGATGTCAAAGATATGAACATATATACAAGGTGTGGTTTTGACAGTTTTAAGAGAATACCGTAGATCTTGCATAATCTCATGTCTGCAGAGAAACAGACACATATTTTGAAACGAATGCACATCATGTGATCAATTCGGATGGAAAACACACACACTCGATCTTACAGCACAGAAGAGACACCAAAGATCTTACGTTGGGGAAAAAAATCAAACATATCCGATATGAACCTCGAAAAATTAGAATATTGTGCAAAAGTTCATGTATTTAAGTAATTCAAATGCTAAGGTGAAACTAATATATTTAGTATATATAACTATATACATATGCATGATTATACTTTTCAGAGGGCCAACATTTATGTATTTAAAATCCTTTTTTTTATTGATTTCATGTAATATTCTAATTTTCTGAGATTTTGAATTTGGGGTTTTCATAAGCTGTAAGCCATAATCATCAAAGACAACATCATAATATATCGTAATGAGCGCTGCTTTTAAATGCACATTTCTTTCAAACAAAATTTATTTGACAGAATTTACTTTTCTTAGTGGCATAAACAGGCGTTACCCCCTTGAAACTTAAACTGTAATGTCACTGCGACTTCCCGAACAGGCGAACACGCACACATCACTTTGAAGTAAAATTGAAAATTGAGGATGCGGTGCATCGCAATGCATCGAGATATCGAATTGAAGACATGACAATCGTAATCGAACCGAACCGTGAGACCAGTGTAGGTTCACACCCCTACCCTATAGGGCAATGGCAGTCTCTATTCCCAAAACAACAAAATGCTAAGACCATTGAGCAGTTCAGGAGCATAGCTCTACTGAATGTGAAGGGGATAATCTTCTTCTCCGTGATGGCGAGAAGAATGACCACCTACCTCACGGAGAACAACTACATCAATACCAGCTGCCAGAAAGCCGGGATTCCAGGTTTCCCTGGCTGTGTAGAGCATGCCTCCATTATTTGGGAACAGATCCAGACCACTAAGAGGGAGAAGAAAGATCTGCACGTCATATGGCTAGATCTAGCCAATGCCTATGGGTCAGTGCCACACCTGCTAATAGCCTATGCTTTGGAGTTCTTCTACATCCCAGACAACATCAGGACCATGATCATGAACTACTTCCAGGACATGCACGTGTGCTTTGCACTGAAGGAAGTGTCGCCTTTAATCACAGGAGAGTCGCGAATGCGATGGCGTATTGTTGTGTTTAATGTAGAAATGCGTTATTCTAAAACTGTACATACATTTCTTTCATACTTTAGACTATATACAGTGAAATTCATTTAGAATTTTTATGTGTATATATATATATATATATATATATATATATATATATATATATATAATTCAGAATGTAAAAAAAGAAGCAGGAACGAACTATATACATATACTATATTGGATATTAACATCCAATAGTGTAAATCGCGGCAGCAGCTTCAGGTTGGCAGTCCAAGGCATTGTTGTTTATCTTTACTTCCGGGGGTTCTTCCCACCACACTTTCGATTTCAAAATGGCGGCTGTGTGAAATCAGCGTATGGGATGCTCCATTTCCCCCATCCTCTTCGTGGCAGCGTTTGAGGTCATCCTGATTGGGGCAAGGCAGGTGGTGGCTGGGGTCCGGCTGCCTGCAGGCCAGAGGCTCCCGCCCCTAAAGAGCTATATGGACAACATCACCTGCCTGCTACGAACCGCCCCTTGCACATCCAGGCTGCTTAAGAGGCTGGATGAGTTAATCACTTGGGCCAGGATGAAGTTTAAGCCGCAGAAGTCAAGGAGCCTCTCATTGCGAAAGGGGAGACCTTCACCATCAGCGGGGAATACATCCCCCGCATCGTGGATCAGCCCATCCGAAGCCTGGGAAGACTTTATACATCTGGTCTTTCAGACAAGGATATGGGGAAAACCATCCTTCGGCAGCTGTCAGAAGGCCTGTCCAAGATCGACGGAAGCCAACCACCCTGAAAAGTACAAGGTGTGGTGTTATCACTTCACCCTGTACCCAAGGGTGATGTGGCCTCTGAAGCTGTGCGAAGTCACCTCATCAGTCGTAAGCCGGAGGGAGGCAAAAGCCAACTCCTTCATCAGCAAATGGCTCGGCGTACCACGGTGCTTTTTAGCTTCTGGTCTGTATGGATGGAACTCACTCAAGCTACCCCTGAAATCCATCACCTGGGCTACAAGCAGGAGAAGGCAAGGCTGGAGATGGAATTAAGGTACTCCTCCGACAGGGCAGTGGCTGATGCAAATGCCAGAGTTGAGACCAGAAGGAAATGGAGGGCTAAGGAGGAGGTGCAGAAGGTGATGGGAAGACTGCAACATCAAGAAGTCGTGGGCATTATCCAGACAGGGCGGGCAGGCCTCGGATGGAGCGAACCACCCATCCTATGGTCCAAGGCAAGCAGGAAGGAGAGGAAGGACCTCGTTGTTAGAGAGGTCACCAGGATTGAGCAGGAGGAGCTCAGGGTGAGGTCTGTAGCACAGGGACAGCAGGGGCGGTGGACAACCTGGGAGGGTGTCGCGAGCCGAGCAATCAGCTGGGCAGAGTTCTGGAAACTGCCACAGACTCGGCTCGGTTTCCTCATTAGGGCAACGTACAACACCCTCCCGAGCCCCAAAAACCTCCACCAATGGCTTGGAATAGAGCTATCCTGTGACCTCTGCGGGACCATCAATGCCTGACTCCAGCATGTTCTGTCGGGCTGCAAAACATTACTGACACAGGGTCGGCTCAGATGGCGACACTACCAAGTGCTCAGGAAGCTGGCAGAGGTGCTGGAGAACAGTCAGCAGGAGGCAAACAACCAGAGTCCATCAGAGAGTGGATGCAAGATCCGCTTCCTCAGGCAGGGAGAACCTGCAATGCATACCAGTAAGAGACCCCCTGCCAAGCTGTTAACACCAGGGGCAATGTGGAAGATGGAAGTAGACCTGGGAAGGCAGCTCCAGTTCCCACAGGAGATATGCAGCACCACTTTAAGACCAGACGTGGTGCTGTGGTCTGCAGCTGATACTGATGGAGCTGACAGTGCCATGGGAGGAGGGACAGGAAGCTGCCTACGAGAGAAAGAAGGCGAAGTATGCAGACCTGGTCGCGGAGTGCAGAGAAAGTGGATGGAGTGTGAGGCTGTACCCGGTGGATTGCCAGAGGCGTTGTGGGCAGATCAACATCACGCCTGCTCAAGGACCTGGGACTGCAGGGAGCCACAATGAGCAGATCCACCAAAGAGCTCTCTGAGGAAGCTGAGAAAGCAAGCCACTGGCTCTGGCTGAAACGACGAGATAAGGCTTGGGGAGTAACATCTAGGTTTTGCTGCAGGGGGTTTTAGGGAGTGGTCCCTGTTCACTGCACCGCCACCAGGAGATGTTCTGGGGTGAGACGTCAATGAGCGGTAGTCCCCAGCTGAAGACCCTGCAGCAAAACCTTGTGGTATGCGGTCATGTTGAGGCCTGGCTCAGGGAAGAGGACGCCCCTGCCATGCACAGTCCACCGTTGGAGGTGCGTCAGGCCTAAGGTCCAGCAGAAACACCACCTCGCTGTAATGAATAATGTTGTCTCAGATTCTTTAAAATACACAACAGCCACAGTGTTCAGATGATACCTCCTTTACTTATATCACCTGTGATAAAGCTGTCACCAATTCTGGCCAAGAGGAAACGAGAAAATCAGACTTTGGCTCACACTTCTGCTTCCACAAAAATGACAATGATAACTAGAATTTACATTTCCTGAAGAAAATGTGAGTGGTTCTTACTAAACATTCAGTAATATATTAAGAACAAAGAAACTCATTTCAAGCAATAGGACAAATACATAACAAAGATACAAATGAAATAGACTGCATGCTTTAGGTTTTTCAGGTACCAAAAAACAAAAAACACTTTAATGTAAAAGAAAATATGGCAGCAACATAATTTTAGGTTTTACGGATTTCACTTAAATTTACAGTAAAAAAATCCATGTTTTATTAAGTGATATAATGTTAATATACAGGTGAAACTCGAAAAATAAAGAATTTTATTTGAATATCGTGCAAAAGTTAATGTATTATAGTAATTCAAATTAAAAAGTGAAACTAAAAAAAGTTAATCATAAGCAGCTTTTCAATAAGCTAGAAAAGCTATATATGGTAAATATTACAGGGCTTTTTTCACTTACTATTTTCACAAGTAACTCTTTAACAAAACTCTTTGTTACAAAAATCCAAACTGATGTCTGATGTTACACTCTTGTAACACAGCTAGTCATTCTTTCAAAACCTGATCCCATGCTTTCATTCAGTTGCACAGATTTTCAGTCCACATAATCATTGTTTCAAAAACAAGATTATTGTAATCGGTAGTGAGAACATTCGGTTTAATCCCTGAAACACAACAGTATGATCTTCTTTCAGTTTAGTACTTTTAACAATCAGTTCATTCAACAGCAAACAATGAAAGATACATGTTGTTTCAGTTCACCCTTGTTGTTGAAATAATTACAGTAATACAGGCTACAGTTGCCACATTAGAAAATACACTTACATTACCTAACTTATGTAATGCAATCCATAATGTAAGTGTTATCAAAAGGTGTGATGAAGTATGACACAGTAATGAGGTTTTGATGCCATCTGTGTCCCTTCTATTGATGCATCTCTGATCAAAGTGATGTTACTGTAAATGTTATTGCAATCAATCTCTCTCTCTCTCTCTCTCTCTCAAACACACACACACACACGTTCGTGCACAAACTTTGAATATAGTGGTGGTTATCATCTGGTATAAATCACTTGTAAAAAAAACAACAACAAATCATTACATTTGGTAATCCATACTTAAAATTGCAAACAAGTTCTGTAGAAACTGTAAATAGAATCAATATCTATAGATATCTATAGGTGTCCCAAATGATTCATTGATTAACCATTAAGATCAGTTGGATTAAATAATAAACAAAGGTATTAAATTAAACGAGAAGAGATGCAAATCAAAAGTTTGATAGTAACAGCTTTATAAAAGGCAGTTACTGTGAATGAAACATTTAACACAATTGAAAATATGCTGAAATGTTTGAAAAAAGTGCACTTTTGATGATCTGTTGTGATATTAGCACTACGAGTTTTGAAAATGTTTACCTTTACTTGTGAAAATACCAAAGCGAATAAAAAAAACTAACATAGAAGATGCACACAAAACACCATCATGTAATAAACATGACTGTAAAATAATGCAATAAACATTCAATTAACAACACAAGATGTAACATAAAACGGAGCAGGTTTGGCTACTAATTAACAAACAAAACAAAAACGAATCCAAAACAACATTACAGAGATTACTCATTACAGGAAACTTCCTTTCAACCATTTAACAGGTTTTTACCATAGCAGTCATTTATCGTAAAAATTATGATAATTCTTTATATTAAATTTTTTTATATTTTTCTTATTTAACATAAGAAATACTACAGACATCGTAATCCAATATATATTACAGTTTTTCTGAATTGCTAAAACACTAACCCACATTCTCTGAACCAAATTCCCAATAGCCTAAACCCATTTGTCAAATAAATCACTCTTTCTATTAAACATTAAACAAGTTCACATAATTAAGACACTGTTTGCAAATCTCATGCACTCACTCACTAAAACACATTCTCTCTCACTCACTAAAACACATTCTCTCTCACTCACTAAAACACATTTTGCACTGAGATGTTTCAAAACACTAAACACAACTGGAACACAGTTGTCATCGTTGGGAGGTGATTGACTCGGGGGTGCTGGTTTCTCAAGAAAGTCAAATCTTAATTTCCTTGTTCTCTCAGAGAGTTGCGGTCTCTTCCAGTTTTTCCAGGCTTAGAGGTATGTGCTCTGCAAAAAAACACGTTGCTCAAACTGTAATAGCCAACATACTTCAGAAAAACAAACAAATGCTTTGCATACAACAAAGGCTGCAACAACTGTGGTAAACTAACCCACTTTGCGAGATGCTGCAGGTTAGCACCAACACAAGGTGCCAAAACATGCCATCAGCCTAGAACCCAGCAAAGGGGTAAAATGCATGAGCTGGATGCACGACCTGATAACAATATGCAGAACGCTTTTTTCTGTGACCCTGTTGAACCCATCAGAAGGGTGAGATTTTCAAAACGGGAATGGCTAACTGAAAGTAAAGTTTAAAACAGGCGCCAAGTGTAATGTAATATCAAAACGAATGCTGAAAAGTGTGAATCACACCATCCCTACCAACATAGCAGAGAAAGTCAATCTGGTGGCTTATGGAGGAGAGACAATCGACACTGAGGAAACAACGGTGTTGCAGTGTGTCCGTGGGGAATTTAAATTCATGTAGTGGATCATGATGTAAAACCACTTCTCGTCTACAGCAGGGGTTTTCAAATTGGGGGCCGCAGCAAGTTGGGCGAAAAAAATAAAAAGTAAAAATATTTATATTATTATGGGTATTGTTATAAAATAGCATTATAATAATTTGTCAAATAGCCTATCTGAGCATTATACTTGTAATGCTAATCTTTTAGAGATGCACTGATTGATTGGCTGGTGACCGGAATTGGACGATTTTCATGTGATCGGCGACCGGCCGGTCGGTCTGACGTGCCGATTTTATGCCGGTGTTGTGCCGAATTTCTACCCCCTGCCAAATTATTCCCCCCTTCGTTGAAGTCAGAACCTGATTGCCTAATCCTAACTCCACCCCCACAGCCAATCCTAAACCTACCAATGCTAGGGGGGTAATAATTTGGCGGGGGTCGAAATTCTGCACAACACCGGTCAAATGCACTCGGGCGCCGCATGATTAACATCGCTCAACATCAGCATCACACGTGCACATGTGGGAAATCTTGTGAATTACGGCCGTTTCAGATCGCAAGGGCGAGCGGCGAGTATTTTCCGGCGTGCGTGTTAATCAATGAGTGCATTCACACCGCGAGCAGGAGCGTCGCGTGAGCAGCAGTGAAGCGGTTTATTTTTGATGCGCAGCTCAAACTCAATTAAAGTGAAAGCACACTTATGATGGACAAAATAAATATAATTTCACACAAAAAGTGCCTAAAATGCACATAATTTGCATGTCTAGTGTACGATGTCAGAAAAGAAAATGAAGACTCACAAATATTGATATAAAATGTACCCATTTAAACTTGTCTTGATTATTCAGTTTGGGTAAAACTATGTGGTATTATATATATATATATATATATATATATATATATATATATATAAAAAACAAATAGAAAATAAATATGTATGTGTGTTGTAAAGTGGTTAGAAAAAATGAAATCAGAATTGGCTAAAATCTGTATCGGCAGGTCAAACTCAATGAAAAATTGTTAACAGCCTAGAGAATTGTAATTGGTTCATCTCTAAAATCTTTTTGATAGGTTGGTATCAAACACCATCACATAATCTGATATTCACCTAGAGGTTTTATTGATTTATTTCTACATGTGCCATAGTATTGTGGATGGGTTTAATAACACGATGAATGCTGGTATGAGACTCATGAGACTTTTGGAAGACTGAAACAGGCTTTGACAAACCCCCCAGTGTTACTATATTCAGACACGTCCATACCAGTAGTTCTCTCTGCAGATGCCTCCCAAAATGCCTTTGGTGCAGTATGCATATAGCGAGGGCGGCCAGTGGGATTTGAAGGGCCCTCACGGCCACTGAGTCCCGTTACGATCAAATTGGAAAACAAATACTGGTACTTGTGTTTGGAACAAAAAAATTGCATGATTTTATCTATGGCCGCCCTGTCACTGGAGAAACTGATCATCAGCCCTTGATAACCATATTAAAGAAGCCACTCAGTATGATGCCTACAGGGTATGATGATGAAACTGCATCGTTATCACCTCATCGTCAAATATGATTAGGAGCTGTTTGTGGCTGATGCTTTGTCCCGGGCTCACCTCTCCAGATCTGATCCACAACTCACGGATAACCTGCTGGAGGTCATGACCGTCCAGGTACTTTCTTCCCGTCGGGTAGATGAACTCAGGGCTGCTGTGCAAAAAGATGTCACATGCCAACAGCTTTCAGACATGATTAGAAACGGCCAGCCACCTCAAAAGAACTGCGTCCCTTCAATGAGAGATGAGCTCAGATCGTTCAGGATGACTTGCTGCTTCGTGGGGAGAGATTGATTATACCACTTGTGCTGCAGAAATTTAAGTAGGCCAGTTACATCAGGGCCATCCTGGTATTACAGCAACAAAGCAAAGGGCTAAGGAAATTATGTATTGGCCATCGATGTACATTGATATTGACGCTGAACTCTCTCGTTTTGCACCCTGCAATGCACTCAAACCTCATTAGACAAAAGAACCACCGCAGCTCCATGAAATCCCGGATCTTCCCTGGTCTTTCATCTAGTCCTTTTGGGCTGGTTTGAGCTGGATTAAATTCCTGACATGAGAAGCATCACGGTAATCGCAAAGCTAAAAAGACATTTTGCAGTACATGGTGTCCCGCACACTAATGACTGATAATGCTACTCAGTTTGTGTGCAACGATTTAGAAGATTTTGCACGCACATGTTACGGCTCTATGAGGGAGGATTCAAATGCAGAAATTAGTGATCAGGGGTTTATTTGAAAGACAGCAGACAAGACATGATATTGTGAGGGAGAGGAGGGTGAACAGTACAACCAGTAGGCAGGGATGAGGCACAAAGACAGGCAGGCTGAGAGAGTGACCGCTGAATCCAACCCAGGATGACAGTAGGAGGGAGGGTAGACACAGAACGGCAGCAAGAGATTGGAGAATAACAGTAAGTGGATCGCACAGTACAAGGGGATCGACTCTCAGGGTATGAACAATTACTGCACCGGTCTTGCTGCTTGGCTTATGGTGTCAGCGGGCAGGGAAGCTCAGTTTGGAGGACAAACTAGGAAAGACAAAAGACGCAGCAAGCACAAGACACAACGAGACTAGACAAGGTGAGACTAAAGAAAGCTCTGACTAGAAACTACAGCTGTCAAACAAACAATGTAGGACACAAAGTTTATGTATATAACACAGAAAGTATATAACAAACTGGCAATACATGAGGGCAAGAGAACACATATAAAGGGAGCAGAGAACAAGAGGCACAGGCGAGCACACTCAGGCAAATGAGGACTCAACTAGACAAGAGGGCGTGCAACTAGGAAACAAGGAGGCAGGAACAGAGGAGCACATGGCCAACACAAACAAAGACAGCCATATGTTCAAGCACAACACAAATATAGAGACATGAAACAAACAGCACATGGGACTTTAAGCATATTCGCAGCAGCCCTCACTATCCCCAATCCAATGGACTGGCTGAGCGTGCGGTTAGATCTGCCAAGCATCTCCTGGAAAAATGCTACTGCGATCATACTGACATCCGTGCTGCACTTCTCCATGTTCGTGATCTTCCCAGAGATGGCTTTCCATCCCCTGCACAACGCCTTCTTTCCAGACAAACCAGGACCTTCCTCCCAGTGACCAAGGCAATGCTTCAGCCTGTGGTTCACACAAACGTAAAGGACACCATCAAAAACAAAGACCGAGGGGAAAAGACTATTACAGTTTTTGCCCGTTGCTTGAACACTATAGACACATACTTAAACCAAAGTAACATAACTTGAAGTTGTTGTTACTATACCTTAAACAAAGTGTAACCATACCTTAAACAAAAGCACTGCTTTGGCGCGCATATGACCGCCAACCACATGCTCGTATGCCTCTTCTGTAGGCAATGGAACAGACCTGCGGAGACAGTGTTACTATAGACGTCATCCAGGGATGGATTCAGCACACAAGGGGATATTTTACCTGATGCTTAGCGAGAGAAGACATTGCTTGTGAGGTTGATGAGATTCTGTGGCCAGACCCCAACAGACAGCAGGCTCCATAAGCCCACTTGCTTTTATTTTTGATTTAACTGAAATTACTGTTCTGTAAAATATACTACTGTAATGTAATGATTTTGAATTCAGCATTTCATTTTTTGGTTGTTGTGAAAACATGCCCTCTGTGGAACTGAAAAAAACAGTGAAAACAAAAGACTGCAGTTTTTTAAATAAAATAGACTAGTGTGTTGCTGCTGATCTGAAAGTGTATTCATATGATGCAAGTGGGTATCATTTTGTCATCAGAGTGACATTTTGACAAAGAATTGTTAGGTTTTGATAGCAGAGTTTCAATTTGACATAGATGTGAATGGTTTATTCCCCAGTGTCATGTCTTATTTGCTTGTGTTTAGAGTTTTGACACAATGAGCCAAGTTTTGCAAAACGTGTTCAAGCAACGTGCAAAAACTGTATGACATAAATGCTTATCAGCCCCCTGCAGTGCAGCCAGGGCAAACTGTCAGGATGCATACAGCATGTGGTTTTGATAGGCTAGCAATTGTGAATTCCCCTGCCCAGCAACCAAATAGCTACGTAGTGACATCACAAGGTGTCAAGTACATCAGGAACAGACGGCATCTCCTCCAAGTCTCAGAACCCCCTTCAGCTGACTTTGAGGATGATCCCACTGGTGATTAATGCTGAGACACTCGCAACACCATCCAATAAGTACAACTTCCTTACTTGAGTGAAAGTACAGATACTACTAGTCAAATATTACTCTGTTACAAGTAAAGGTTGTAAAGACTGATTTTTACTTAAAGGTGCTATATGTAATTTTTTGCGTCCTCTAGCGGTGATGTTCAGATTTAAACAAATTTTTACAAGAGCGCTCGTGCTTGAACTCAAGAGCGAGCAGTCATGGTAATGGTCACATTGAGACTTTCAACACACCGGAGAAAGCATCACACAACATGCTGGAAACTCATGTAAACTCCCACAGCAACGTTACAATAATAGGTTACTTTTATCAGCTTGACGTTGAACTAATGTTCCATGCTCGTAACATGATAACGTTACATTGACTGCATTTAGCCGACTTGTGGTGTTATCTAGCATCAGGCATTTCACTAACTATTTGTGTATCTTTCACAATCAGCAATGTCAACATAGGTGAATGTATGATAAAAAAGTAGTTACGATAAAAGTAGTTATGATAAAAGTAGTAAGAACTAGTTCATAGTTCTTTTTTTCCATGTTTCTGCAAGATATTATTTTTCAAAATGATTGACACAGCCCATACAGAACCACAGACAGCAATTATTTTATCAGTTTTAACACTGAAACTATGTGTCAGATTTCATCTTCATATCAAATTTTGAATCCTTATTCAACCAGGTTTTACATTAGCATTGAGGAGAGTGGGAAAGCATTTCCCCATTATTGCTTTAACGCTTTGTTGCTGTCCATTCAGTCCACACTAGTAGCAGCTGAAGCGTTCACCCCTACAGTATATTCTCAAAAAACATGAGGAAAAACGTGCTGCTTGAATGGTCTTTTTAAATGAGGAATTAGTAAAAGAAAAACAGGTCAGTAGTAAGGGTGCAAATGACCGACCTGGTCATATAACTCTTTTAAATTATCATACGACGCCGCCTTGCTGCTTCGTCGCCCATATGCTGCTGTCGCCTCCATGTTGGTTTTTGTTTTGATGACGCCGTGCGACACTGGTGGCTGGTGTTGCCAGATTGTGTTTTTTCCCGCTACATATTAAGGCCTGTTTACGGTGTGTTTTAGCCGGGTTTTCGCCTAGAAGACTCTAGAAATCTGGCACCCTATTGAACGAAGTTAAACTGAGAGAGCATGCCATTCGTTCACAGACACCAGAATGAACGCGTTCACAGTAACGTTCATAAGCCAGTAATACAGTTCATGTTCGCTCAAAATATGAACGCATTCAGGCACAACACTGAACAGTAAGACCGTAGAAAGTAACATTACTGAACTGAACGTGTCTGGAAATGTGTATTATAAACAATATGATAGTAGAGTGATGAGTAATGTTACACAGTAGATCTAGTACATAAAATAAAAGCTACATCCTAAATCACCTACTTTTTGTTATCCTGGAACAGTCTTTTGTATTCATTTTCATGTCTCATGTATGTTGTAGTTTACCTTGCTATTTACGATTTGGCATGACGAGCTTCAGCAAATAAAAATTTTGTTCGTTTTTTATATTTATGTGGACTTTGTGTTGGAGTCTGTGTTGTGCTGGAGGCAGGTCGTATTTTTGTGTTATCAGACTCCATGTCATTAGGTGCAGTACCGTCGCAAAGACTGTATATACAAAGGAGAGAGGCACGGGAGCGCGCATGCACGTCACATCTGATGGATTTTGCGGTAACTCCGACCCGGAGCCTTCACATAGAAATAGGAATACTGGCCTTCAGAGGTAATAGAAAACCCCGACAAGTGGATCATTGTAATGTGTAATGTGTGATTACCCCTTCACACACAGGCAATAAAAAAAGGATTAATTTTAGTAGAAATATTACATATAGCACCTTTAAGTAAAAGTACAGAAGTACTCGTTTTTTAAAAAGTACTGAAGTATCAAAAGTAAAAGTCAATGCATTGTTCTATTATTGTTGCATTGTTGTATGTAATACTTGCAGTACCTTATGCCACTGCATCTATGCCTGCCTGCCTACGCTCATATCTATCACATTTATTTATATATCCCAGTAGTGTTCTCTCTGCTGACTCTGTTGATTTTCTCCTTGCTTCTTTAACTCAAAAGTTAAAGGTGTAATTGATGATATTGCTCCTGTGGAAGTCAGGAAGAGTGGTAGGCAAAAAGCACCTTGGAGAAACTGAACAGCAGTGCAAAATATGAAAGGACAATGCAGAAAAGCAGAGCGCATTTGGCGGAAGACAAAACTTGTAGTCCATTATAACATCTACAAAGACAGCATCCATTCTTTCAATATGGAACTAGGCAAAGCTAGACAGACTTTCTTCTCAAATATTATAAACAGCAACTTAAACACACGCACTCTTTTTGCTACTTTAGAGAGACTGACGAACCCCCCAAGCCAGATTCCCAGTGAAATGCTCTCAGACAGCAAGTGCAGGGAGTTTGCTTCTTTCTTCTCTGAGAAAATCCATAATATCAGAAAGGTGATCAGCACATCATTGATCCGCACTGCGGTCAGACAGATCAGACAACAGCCTGAGAAAGTAGTTACTCTGTCTGATTTCAAAGAAATTGATGGCAAAATTTTGGAAGAAACCATAAAGCACCTTAAAACATCAACCTGCACCCTTGACGCACTTCCCACATCTTTCTTCAAAAGTGTGTTAAACAGCTTAGAAGCAGATCTCCTAGAAGTGGTAAATGCCTCACTTCTCTATGGGAGTTTGTCTCTTGCAGTTGTCAAGCCCCTCCTGAAAAAGAGCAATCTGGATAAGACCATATTAAGCAACTATAGACCGATCTCAAATCTTCCTTTCATAGGCAAGATCATTGAAAAAGTTGTCTTCAATCAGCTAAACAAATTCTTGAACTCGAATGGATACTTTGACAATTTTCAATCCGGTTTTCCGACCGCATCACAGCACAGAGACAGCGCTCATAAAGATAATAAACGATATTCGCTTAAATACTGATACAGGCAAATTATCAGTGCTGGTACAACTCGACCTCAGTGCTGCATTTGACACTGTCGATCATCAGACTCAGTCAGATCCATTTGCAACAGTTCATTATTACTATTCAAGGTCAACAGGCAAGGGTCCAATACCAGCGAAAAACAGTGTAGCAGGGCAGGCAAGGCGTAAAGGGAACCAGGCAGGAGATCAGGGGCAGGCAGCAGACAATTGAGGAGAGGGTTCAGCAAGGGTCGTAAACACGGGCAGGATAACTTTCTAGAAAACGCCCAGAGATACACAACAGTGAAACAAGCCTTCGCACAGAGTGAGCTGTGAGTGTGATTTATATAGGGCAACATGAGTAACAGCTGTGTGTGTGATCATTACTCACAGATGGGAATGGAATCAGTGCATGAGTGAGGCATTGTGGGATTTGGAGTTCGGGAGACAGTCAGTATTCGGGTGAGAGCGCTCATTGGTGGTTACTGAGGGGGCTTGCGGGGCTAGTAGTCGTGACAAAACCCAAACGTGATGCCAGAATCCAAAGTCAGATTGACATTAATCCGACTTTCATTTACAACCAAAATCCTCCCCTGACTGACGTTACTACTTTCTACTCAAGGACCTTGACAGAATTGTAGTGGCGTAAAAAATACAATATTTGTCTTTCAAATGTAGTGAAGATAAAGTAAATAGTTTCCAGAAAAGATAATACTCAAGCAAAGTATAGATACTCAAAAAGTGTACTTAAGTACAGTACTCAAGTAAATGTACTTTGTTACTGTCCACCTCTGCCTAAAGTGGATTGTGAAGTGTACGGAGCAAGATGGCTTCTGTGTTTCTGTCCATCAACAACTACAGTATGCACAGCAAGTATAGTACTGTACTGAATATAAAAATACTGCAGTCCAACTGCAAAAGACGAGAAGGTCTTCTGTCTAACTGCCTGAACTTGTTTAAGGTTTTGCATAAATAGTGACTTATTTGACAAATTGGTTTAGGCTATTGAGAATTTCAGAGGTTCATACATTCAGAATAAAACATTTCATTTAGAGTTATTTAACCTTTTTGGCTTTTACAGTTGGTTTACTGTATTTTCACAGTATGCAAGTGTTGAATATACAGACATTCAATAGGCCTACTATACAATATTCAATATTCAGCCAAATTTGTTTACTTCGTTACAATATAATTTTTCCTGCATGCTTGGATTTAGTGTTCTCCATTTTTTGATGTAGTGTCTAACGAATGATCTGTAGTGTTTATAATATTGACTGATGTGTGTATGATCTGAAAGCATTGTTTAATTTTAAGCTTAGATAAAATGGTTAAGGCATTTGTTTGATTTTGCCAGAAGAGTCAGAAGTTTTCTGAATGTGGTTTTAAAATTTGGTTTTGTTTAAGGTTTTGAGAAAGTGAGTGATGGTTTCAAGAAATCTGTGTTTTTAGCAATTCAGAAAAACTGTAAAGCTACATATACTAGGTATACTGCTTACTGTGAACTGCTTACTCACAAAATCCTTACTCTTCACACAATTACTGAAATCTGACACTCAAATACCAGAAACACACACCAAATCTGCATAACCATACACTAATTCCCGGCCTTCGATTTCCTTTTTAAAAATGCCACAGTAATTCATCAGAGCTTCACACACACACTCCTCACATGTGCCAACACGCTTTACTGAACACCGTAAAATCATGGCTTTAGAATAGGTCTATAAACAGGCCAAAGGTCGAGATATAGGTTTTTCGGACTATGTAAAACTGTATTCACAACCACAAATGCTTAGAGTAAAAAAATAAATAGTTTGGTTTCAATCTTGCTTTCGTGTTTACCATTAATTTTTCAACATCTCTTATCCAATTACTTTCAATCTTTTACAGAAATGTACATAGAAGCTCATGAAAGAAGAGGTTTAGGTTTTGAATTACTGTGTGTATATGATATATCCAAAAATAAAATATTACGGCAAAGGTGTTTGCAACGCAAGAGAGAGAGAGAGAGAGAGAGAGAGAGAGAGAGAGAGAGAGAGAGAGTGAGTGCGTGAGCGAGTGAGAGAGAGACACAAACACAGAGAGAGAGAGAGAGAGAGAGAGAGAGAGCGCTGAGGGGTGCAATTTACAAGACCAGGGAGGGTGAGGTTTGGACTTGAACACATAACAGGAGAACAGGCATAGTCAACAATAAGGCAGAAGCTCAAGGAACCAGACACTTCGTTTGCATGACAAGCTGGCCTCTTTTCTCTAGCCATGATGACCAAAGTTTTGCTTCCCACTTTTCTTTTCACTACACATAAAAACAGCAATTGCAAAAGTGTGATTCATCTTGCTCTATTTGTGACTCAATAGGTGTCATGATCGTACAGCGTGAATTGAAATGATCTTAGGCCACGTTTACACAAAGCTGGCTATTTAGAGAAACCCCCTCCGTTTTCAATAATAACATCGTGCACACAACCCGCATAAATACGCCGTCGAGCGCCATCATAACTATGCCAAACCTATGGGCGGCAGTGTAGGGAGAAAGATATAGCCATTACAAGCCAATCAGAATCCTCAGAATCGACAAGAGAACCTAAAACCCCTTGACTCGGCAACACATAACCGCCGTTTTCTGAAATCTCCACTTTGGCCGGAGTTTTTAGAAATAATCGTTTTCTGTGATAAAAATGGGGTTTTCGTGTAATTGAGAGGCCAAACTGCAGGGAAATATCTGCGTTTTCCCTTCGTGTAAACGGGGCATTATATGATTGCTGAAATCTCAGTCTGTAGCAGGCAAAAGACATGAGGGAAAGGAGCACAATATATAGGGAGCAGAGCACATGAGGAACAGGTGAACATAAACAAATGAGGAGATTTGTTTATGGTCTGTATGAGGGGATTAAGAGATGCAGCAACTCTTAAACGAGTACAAAGACATTTTTATCGCTTATAACTTCTGTAGAGAAATAGCAAACACTGGACAAGGATTAAACTTGTATATGAGCAATATCACACACAGTTTTTTACAGTCATGCTGATTTAGAGCCATATTATATGTATATATATTAACGTCTGCAATATTTTGACTGCATAAAAAATATTTGATTGCAAAATCAACATGTGCAAGCATATCCAACAGCATTAGCAGAGGCTGTAATCAGTTTTAAGCATCCAGATGGTATAATCAAAGTTGTGGTCCCCTCTCAGAATATGTATTTATTTGTCATTTTAACTGTTGGAAACTGAGTGTAAAAGTGGACTTTAACGATATCTTATCCTGTTACCCCCTCTATAGGCCATGATCAGCAACTAGTCGACGTCAAGCTTAAAGCGTCATGGCATTTTTTATGTCTTTGAAAGAAGTCTCTTCTGCTCACCAAGGCTGCATTTATGAAAATACAGTGATCTTGTGAAATATTGCAATTTAAAACAACTGTTTTTAACATTGATAATAATCAGAAATGTTTCTCGAGCATCAAATCATCATATTAGAGTGATTTCTGAAGGATCATGTGACACTGAAGACTGGAGTATTGATGCTGAAAACAGCTTTGATCACAGGAATAAGTTACACTTTACTATATACTCACATAGAAATATTTAGCTGCTTTCTCTGTATATTTGATCCAATAAATGCAGCCTTGATGAGCAGAAGAGACTTCTTTCAAAAACTCTTACCGAACTCAAACTCAAAGTTAAAGAATATAATTTTTGCTCTTGATATCAGCCATTAACCAATAACCTGTTCATCCTCTTTTCCTCTTGCAGTTGGCAGTGCAACATAGCAGAGAAAAGCACAACTGGACACCATGCATCTTTTTGTCCCTTCACTGGATCTAAATGTATAATCATACCCAAAAAGGAGCAGTGAAGAAGTTTGTCCTGTTATCTGTAAAAATGGTAGGGTCAAGTTTTAGGATCTGTAAGGGTCGCATTGGGAAGCGAGGAGGTCATTTAGGGTTCATCCATTACCTCTGCATTACAGTCTTCTGTGGCTCTTTACTTGCTTTACTCTTTATCGACGTCATTGAATCATGGGTGACCTCGCTGGGCATGAGAAAAGTGGAAGGGTTTCATGGACCGGTTCTTCCAGACAGTATTCCTCCAACCCGTTTGGAAGAGTACCTGCTTATGCCAAGCGTCCACGTCTGCGAGCGTGCCAAGCCTTTCCTCATCACTTTGGTTGTATCCGCACCTCCCAACAGAAAGGCCCGCCAAGCCATTCGGGACACCTGGGGTGGGGAAATACAAGTCAGGGGTCACCGAGTCATGACCCTGTTCGTTGTCGGTCAGCCATCGGACCCGGTTCTCGGGAAAGAATTGGTGGAAGAGGCAAAGGAGCGCGGGGATCTCATACAGGGTCGCTTCATTGACACCTACGCCAACTTAACCTTTAAAACTCTGTCTTTGCTGGGATGGGCTCGCCGTTTCTGCCCACAGGCTCGCTATCTGGCAAAAGTAGATGATGATGTGATGTTTAACCCCAGTGCACTTATGCAGTATCTCAACCACAGCTTTAAAACGGCAGAAAGTGAACTCACTGAGCTTTATTTGGGTCGTGTTCACATGCGAGTCGCACCGGATCGTAATCCTTCCAGCAGACACTTCATGTCAGAAACGGCATACGCTGGCGTGGTTTTACCGGATTACTGCAGTGGGACGGCGTATGTACTTTCTCGACCAGCGTTGCTCAAGCTGTCATTAGCAGCGGTTGCCATACGATTACCCAGTCCATTGCCACCTGAGGATGTGTTTGTAGGGATGTGTGCTCACACAGCAGGGATTACACCGACCCATTCGCCACTCTTCTCCGGAGGACCCGCTGTACCGTTCAGCCGTTGTTGCTATCAAACTATGGTGTCTGTCCACCACACCAAACCAGGGGACATGGTGCACTACTGGACACAAGTGCGCTCCACCGCCCCGTGCTCATGGTTGGGTGCACGGACATCTCTTGGTGTCTGTAAAGTAAGAGCGCTTCTCGGGACACTGTTTGGGAGAGACTCCTGAAATGAAACATCAAATCTGAAAAGTTAAAGGGAAAAGAACGTCTTTGGTTGCAAGGATATATGCACTGCAACTTGATTTTATATCATGCAATACTTGAATTTATGCTCACTGCTTCCCTTACAAAAAAGAGGTGTGCTTAAACTAAATATATAGAGAATAAACTATTCTCAGAAATATACTTAATTTCATTAAGTACCCTAGTGAAAAATAAATATACTAAAATGTATTTGAAATACGTTTATTTTATGCTAAGCATACTACAAATACATTTACATTTTGTACATTTATGTACTTAATAAAAATACCCTGCAATTGTACTGTTAGGATACTTAATTGATATTCTTAAAATCTGTTAAACTGGAACAACTAATTTTCCACTTAATGTACTGTAGTTATCCAGAAATATGCTGAAGTTCAACTAAAGATATACTGAAGTATATTTGATTGTGTTAAAGTGGAACTATTGCAAGTATACTTTAATTACACTTTAAATATCTTGTATTTAAAGACTGATATTGGAATCATACCATACTAATAGTGATATTAAAACACATTTCAGGCTTAAAATTAAGAAATGTGCATTGTGCAATAAAGAAGTGCTCTAAATAAAGTTCAATTATCATTTTTATATCAGTAAGTCTCAAGCGATATGTCAGTACATTTGAATGGGTTTGTAGTATACTTAGTATGAAATAAATGTATTTTTTTCAGGGTATCCATGGCTTGTAGTTGCATTAACTCTTGATTGAGTAGCCTATCAATACTTTTTTCACATAGATTTACTTACTGTCTTGTAAACTTTTATGTTCAAGTTTATATATAGAAACAAGTCAACTTTGGGGTGCAAAGTACAATAATAAAATCTAAAAGGTAAAAGTGTGATGCCAAGTTCAAACATATTAAACTACTTAACCAGTAGTTTGCTGAGAGTATACTTAAAAGTGTACTTTCATAAACTAAATAATGTGCTTTAAGTATTTATATTAGTATACGTAAGTTCACTTGTAGTATAGTTGCAATACAAACAAAAAACGTAGATGTAAACTAGCTGTGCACTATATGTAAAAGTATACTTTTATACTAAAATGTCAGACAATTTTAGTCCCACGTATTGAAACAGTAAACTAAAGTAAACTACTAGTACATTGATATTAGTATACTTACTACATGACATATACTTAATAAAATGAACTTGAAGTATACTTCTTTTTTGTAAGGGTTACCCAGCATGTGCCTTTCAAGATTACACTTATACATCTAATATATAATGAGAAACGCAGCTGAACAGAATACACAGCGAAGACCAGTCAAAGATGAATTTCATTCGGTAGACAGAGAGTTTCTTAAACTAACTTAGAATATCGAAACACTAGTGCTTATTAACATTTACAAAATCAACTGACATTATTGATTCATTATTAATCTGAAGATTCTCATAGGTTATTAACAGTATAGGCTACACTTAATTCTAGCAATGAAAAACTCGGCAATACTTTACAATAAGGTCTCATTTGTTAATGCATTTAAATATTTACAGCAATAATTTAATTTGTTAATGTTAGTGAATAACAATGCATTCAATTCAGGAATCGGATACTTGTTTTAAAATTAAAATTGGATTCCTGTTTGTGAATTTTCATGTGAAAAGCCGCCTCTCAAATAGTTTGTGAATACTGAATTGAGATCTCTTTTGCGTCTTCTTGCGCTTGAACGGAAAAATACACACAAAATCATGTCAAAATATCCTCGTAAACTGTTGGTTATGACAGTTATGAATGTAAACAGTTGAGAAAGAGAACGCGTGTATCCGTATATTGGATCCATGCATTCACTCTTAAAGTGACAGTAGCCTAATAAACCTGCTGTCTGTGTTAATAACCTTAATCTAAGAACAAAAGACAGAAAATCTCTCACTGTTCTTAACTGAATCACTTTTGTGATTTTAAAAAGGATTAATTTAAATAATGTTGAAGTGAAGACTATGCAGGGTTATTTTCAAGCTTCAAAAAAGCACATAAAGGCGATGTTTACAGCTGATATTAAGATGCGCTTTAATCGATCGGATCACCAGTAGACGAGAGACACATTCCCGTTTACAGCTGGTGTTTTAATCGTCTCTTCTGTCCACTTTCAAACACTTCTGTCCTGATTTCTTCAGGGGTTTGGGGTTTTCATGTTTGGGGTTTTCCAGATCTTTCAATGTAATGGACAATAAGCTCATATAATTAACATATGAACGCGTCTGAGACGACAGAAACACACGGAGAGCATCAGCTTCAGTTTCTGCTCTGACAGACGCGAGATCAGCCGAACGCTGCGAGTGTGTGTTAGAAATCAGGAATGATGAGAGAACATTGAGCTTGGTGTGTTTTCCATCTTCAGCCCAAACTTGTTTACTCAGTAGGTGGAGACTTTAGTGTCTGTTTGAACACATTTACACACGTTTTCGGATACCTATGGAAGTGGTCAAAAGTGGACAAACTCAAAGTGTTTTAGAGCCGTTTACAGCTGTATTTAGCATCCACTTGTGATCCAATCGACCAAAACACATCTTAATACCAGCTGTAAACTGTGTCAAAGACATGGTAAAACTAATCCATATGAATCAAGCAATGTAGTTTTTATAATGAACAGATATAATTTAGCCTTTTATTCACATATAAACATTGATCAACTTGTGCACATTTGAACAAACCTCAATATATATATATATATATATAGGATTCAAAGATTATATCTGATGTGTTTCCGGCTGTTCAGGAGACCGGTAAACCAACAGCAGAAGATCTCAGCGTTCTTGAAGGCACATGATTAACATGGGAATAAATGAAGTGTGGTCCTTGCCCATTACAGGCTTTCTGTGAAAAGAGAAGGACCTTAAAACCAGAGCCGGACAGTAACGGAGTACATTTACTTGAGTACAGTACTTAAGTACAATTTAGAGGGATCTGTACTTTACTCGAGTATCATTTTTGGGGAGTACTCATGACTTTACTCAAGTACATTTGAGAGGCAAATACTGTTCTCTTTACTCCACTACATTTCTATCTATGACCGTGAGTACCCGTTACTACTTCTAAAAAAATTAAAAAAGGAAAATAGAAAAATCTCGGAAACCCTCAATTTGTTGTTTCCCTCTCACACGTGATTGGACTGTGCAGCCGCCACTGATTGAGACAGCCTATCAGCAATCAGCTTCAGCTTTCCGCCAGTCAACTCCATGCTCAGATTTAGATTAGAGACGAAACCATGGATGAAGGATGGGGTCCATCCCGGGAATGTGCCGCCCGTGGCCCCACCTCGCCAGACTACATTTTCAGAATTTTCTGAAATTTTCTTAAATGTTAAATAAAGTGACATGGTAAAAAGATGAAAACGACTTGATTTTACTTTCAATTCCTTTTACATTCTCCAAGGTATTAACATTAACATTTTTCATAACTCTGTGTAGGACGTTTCTGTACATAAATAAGCACTGTGGCAGTAGTAATGCAATATTTAATGAAAATGTACTCTTGATACTCAAGTACTTTTAAAAACAAGTACTTCAGTACTTTTACTTAAGTAGACATCTGACTGTAGTACTTTTACTTGTACTTGAGGAAAATTTAACAAGGGATATCTGTACTTTTACTCAAGTAATGAAGCTGTGTACTCTGTCCGCCTCTGCTTAAAACTTACAATTCACAGCAAAGAAATGAAACTAAACTAACCACAACTAAAACTGTTTTATTGCCTTACTGAAATGAGTCTTGAAGCTTAGATCTGGGTTGTCATGGGTACCAATTAAATAACAGTGTAGCCTGAAAGTCGATTTCCGGCTTTCTAAAATGGAAACCGAAAACTGCAAGTATACAAACGGCAGACAAAGCAACTCTTGTTTGACAGTTTGAAATCAGTCATGAATAGGGTTGCCAACTTCAGGAAAGGAAAATAATGGACAATGATGGCTCATTATATAGGAGAATAAGGGACAGAATAAGGGACACTGAAGATATTTGTACTGTACCACACAGTGTGTGTCATTTCACAGTTTTTAATTCCTTTTAATTAATAGCCTTTTAATTCCTATAAAATGTTCTCAGACATAAAAACATTTGTTTTGCTTAACCTATTCATGTACAACTTTATTCTAAAAAGAAATGTAATTTCATACAAAAAAAGTCACGTTACACAAATCATTGGTCTGAGCAAATTGTATCACTATAGAACTGATGTCTTTTTTTTTACACAAGTTAAACAGTATTCAACTCATTTTCAGTTTATGTAATTTAATTTTAAATGACTTATGCAGCCAAGTTGATTGTAAGTTAGGAGGTGGGTTTGTGAATATATAACATACGTCATCAACCTCTATTTAAAATGTGTGTTTTTTTTAGGAAGATACATAGAAACATATAGCACAGAATTTGAAAGCATAACAACTGAACGTGTTATTCGGTCAATAAAGTATTTTTAAACGATGGCACTGAAAATATTTAACTAAATGTTGTTGCATGTATGAATGAATGAAAATGCATTTTTCAATTAAAGAGAAATTACAATTAGTATGGGCTGCTTTTGGTGACAGACTTTATTGGTTATTTTGTGTTTGAATATGCGATTAGTTAAATGTAAAACGTTTTTCTCAATTTAATAACATTAACTTACAATAATGAAAGACAACGTTTTGATCACGTCTTCCCTCAGGTATGGAATTCCAAATCTGAGATAATAATAAATAAATTAATATATGACATTTAAAAAAAAATACTATGTATACTTTTATTGTCTTATGTATAATTGTATTTTTCCATGTTTTTTCATTTATTTATTTATACATTTATTTTATTTCCACATTTATTTATTTCTAAATAAAAAAATTCTACATTTCTACCTCCGTATGCTAATGAGGGGGCGTGTTTTACCTCAGACATCATCAATCGAGCTAAGAGTGTCAGAGCTGAAGCTTTCAGGCCACAGTGACACCTTGTGGAGAGACCAAACCGCACGCCTTTGCAAGTCACTCAGGGAATTATTGACTTAGAGATGGGCAAAATCTTTGTTGTGGAAATAATTCTATTCGAAAAGTTAGGAGGAAGGACACAAGTGGAAACCTCTGAAAAGTCAAAGTATCAAGTATTTATTTCTTGCAAGGAATAAAATTGGCAGTTCTGATACAGACAGCATCTACATGAGAAGGGCAAAGGGCGGATCCCTTTCACCCCGTTATATACCCTAACACATCCTGTGTAGAAGCTGCATCTGTTCCAATAATGCCCTTAAAAGGAAAACCAGGTTTTGCAAACCCCTTGGTCTCACAGAAATTTGTTCAAGCTCTTGGTCTCACAGAAATTTGTTCAAGCTCTTGGTCTCACAGAAATTCGCCTAGACAGCACTATGACATCTTCGTCCAGATTTCCTTTTTTTGAAATACTGCTCAATTCCTAATTTTTTTTTTAGCTATTACTCAACTTCATATTTCTGGTTTGATTGAAAGAAAAACTGCACACACACATACATTTTTCACTTGAAGCAGATCATAGGTCACTTGAAGTACACGTTGTTCCTTTTTTTTGTTACTTGGTCCTCTGTGACCTAGAACATCTTGTTCCAGAAAGCTTATTCTAACTTATGCATTTCTAACAGCTTGGTTATATTTTTAATAATGTTCCTCAGCTTATAAGAACATCTTCCTTTAAATGCTTATTAGTACATAAATCCTCAATGTTAATAAAAGTTGCACACATCTAAAAGATAAAAGAACATGTCTAAAAGTAGAAAACATCTAAATGTAAAATTTCCATTACATCTTGCATCACAGTTTAAGTAATTTAACATCACCCTAACTGTATGTAGCCTATATTGGGTGACCATACGTACTCTTTATCCTGGACATGGCCATAAAACATCGTCTGGTCGAGATTTCTAAAACGGCTTTGAATACTGTACATGAATAGAAGCCACATCTTCAACAGATCTGATAACACACAAATAGCCCTCCTCCTAACGCATCACTTTATATCAACATTGATCAATGTTTACACACACACACACACACACACACACACACACACACACACACACACACACACACACACACACACACACACACACACACACACACATGAAGTAGCAGCACAACTGTTTTCAACACTGATATTAATCATAAATGTTTCTTGAGCATCAATGGTTAGCTACATCCTGTTGAAACTAATCGTGTGGTTGATTTTTTTTTTTTGACTACCAATGAGTGGCACGGCCAATTTGATAAAATTTTCGTCTTGACGTCACAACGAAAAGGAAAATGACTCATTGGAAAAAGATTCATTAAATTGACTCAGAGTCGACTCATACCTTTGAGAAACAATAACTTTTTTTATGGTGAACTTTCATATATAAAACTTTGCAGGATGTTTTTGTTCACTTAGATCTATATATATATGTTACACACTACATGAAACGTAATTTTCAAAATTCCATAATAGGTGCCCTTTAAAGGTGCCATGTAGAATGTCTGCCAAAAAATAAAATTCATACTCCACATTCCATACCAGATGGGGGCAGTATACCTCCAGAAAGTGAGAAACGGCATAGTCTCTATGCTCCGCCCTTACAGTCTGTGGCTCCGCCCTTACAGTCTGTGGCTCCGCCCCTACCTTCACGCCGTAGCAGAAGCCGAGCCAACTCCTATTAGAGGACGTTAGCTGATGTCAAGTGATTTTTAAATGACATCATCAAGCTACTCCCCTTCACCTTTACCAGTGAATATGTTCATATTAGTTTTGTTTATATTACATATTTATTGTTAGTTTGAATTACATTTATTTGACAGACAGCATTCGCTGATTTAGACCAAGCTTGCGCCATTCAGAGCTACTAACTCGCAATTGACACTTTTCACGCGCTCTCACGCCACACATACATTTTCTGACGCACAGAAAAATCGCAAAGCAAAGAGGACACGTAGACCGACAGATTAGACAGAGCAGGTTAGTTATGATATATAAAAAACTAAGCTCTCAGATTCTGTCAATTTTATTACGCAATTCAAACAATATGTTTTTTGGCGCTTGTAGAAGTTAAATGAGAGATCCCTAGCGCACGTGAACCGATCATCTCTACTAACGTTAGCTAATAGTAAAAAAACACGAAGACTGTTAAAAAATACAGTAGCCTATGCTACAACTTACCAAAATGTATTCCTCATACATAATATCTATCCAATCCTTTTTTTAATCAGTGTACAGAAGGCAACAACATAGCTGGAGAACAAATATGTCAGATTTACCTCAGGAAATACATTTAATAAAGATAATATAAGCCACGTAGTTAGCAAGAAAAAAAAGAGTTATAGTGTATTTTGCTATATATGTGTAGGCCTACTACATATTTATTATAATTTTACTTCTATCATTAAATAAAGTTGTTATAATAAAAAGAATGCATTAGATTTAATTTTAACAGCTGATAGGGCTCTCTGTATGTTTACAGCATTAGGTCAGTTGTTTTTTTGTTTTTGTTTTTCGAACATCCTTCGATACATTTCTATAACTTCCCGAAAAAATGACACAAACATATAAAACAAACTTCTAGTGAAATACTAACAGCATCTTACTTACCGATCCAAAAGAAATGTTGCAAGTTCAGAGTCGAACTTCATTTCTTTCTTGTCCATTAAAAGTCTCCAGCGATGGAAAGCAGTGCCTATATTGACTCTGGTTCTGCTCCTTTTTTTGTCAGATTATTTTTGAGCATCTGTGCGAGGTTTTTTCCCTGCAGCGGGTGGTTGTGGTGTGGCTAGGCTCTCTTGCCAAGGGCTTCAGCCATTTTTCCGCTCTCGTCTCTTCCCTGAACTGAAAGTAATGGGCTGTACTTTTCACATGATTGACATCAGGTTCAAGTACGCCCACAAACCGTGCGAGTTATTCGTGTATTACAGTTTGAATGGTGGTTATGTTCCCCGCATACCGCCTCCCATGGCCGAAACTGGTATTACGACACCAGTCGGGCCGGCGCTAG
>CM060623.1:2929800-2990236 GCA_030578275.1 Meda fulgida
CTCTCTCTCTCTCCCTCTCTCCCTCTCCCCCTCTCTCTCTCTCTCTCTCTCGTCTCTCTCTCTCGTACGCATGCGTATGTTTGGCGTGGTGAGGAGTGTGAGGGGGTGTTTGATCGATCTTTAAATACTTATTTTTTCTATACTTTATGGCTTTTTTCTCACCTTAGTCAGGAATTATTGTGAAGTGGTAAGAGCTTGTATTCATTTGCATTTGCATCCATTGTGGGCGATAAGCATGGCTTTAACCTCTAATGAGGGGAACGCCAGGTTTCTCCATTGGAAATGGATGCAAATGTTTTCCAGATCAAATTTGCACGGTGGAAGATGTACTTATGGCTATGGGAAGTGTTTTGGCCATGATAAAATAGTTTCTGCGTCTAGAATGAACAAGGCCGTCGTTGTGTTTCTGCAAGAAGAGAAGTTTGTGAATGTGCTTGTAGAGAGTGGAATTGAAATGTCGGACACGTTTGTTCAGGTGACACCTCTGCGTTTCTCCTGCGACGCGAGTCATAATTTCGAACGCGCCCCCCGTTCATAAAAAATGAAGCGATAATAAAAGAACTAAGTCGCTTTGGAAAATTTGCGAGTGCAATTAAAACTGTTCCGCTCGGATGTAAGAACGATGCACTGAAGCATGTAACGTCTTTCGGGAGACAGGTTTCATGTTTTTACAAGCTCCGACAAAGTTTTTGGAAGTATCTTTTCGTATACAACATGGTGAAAGTTCTTATATGATCTTCGCTACAACGGAAAGTATGCGATGTTTTGAATGTGGAGACTTAGGGCCACAAGAAAATTGTTTTGTCCTCATAGAAAACAAAACGAGGAGAAAAGGCAGAGACTGAAAACAATGAAATGAGAAATCAGTCGGATCGCGGAAAAACTAGTGAGCAAAATTGAAAAAAAGACACACGCTGGTAAAAGAAACGTATGCACAACCGAAAAATAAAAAACAAAAAGTACAAATCGAAAAACAAATCGAAGGAGATTCAGGATAAAATGTTCAACCAACTGTACTCATTCCCCTGAGAACACACAGCTTTCAGAAGGACAGCTGATCAGACAAGGAGTCACGTCCAGAGCAGAGTGAGTGACTCTTCTTTTCCGAAAGTGCTGGGTGTTCAGAAGGAGCTGATCACAGTCTTATGTGTGACATTGATATGGAGTTGAAAAGGCAAGTGTAAGCGGTTTACAGTTTGTTGAGACTGATGAGAATGTGTGTGTGTTGATGAATCAAGATGTGATAGTGACAGTTGTTCAGAAGTTTCTGAGTTTGAGTGGAGTCAGTCATCTGGAGACTTGTATACTGCGGAAGAGTTTAATGACTTTTTGGATCAAACAAAAGGACAGAAGGTTGATGTTCTGAAGTTTTTTCCTGATGCCGTCAAATTCTTGAGGTCAGTTATGAGTGTTCAGAAAAGTGTAGGATGTGATGTCGTATCAAAACAAAAAAGATTTCGCTTGAAAAAACTGGCTACAGTAGTTCGTAAAAGTCTAAAAGGAAAGAAAAAGAATAAATAGGTTCACATGGTT
Source organism: Meda fulgida (assembly GCA_030578275.1). Classification (NCBI taxonomy): domain Eukaryota; kingdom Metazoa; phylum Chordata; class Actinopteri; order Cypriniformes; family Leuciscidae; genus Meda; species Meda fulgida. Next base: position 2,931,334 of record CM060623.1, read on the forward strand.
ATGGGTTCTGCTCTTATATATTTCTCTCTCTGTCTTTTTTCATTACTGTTTCTCCTCCCCTTTTTTAACATGCAAACTTTAAGAGTTAGTACTTTAAACATTAATGGTGCGAGGAATAGAGAAAAACAAGGCTTATTAACTGAGTTCCTTAAGCTTAAAGAATCGCATGTAACTTTTTTACAAGAAACTCATAGTGATGAGAGCAATGAGACAGATTGGGGATTGTGTTGGGAGGGCAGTTGCTCTTTAAGCCATGGAACAAATTTAAGTGCTGGCGTAGCCATACTGTTTTCACCTTACCTCAATGTAGATTTAGTGTCAAAAGTAGAATTAGAAAAAGGACGCCTTCTTGTTGTAAAAACAAAAATTGATGAACATAATTTCATATTTGTTAATATTTATGCTCCAAACAGAAGTGCAGATAGATTAATTCTATTTAAAAAACTGAGTGAATATTTGAAAAATGTGAACGCAGATGATTTTCTAATATTAGGAGGAGACTGGAATAGCACAGTTGATTTTACTTTAGACAGGAATAATACTGAACCAGATTTTGAATCGCCTGCTTTACTAAAAAAAATTATTTTTCAAAATGATTTGTTGGATGTGTGGAGAGAGAGGAATTTAAAAGTTAAACAATACACTTGGATAAAAATTTCACAAGAGAGAATAAGTGCAGCTAGATTAGATAGATTTTATGTTGATAAAAAAACTAATAACAGGATTGTGGCTGCGAACATTGTACCATGTTGTTTTTCGGACCATCATTTTGTTACTTGCGATTTGTCTTTGTCACAGACTCAGTGCAAAAGTCCTTACTGGAAATTGAATGTACGTTTGTTACAGGAGAAAGATTTCATTGAAAGATTCAAATACTTTTGGGGGTCTTGGGTTTCACAGAAAGATGAATATGAAAACCTAATTCAGTGGTGGGAATTGGGAAAAACACAAATTAGAATTTTCTGTCAACAGTTTTCTTCTTTTCTACAACACAGATTAAGAATAAAATCAATGATTTAGAAAAGGAAATAGTAAAGATTACATCTAATATGGTACTGCAATCAAACTCTGTGGTGGTTGAGAACCTATGTGAGAGAAAGAATACGCTTAACTCGCTACTGCAAGTGCAAGCTAAGGGAGCACTTATAAGGTCACGTTTTTTGTCAGTCCATGATATGGATGCTCCAACTACATATTTTTTTAATCTTGAAAAAGTCTCAAAAAAACAGAGTGTAATGCATTGTCTGACATTCCCAGATGGGTCTAAAACATCTGACCCAAAAAACATGAGGAAAATTGCTGTGGACTTTTATTCAGAACTATTTAGAGCTGAAAAGTGTGATTTGCAGAGTACATCGGACTTGTTTGAACAACTTCCGACTCTTAATGGAAAACAACGTGCAAGTTTGGACAGTGTTTTTTCTTTTCAAGAATTGACTGAAGCTGTACAACAGTTGAAGCCTGGTCGTGCATCAGGTATTGATGGACTGCCGGGGGAATTCTATAAAGTCATGTGGGGAATCATAGGTAAAGACTTTTATGAAGTTGTACAGAAATGCTATGAGGAGCAGAATCTTCCCAGGAGCTGTCAGAGGGCTGTCCTTGTTCTTATTCCCAAAAAAGGAGACATAAGTCTCATAAAGAACTGGAGACCCGTTTCCATTCTCACTACTGACTATAAAATTCTGGCGAAAGTTTTGGTTAATAGATTGAAGTGTGTTTTGGGTGATATCATTCATAAAGATCAATCATACTGTATTACAAATAGATCTATTTATGATAACATTTATCTAGTAAGAGATTTACTAGATTATTGTAAATTAAATGGTATCAATTTAGGTCTTCTATCTTTAGACCAAGAGAAGGCTTTTGATCGTGTAGATCATGAGTATTTATTTAAAGTATTAAGAGTTTTTGGTTGTGGTGATGGGTTTCTTTCCTGGATTAGGACTTTGTACACAAATGCTTCATGTTTAGTAAAAATTGGAGGAGGTTTAAGTCTACCAATACAAATGCAAAGGGGAATCAGACAGGGTTGTCCGTTGTCTGGCCAGTTATATGCAATAGCAGTTGAACCTTTGTTGTGTTTATTTAGGAAAAATGTGTCTGGTATATGTATAGGTAGCAGTATCTATAATGAAATTAAGCTGACAGCATATGCAGATGATATCACTGTGTTTGTTAAGAATCAAAAAGATGTAAACATTATTAAGAAGTGTCTTTGTATATATGAAAAGGCATCATCTGCCAAGTTAAATTGGAGTAAAACGGAAGCTTTGTGGTGTATTGAACATTCAACAGAGGTCTTACCAGTTATTCCGGAAAATGTAAAATGGGGAAAAATAGGATTTAAATTTCTAGGGATTTATTTAGGAAGTGAAGAGTTTAAAAAAAAGAATTGGGAGAATGTAAAGGATAAAGTATGTGCTAAGTTGTCTAAATGGAAATGGTTGCTGCCTCAACTGTCGTATAGGGGAAGAGTGCTGGTTATCAACAATTTAGTGGCATCTACCCTGTGGCACAGGCTGAATGTTCTGGATCCACCAGTGGACTTTTTTGTAGAGATCCAGAGAGTTCTTGTTGATTTTTTCTGGTCTGGAAAGCACTGGGTGAAAGAAGCTGTTCTGTACCTACCAGTTCATGAAGGAGGACAAGGTCTAATTGAACTAAAATCCAGGTATGCAGCTTTTCGTCTAAAGACTGTCCAAAGGTTTCTTTACCATCAGGATCAGAACTGGATGGAAGTGGCATGTGCCCTCTTGAAGAGGGTTGGTCGTCTGGGTCTCGACAGACATCTGTTCTTAATGAACTTGAAAAACATGGACCTTAACGGACTTACGTCTTTTTATGCTTCAGCTTTACAAGTGTGGCATATTTTTTCTGTGGAAAGAGTTAACGTTTGGACTATGGAAGAACCTTTGTTCTTTAACGGACTGTTGTCTATTGAACTACTGAATTCAGTTACTCTACGTAATAATCTTATAAAAGCTGGCATTTGTAAAATTGGACATTTAAAGATTAACAACCAGTGGATTACGCGGAAGAGCTGCATCTTAAAACAGGCATTCGGTCTCTTCGAGTTCTTCAAAGACTGCTGGCAGAAATAAAGAATCTGTTGCGTCTTCAGTTGTTACATTTGGAGGAATTTGATGGATTATTCCCTGAAATTCGTGTGTCTGCAGAAGTGGGAGATTGGGAAGAGACTGAAGGGAGCCTACTGACTTTTAGAACACCTGAACCTGGGAATTTTGATCTTTTTTCCAAGAAAGCCCTGTACATGATTTGCGTTAAAGTTCTTAATTTAAGAGCTCTGGACAAAGTGATTGAGTCAAAATGGATTGGAGTAGCTGAGCCAGACTCTTCCCCGAGAAGCAGTTGGAGGTCCCTGTACAAGAAGCCCATCGAAAAAAGACTGGGAGACTTACAGTGGCGGATTGTACATTGGGCAATAGCCACAAACAGGTACAAAGCACATCTGAATCCTTTGCATAGTGTAGACTGTAGTTTTTGTGGGGAATCTGAAACTGTTAATCATCTTTTTGTTGAATGTTCAAGACTAAGTGAACTTTTTTGGTTGTTAAAAAATGTTTGCCAAAGGTTAGGTTTTTTGTTTACTCTTAATTTATTTATATATGGGCCAAAATATAGGGCTACAAATAAACAAAAAGTAGTATTATTGAATTTTATTTTTGGTAAAGCAAAAATGGCAATCTGGTTAACCAGGAAAAACCGGACTCTTAATTTAAGTGGAGTAGATCCAGTGCAGATGTTAAAAGGTTTTATAAAGGGTCGTTTGATGCTGGAGTTTGCTTATTATGAATTGGTAAATGATATTGAGACCTTTTTTTTATGTGGGAACAGAAGGCGTGATGTGTGAGCCAAATGAAGAGCAAGGCTATCAGATAAGCTTTGGAGTGTTATAAAAGATAGGTTGAGCTGTAAAATTTCATTATTATTTGTAATTATCTAAAAAATCTAAATTATTTGGGAAGGAATAATGATGACATTGAGCATCCTACCTTCTCAGTTAACAACCCAAAGGGGATGCTAAGATTTTTGCGTAGTGGGAAAGAGCCCCTTCTTTCCCTCTCAATCACACTGACTAATTACCAAGCAAACGCAGTTAGTCACGTATAATGGCAGAGCAGAGTGAATGGAGCCTCATAAGACAGCTGGACTATTGCCCTCAAGGACATGAACCGGAGTTCTCTTCTCCAGACGCCATGAATACAAACCTACGCAGAGACATGCAGAGCCTATAAAGTTTGTTAGTGTGTATTTAATATCCCATCTTGGCTAGACCGAACTCATGAGCTTGTTCCGGGTGAAGGTCAGGGAAGGGGTAAGCGGTTATTTGGAATGAAAAGCTTTTGATGTTTGCCTACAAAAAACCTCAATTACAAACATCAGGAAGAGAGAATCAGATCCTAAAATGTATCTGGGCATCTGCAGTAACACATAAAAAATGCGTAAAATGGGTTAACCTGTTACATTAAAATATATCTATCCTTTGGGTTTATGGCAGATGATCATCCAGACAAGGAAGGCAGCAACACCGCACAAAAAAAAAAAAAAACTGAAAGACCAAAAATTATAACTATATATAAATATAACTACTCCATATAGGCATAGCTTTTCAACAACTTATTTTACAAAATGTACACTGTCCAAATACATAAACAAGGAGGAATTTCATTTGCTTACATCCAAATGGGTAAAACGATGGAATCCGGCACTAGTCAGAAACGCGGTCTTGAGACATAACATAATAATGTACATAATAATGTTGCGATGCCCAAATTCACTTATAGAATTTAAAACTGTGGAAACTATTTTAGTTTTATTTTCAATTAGTAGTAAAAACTAGTAATCTGTTATATAAACTTTTATCATCCATTTATCAGCTACTGGTCACAAAATAATGATTGGCCTTTCAGTTTAGACCAGAATTTTAACATCGGTGCATCCCTAGTCAGTTACATTTTCATACATTTTCCCAAATGTAGTAGTCTACCATATACCACAGTGTTCTAGACAAACCAAAGAACCAAAGCCAACATGTTTGCTATGCAGAAAGCATTTTTTTGTTTCTCTGAATAAATCCCTTGTATTCATGTTTCCTCTCAAACATAAAGAATAAATCCAAGGCATAGGAGCGGCAATCATGTGACCCAAATGTAATCCCCAGGTGAAGCTGATGTAAGAACACTCTCGGCGGTGAGTGAAAGTCTCTTTCTCTTGATTTAAAGGGCTCTCCATTAGCTGTCACACTACTAGGACGTCCGTCAGCTTGATTGCACATCACATTCATAAAAAAACAGAGAGGTGTGAAGTGGGCATTCCGGTATCCCTGTGCAATAGCATCACAGGTTTCTAGAGGCATATTAGGATAGCAGCACTATTTTAGTGCGACACTCAAGCAATCTCCAAGCTCAGCTCTATAGACCTGAGAGGATTACCTGGGGAAAAGGAGGATTTCTATTTGCATGATAACCGCTAAATCTAGTCTGCTTTATTCTTTATTAGTTACAGTAAGTCCTTCATTCATTATGTGACAGTCAGAAAGGGCTGTGCAAAGACTGTGAAGTCCCCATTTGAAGCGTAATCCCGATGCTCACACACACCAACACACAAAGGCGAGCAGTCAATGTCAGCTTTAATGAACTTCAGGTCATATCAAATCAACTGAGTCTCAAGTCATAAACTTTTATGATTAGTAGAAATAGATCATCCAGAGAAGATGAGCTGCAGTGTTTTCTCTGCACTGTAATTTCCATGCACAGCATAGCATCTCACCACAGTTCTGAGTGTGCAGCTTTAGGTGAAGAGAGTAAGGGACTAAAATGTGAAAAAGAGTAAGGAAAAGTTCTGACAGAGGGTTTTAACTTAGTTCACCCGAAATTAAGACTCAGGTCATTCCAACCTGCATGTTTTTTTTTTTTATGGCAGAAATTTCAAAGAATCTCCTCCATGTACTTTCAATGAATCAAGACTAAAGGTTTCGAGCTATGAAATGCAAAAGCACTATAAAAGTTCTATACACTATCATAAGTGTTTTATACAACCTTTGCACAAGTCATACAATATAGTTTTCATTCACATAGTTTTCATTCACTGAAAAATGTGATATCCACCCTATAGCTCTCCTGGACTGTTCATGAGAGTTTACAATAGAAGATTCAGAACACATTCTTTTGAGTCAAATCATTTAAATGAACCAGTTAATTCAGTTCACAGAATTGGTTTAACTGATTGGCTCGACATGAAAGGGACTGATCCAGTGATAGTGGTTGAGTGATCCTTTTGCTGTGGTTCACAGCCCACCGGAGTTAAAATTACGAGTGAAAAACTATTTAAATTGGCCTGTTCTTGGCTTGGAATATAGTTCACAATTCACATGGATCACTTTTATGATGTTATTGCATCCTTTGTGAACCTTAAAAAAAGCTTCAGACCTCATTCACTATAATTTTAATTTTTGAGTGGACCATAACTTGAAATGCTATTATGTTGATTTATAAATCATAATGTTGAAACATTGACCTCTATGAGATATAGGGTGCAAACCGATTAACCTGGGTTAAGGGAAAGGACTCGTAAATTATACTATGTCATTCTCCAAATCTTATTTCCTTATTTCAAAGGAAACCTCAGCTGGAGAAGATGTTTTTCTATACAGAGAAGCTCTACACAGCCCCCATCTACACAAAGAAAAAAATGAAACAAATAAATAAGGAGAAATCGAATCCTTTCAGCCCTCACAGAAGTCCAAAGCAATGAATCAGCAAAATAAATTCTCTCCGGAGATAAACAAACATGATATTTCAGGGGCCAGAGAAGACTAGCTGGTCTCATAAAGTTCATTGGGTCCACTGACCATAAACGCAGCCAACTATTCAGTCTCGCAGTCTCCACAGTAACAAGTATACCATCTCCAATAACAAATATACCTCGATGCACAGAGGCCTATTAAATTTGGACCCTAAAATGGCCTGACTTAAATAGATGGCTAACTCCAGGGTTATTCATCCTCTGGTGTCCTGATACAAGAAATATTGGTGCTCCATATGAACAATATGCATGGAGAAGTGGTAGGTAAATTAATAAATGAAATGAACGGTGGGTTATGCAGTAGAGAAAACTGGCTACCAAAAACACATTCTCAAGGATCCTTGCAGAAAACAATAAAACTATTAAAAAAAAAAAAGAATAATTTTGGCATCTTAATTTCTATCATCTGAAAATAATTAAATATTCTTTTTTTATCTAAATAATGCAGTAACCTCCATAAAACTGTCAGTTGTAATTGGAATTTAAAGCAGCAGTAGCAGATTGTCTGCAGGCACAGAATTAGGCCCAGAACTCCATTCTTGGCTGAAGGTTTGTCTTTATTAGTCTAATTCATTTGGATTGTTTTCAAACATGGCTGACTCATTTTTTGACAAGGTGTAATTAATTACTATGCAAATGGTTTCAAGCAACACCCTCTCATTTTGGCACAAATAAGCGGCGTCTCCATCTAGGTTTTGGAATGTCATCAGAAAAACTAAAAAACGAAAAAAAAAAAAAAGAAAAAAAAAAGCTCTGTGTGAGTGATGGCAATCATGTGGAAAACTTGACTTCACAATGATATTTCTCCAAGAGATAAAAGAGCAATAGCACACAAGGCTGCAACACCTGCTGGTCCAGGTGCAGAGCCATGTGTTTTGAATACTTTATATCAAAAGACTTCTCTATGTTCTCTCAGGAAAATTTTATTTAAATGTAATTCAGTGTAAAAAAAAAAAAAATCTGTTCCAAACACACAATGGCCACACACAAAAATAGATAGACACGGAAGATGTGCTTAAAATATGTGTGTGAGTGAGGGAGTGAGTGAGTATTTAAACATGAATATAAATAAATGAATAAACAGTGACGGGTGACAGTGACATTTACTTTAAATAGTGATAGCAAAAATAAGCACTGAGAATTGCTAAAGGGCACCTATAATGCAAAATTCACTTTTACATGCTGTTTGAACATAAAAATAGACTACTACATGTCGGCAGTGTGTGAACACAACCACCCTATTAAGGTAAAAAAAAAAAGTATATTCCCCATAAATCAAACAGTTTCTCAAATTCGCGCTTTCTATTCATTGTGATGTCACAATGTAACAGGCCCCACCACGAGTATGATGTAATCACCCATGTTAGCTTAGATACCCCCCTGAGTGAGCTGTACAAAGTCAACCATGTTTACCCCCTCTAGAACAGCTTGTGAACACCTACAACCTATATTACATTGCAAAAAGTGTCATAATAGGCTATGTCCCCTTTAAAACAGTACTACTGTTCAAAATTCAAAATGTAAACAAACACATTTCATTATATACACGTGTCAATAGGAGTGAATCTGGTTCTGAGAAAAGCTTTAGTATCTTTTGTTTGACACTTGGATTTGTTAACAGTGAATATTTTATCCCTTAAAAGTCATCTTTGATCACCAAAATTACATATTTAAATGTAATTGTAAAAAAAATGATTCATGCCTTTAAATAGCTTGAATGCAACATATAGCCTCATTTAATATACGCGGAACTTTGAATATGCTAATTAGCCCTGCCTCCACTCACACCAGCTCAGAGATTACGGTAAGTAATATGATTAGCAACCTGTTTGATAACATAGTCAAGCAAAAGGCTGTTACACAATGTTCCCGTTCGCACCTCAGTATCCTTAGAAACATTTTGAACAACTCAGAACGTCAGCGGAGAAAGGTATAGACCTTATGAAGCCCCGCCCCCTTTCGGCGCTGCGCTCATTGTCTTTTGACTTCCGGTCTGTATTTTCACAGCAGTCTTACGTAGTATGAATGAACGGCTCGTTTAAAAAAAATTCCCGGTCAACATTTGTTAAGACATCTGCTTTACAATGCTTATGATAAACATTACAATGCTCATGATAACTTTCGTTAACTCTACAATAAGTAAATCCACTTCATCAGCTAATTACTCCTTGACAGCGATGCCATAGAGATATACAGAGCGACCGCAAAAACGGAAGTTCAAAGACAATATTCTAAAGATGGCGGCGCGCTCGTTTCTCTGGTGCATGAGGTCTATATAGTTCGTTATAACATCGTAATATACATCATACACCCGCTATATTGCTAAATCTACCCCCAATTTTTCATATCAACAGAAAAATACGCAGGGAAAACCTAGCATCTCTCAAGACTCACCTGCTAGTTCACTCTTAATAATATGCTAAAGCACGCCGGCATGTTGACGTGATTGGTAGTTTGTGACGTAAGAAACACCGCCGATTTCAAAAGGTGTTTTTAAGACTGTCTTTCTTTCACCACTTGATTTTCTTGATTTTCACCACAGGGGGACTTTAAGGCCACTGCATATGAACAAACACCTACACACTCCAGACTGACACTCTTGGGCAATTCATACAGGACTGCTTATTTTGAGACTTGATATTTGCAACAAAAAAAAAATAAATAAAAATCAATAGCAGCCACACAGATTGTGAGGAATTTCACAACCTTCCCCACCTATTTATAGTGTCTGATGCTCTGTGAACCATGAAATTAATATATAGCACGCTTGGTAATTGCCTGGAAACCAAGTGCAGAGAAAAGGACTGCTATGAAATCAACGGCATCAGATGCGGTCTTTAATATGTTGTCACATCATTCACAATGACCTTCATGCAATTAAACAGAAGGGAGGTTCTGGATTTGTGGACGACGGCCTGAAATAATGACAGTGGAAGTAGAATGCAGTGACATGAAGGTGGCTTCAGCAGAAAGGATCTCATAGTCTGCACTCAAAGATCACACGGTACATTTGAACGGAGCCTAGAGAGAGAGCATCAAAATTAAATAGCTGCTCTCAAAGAAGCTGAGGGCAGAGCGGTTAGCCGAGAAAAATATCAGCATCAAATAAGTCGACATCATCAGTCCTCCCGAGGCAGCAGTAAAAGAAGGACGTGGCCCTATTGAAACCAACGATGTGGCGATACTCTTTGCCTCTAGGTAAAAATAGCGCTCTGTTAAGATGAATTCCATTGCCAAAAGCTTATTGTTCACATTTAGAAACTGGAGAATACAAAAGTCTGTCGGTGAATGACAGTGAATGTAGTGTTATCCTAATGATTGCTTGGAGAAAGGGCAGACAGGGACAGCAAGTAGACTTAAACACAGCAAAGGAAAAAGGAACAGAAATCCACTTGGCTTTTCCATGTGAACGATCCAAGAGAATGTGCGAAGAGCGTGCGAGTGTAATAACCAGAGTGCCAGAGGTCCTGCCGTGAGTGATGAGCAGCTCACTGGACGCCTACGGAGGTCAATGGGGTCACTGTACTCATATCAGGAAGACACTGATGTGTTCCTTGACTGTACCTGCAATCATAACAAAAGGACAGAATCCAAGCCAGTCTAAAAAAATTAATGCACAAGTCAAAATGTAATAGATGAAGGAATAGCACAGTAAACATACACAAGAGAATCCCCGTGTTGCTTCCTTGCAGTTTTTCACTGAAGGGTGTCGTTTTAGTCTGAAGTGTTTGCAGCTACAATGCCCTTTTTTAGCTCTGAGCTCTTCACACACTTGACTCGGTTAAGTAAGAATCCCTATGGAAATCTGCCGACATGCTCCATGTAATAATTGCATGCTAGATACCGTGCTCCAAAATCCTTTTTAACTTGTCAGTGCAAATGGAAAAAAACAGTCAATTCATTTTGCTGATATTTAAAGGGTTGTTATTCACTCATTTCTGTCTCACACCACTTTTGACAGATATTGCATTGTGTGGCAAAGCTGGATGGGATCAAACAGCATTTTGAAATGACATGTTTTTTTTCAACATTACAGAGGACATTCGCACAAGCTCTTCAAAGCATGGAGTCTTTTTAAAAATCACTCTCCATCGTAACTCTGTGGGAGCTCAAGTAAGAAAAAAAACATTAAAAAAGATTTTTTTGACTTATAAAAGCAAAAACGATGCTTTTTATGACTCACTGTTGAAATGCACAACATGCCCTGAATTATCGGGTCTACCTTTTGGAATGCTGTATGGATAGTTAAAAAAATAACACCTGGAAACCAGAAGAAAACTTAATAAAAAATAGTTGTATAAGATCTAATAAAAAATAGTAGAAGAAGACAAGAAAGCTAAGGCCATATACATTGACTTAACATCTGAGTGACAAAAGTAAACACTTCTCTTTGAGGAAGGCCCTGTCCTGTAAATCCTCAACAAATATATACAATCCATTCTGATGCAGATGCTTGTTTGCATTTTAAGCAGCTGCTAAGTACTAAGAGAGCTGGTGAAAGTTCAGTATTATTGATTCAATACTGCCTCACCTGTTCAAATGGAGAAGTGCAGACTGTCTTCTACACCTGAAACAGTTCAGACTGAAATCAGTTGATAATGTCAGTTATCAGAATCTACCCTAAAAAATTTATCAAAAGTGTGCCTATTAAAAATACACTGTTTTAATTAAAAATGCTTGTTTTTAACAGCATAAGAAAATCCTTCTAAATTGGAAATATCCTCCTCTCTGTTTTTTTTTTTTTTGGTCTTTTGATGAATAAGGTGTAGTCAGAAGAATTATGCCATCCATGCTAGTTCTTACTATCCTCACTTTCTACTTTCAATGCCAGGATTTGTATATATATATACACACTGTATATATACATACACACATATACATAAATGTCAGGATCTGCATGACCTTCACTGCCAACACAGAATAAATAAACCGCAAAAAATAAAAACCATAGTGAATAAGATTCAATTGTTGAGGTCCCGTTCTGGTAAACCATACACGGACGGTAATATCAGATATCTTTGACCTTGTGGGGACATTTTTTGGTATATATAATATAGAAATATATTGAATTATGTTTTTGAAAATGATAAAATGTAAAAGGTTTTCTGATATGGGTAGGTTTAGGGGTAGGTTTTGGGATAGAATATACATGCAGTTTGAACGGTATAAAAGTCGTTATTTTCAAGGTCATAAAATAAAAATAATAAAATATCAAAATACTTCATGAACTACTAAAGCTCTCCAATCAGACAAAGTCTGCTGGCATTTCATCAATATTCTAGTCCAAACAAACTCATCTATGCCAAACCAGACAGGTCAATAATAATAATGTGCGTATGGTGAACGATAGCCCCTCCACTCTCGCCCCAAAGAGCCTCCCAGTATAAGGAATGACTTTTTCTTTTAGTGATATAGCATTATGGTAGTATTTGACAGGGCCTCTCTGCCAATGGCGGTGCTGGGCCAGTGTGCTCACAAGAGTGCACACATATCTCACAAGAAAATGAAAAACATGGATCCATTACTACAGAGAACCTGAAATGTATGAAAAGTCCATACCCTTTAGACTTACTCTTAATATGAAATGAGACATGCTATTGTTGTTTAACTATACATTTAACATGGGTAATAAATAATAATATGTAAATCTATTACCAGAAAGCAAAAATACATGCTGCAATATCTTATACATAAAGCAATATATCTATTTATTTAAAGCCCAGTAAAATAAATAAATAAATTATATATATATATATATATATATATATATATATATATACACTACCATTTACATTTTTTTGGGGGAAAAAATATATTTCAAATAAATGCTGTTCTTTTGAACTTTCAATTCAAAGATCCTGAAACAAAAATGACCATTTCCACACAAAATATATAGCAGCACTAATGTTTTCAACATTGATAAGAAATGTTTTACCAAATCAGCATATTAGAATGATTTTTGAAGAATCACGTGACGATGCTGAAAGACATTTTTTAAAATAGTTTTTATTGTATTTTTGATCAAATAAATGCAGCTATGGCAAACATAATGCCTCGTTTCCACCGAGCAGTATATGGTACAGTACAGTTCAGTACAGTATGCAATTTTTGCCATTTTCATTGTCAGAAGTTGTGAATGGTACCCTAATTCCGAACCGTATACCGTACCACTTTTGGTGGGGTACCTAGCACAGTAGTCCGGTAATAAAGGGTGGAGCTAGACTCACTGCAGAACGTTGATTGGTTGACAGAAAATCGTCACTTGCGCGTGCTTTTTCGCCTGTGTTTTTCCTTGTAGCCTGTAGCCTACAGCCTTTGCTCAAACTAAGCTTGTCTTCTTCTTGTTACAAACAGCCACAGGCCGAGAAGCAAGAACAAGGTCTGCTGTATGTCCTCCATTGTTGTTTACGGTTCTTCTTGTGCTAGAATGACGTTGATCGCTACACAACGCCTATCAAGGATGGGACTGTTGGCGGTGGAAACGCAAGCCGGATCAGGGTTTACTGTCTCGAATCGTACAGTACTGTACCATACTGCCCGGTGAAAACAAGAGACTTTTTAAAAATATTTAAAAAGATACTTTCTTATAAGTTGATTGTCTGTGAGGGTTAGTCCTGTATGATCAACTTCCCTTAACCAGACAAAGTCTGGAGAAAAAAATGTGACACTGTGAACTGCACCTTGAAATGTTGCTGTGTCCATTCGTCCTAGAAACCTTGAAATAATGCTTGGTTATTATTTGGAACAAATGCATTCGCCATGGTGGATAAACCACAGCAACCTTCGAGTCAACGGAGTATAAAAGATTTCCGAACATATCGCAACAATTTCTGCCACTCTTCTTGGAAAGCAGCTCCACACATTTTTAGAAGGGAAATAATGTGAGCGTGGGGAAAAGCAGATGGCAGTCACATCAAAAAGAATAAAAGTACCGGTGTTGAAATCCTGCCATGGCATGTTTGGCTCTGGCTCGTTCTGGCAGGCCACTCTTCATCTTCCTGGGTGTAAAGTCCTGGATTAGACTGGCGTGGTGGACAGTTCCATGTTAATTCTCCTGGCTTTGGAATTAGACGCCCCCTCCTCTTCCATCAAAACAATAAACAAGACATTGCCTGCTGTTTGGAATTATCTCTTCTGGGCAAATATCAGGAGTACTAGCAAACACGACTACCCAATGTAAATGCTGCTCATCCAGAATTTGCATCACGGGGCGTTTTTCAGGACATCAAACGGTGGGAGATATCCCTCAGGAGCAATGGTTACAGAGGAGATTAGATTCCTATAGGTCTGGATGAGAGCCGCACACGGAGGTTCCCAGAGATGCAGATGAAGGTGACAACAGAGAAACAAATCTGTGTTACTGCAAGAGATCAGATTACCCTTTGCTGATCTTGTTTTCTGGATGAAATCACAAGATTCCCATGTGTCAGAACATGAAGGCCTGGAGAGTGCCTAAAAAAATGGCACAAATACACCTTTTCTTTACAGATTTGAAACAAGTATGAATGTTCGAGGCCAATACTGTATGTTTTTAAGACTAATTGCTAAAATGACAGGTGGTTGAAATTTAAATGCTCCTGGACCAAAATCATGTCCATCAAAATAAGACCTACAACACATTCAACCCAGTATATGGGTTAAAGGTGGGGTAAGCGAGATTTCAAAAACGCTGTTGGATATTGTTGATATTTTAAATCAACCCAAACAAACACACCCTTCTCTTCATTGCTCGGCCTCCGAATCTCAAACTCCAATCCTAACCGCCCTGCTCCGAACCCCGATCGCCAGCATGCGAGGTGAATACACTAACAATGATACTCTCACTACCTGGCCTCCGTCACACACGCAGTCCAAGAATGGATGTCTTTTTATCATAGCAGAAGCGCAAAATAATGTTTTAAGAAAGATAAAACGCAGATGATGAACGGATGACAAGGAACCACAAAAAAACTGTTTATGCACAATACACAATAGTGATTAATAGGGCTGTAACGATATGTAATATATGAAACCGAAATCGCGACACTCAGATCCACGAACCTGTGTCGCGTGTGAGAAGGCAGAATCGACTCCCAGAGATATCCTTCCCGTTCAGATCCAATGCTACCACATCTTTAAATTACTAGTAGTATTATTTGAAGTTAGCATTATAAAACACGTAGACCTACACCACAAAACTAGTTGAGAATAAATTCTTTAATTTGACCTGTAACGGCCGTTTCACACCGCAAGCGTGAGCAGCGCGTATTTTTACCGGGATAGCAGCGTGTGAGCGTCAAGCAGGAGCGTCATGTGAGCAGCAGGGTTTCGGCGCCGAGTCTATTTTAGCTGCGCTGCTCACACTCAATTAAAGTGAAAGCACGCTTTTGATGGACGAAATAAATATGATTTCACACAAAAAGTGCCCAATAATGCACACAATAAACTTATCTAGTGAGTTTAATCAAAACCTGGAGTAGACAAACAAAAGAAAATGAAGACTCGTAAATATTTGTAGAAGACTTACCTGTAGGTTTTTCAAATGTTATTTCATATAATTTAAAAAAAAATCTCAAGATCACTTTTTTTTTTTTTTTGAGTCCCTATAGAAACTTGAAAGGTTTTTCAAACTGATATGAAACTAACATACAAAGATTACATTTCTAAAAACTTGGCACATGATTTAAACTTTGTAAAAGATTTTTCCTTCGCTTTATTGTAGATATTTTTAAATGCCATTGACCCATGTCCTTTCTTGTACTTGTTTGAAAATCTCTCTATTAGAACAAGGACTGACTTGCGAATCACTCCGTTTCACACGGTAATGAATGTTTTCAACATAAAAATGTGCTGCTGGACACAGTGTTGAGAAGTAAAATGTAATTAAAATAAAGTATATTGATTACCCCACAGCACGGGCTATAAATAACAGAGGCCATAAATAAGCGACGAGGACAGGTGAGTTGGCTGATTTATGTATGTAGTCCCATGAACAGCAGAATAAATCATTCACATCTATGTTCTTATTGAGTTATGAACCTTCTCCACATGCAAAATAATTGCCGCCTCTATGTCATCCTCTTGTCTTGTGTATTTCCAAAGAATGGCTGAGTTGGTCAGCATGCACAGAGATGCATTTTGAATACATCTAGTTTATTGCCATTATTTTCCAGCCCTGTATTTCATACATCTGAAATCATTAAATGGCATAATATATTTGTCAAGGACCGTGACCTCCATGGTGTTATCCATCACAGCAACGCTTTAGTTTCCACAAGCCTTTACTGTACCGGCTGAGTAGAGCTGAAGCATCTGGGTAATGAAGAGCTGAAGTAAAGTGTAGTTTCTAGATAGTTTTTAGTGGTATGCACATTAGAAAACACTTGTTT
Organism: Meda fulgida; assembly: GCA_030578275.1. Classification (NCBI taxonomy): domain Eukaryota; kingdom Metazoa; phylum Chordata; class Actinopteri; order Cypriniformes; family Leuciscidae; genus Meda; species Meda fulgida. The sequence continues at coordinate 2,947,533 of CM060623.1, forward strand.
GCTATAATTACCTGAAATTGAGAGGCAGTTGAGTAAGTAGGAAGATGAGAGTGTGATGTTTAGAAAAAAATATTTCAAAGCAAACACTTCAAAGCTGAAAAGTACAACTAGAGCAGAAGTATGTATGAGAGCTGCATCAAAGAGGATTCCAGTGTGCTGTACGTGTGGTAACTATGCATGAGAATAATCAATAATTTCATGCTAGTCGCATACAGGGACACATCAGCTATTTTTAAATAAAACTCTTATCATGCAAAAAGACATTTAACACAGTAAAAATAAGTCAGAAATAGTGATTTGTTAGGGAATTGATTTAAAAATAATGGATACTTTGAGAAGGAATGTATCAGTAAAAACAAGATAACACGTTAGAAACGAAGCATGTTCCACTCCTCTAAAAAAACCGTAAGATTTCAAATTCATAGTCAACAATAATGTTTACATCCTCTTGAGTTAAAATGGAAAAAAAGTTTGAATGTAAAAAAGTTTTACTCATCGTTATTGTAATTGTTTTACAAATGTTTCTGTAATAAAAATGGTCAACATTTGTTGAGCTTTTTTGTGAAATGAACTGTGCACTGAGAAACTATCAAAGCTTTTGTTAAATTATTCACAAAAATCTGTCATACTCAGTATGTATTGATACTCTGTCATATAGCCAATCATTTCCTAAGTCTCATGGTTGTTGCCCCTTTGCTGGGTCGATATTCCGTCATCACAGGGAAGATCTGAAGCAAACATCAGCATGCATACTGTACATCTATAGTGGAAACAACACATATAGAATAGCAGAATCTATCATGTCCGTATTCATCCCTGGAGAGACTATAAAGGCCCCGATATACTCACCACACAGTTTTTGTTTTTCTTCGCTTAGGGATAAAAAGAAGTTTGAAATATGTGACAAGTGGTATACTGTTAGCAAACATCCCTACTTAAATCCCATTTAAATGAATGTAAATATGTGATGCACGCAGGCCCGGATTAAGAGGACTTTGGGCCCTGGGGCTATAGCAACACCAAGGGCCCCCTTTCATCTGATTGCCGCAATAAATATTTTTTTTATTGTTATTAAAGCTGCAGTCTGTAGCTTTTCCTCTTTGTCGCCATCTCTGTTCGAAAACTGCAATTGCAGTTATTTTTCGGAATTATCAACTTTCCGTGGGTTGTACATCGGCATGAAACAGCGCGGATGAATCCAATGTTTTGAGGAGAGTGTGCGGCTGTTAATCACCGCGCCGGTGTGGATACGGGCATTCAGAATCACACATTATACTTTTTGGAAGTATGACCAATATTAGAATTTTCACACAGAAAATATTGTCTGAACAAGTAAGTAACATCCACTTTTGTTCTGATCAACTAAGGGGGAAAAAAGCATGGCAGTAAATCTTATTTTGTATATACAAATAACAATCGGTGCTATAACGGTGTGTGAACAGAATCCCTGTAATGCATAAACTTGTTATAATATAACATAATATAAACATCTTATGACAGGAAAATTTTGATATGGAATATCAGGATAAAACTACTTCACATAATTTCTTGGTTCATTTTGGGAACCTTTTTATTGATGAAAATTTACCCCCTCCCCTTCCATAAGTGCATTTACTTTGAACTCAAAAACATAAAGGTTGCCAAAATCAGCAAAAACTTTACTCATACTAACTTCAGTCATACTTCCTCAATAAGTACTTAACCATGAATAATTTAAAGGGATAGCTCAACAACATCACCCTCATGTTGTTCAAAACCTGTATGAATTTATTTCTTCTGCAGAACACAAAAGAAGATATTTTAAAGAATGTTGGTAACCAGACAGTGACAGCACCCATTGACTTCCATAGTAGAAAAATATATATTAAGTCAATGACTACCGTAAACTGTCTGGTTACTAACACTATATAAAATATATTCTTTTGTGTTCAGCATAAGAAAGAAATTCTTTCAGTTTGAACAACATGAGGTGAGTAAATGATGACAGATTTTTTTAAAACTTTCCTTTTACATAGGGTCTTACAGTTAAATAGTCTCTTTTTCTAGCTTTAGCACAGCAGACATCCTTTATGATATTATTAAAATTCATTAAAATCCAGTCACTGTTTTAATAAGCGAGTCAAACGTGGAGTCATTTAATCATTAAATGAATGGATTCGTTCAAAACGCGGATCATTCAGTAACAAATCACCACTATCAATTTCAGAGATTGTTTCTGCTGTTGTTTCATTTTGTAATTTTCATCGGCAAAGTGACGATAAACCAAAACGTAACTGTGGCGAACAGGACGGCCGAGGGACGTGAGAGAACGGCGCGAGGCCGGTGGTGCGATTGCTAATGAGCAACACCTGTGAAGCACACCGGTCTCGCATCTCTCACGGAGGAGCGGAAGCATAAAGGAGGAGCGACGACGGTGATGATCGAGAGAGGAACAGGCCTGTGTTTTAGTTGTTTTGTTTATGTATTTTATTTTAGCCAGCAGTCGTCCGCGAGGGGCTGCTGGCAGTTATATTTATTTTCGGTAGCCAGCAGTCGTCCGCGAGGGGCTGCTGGCGGTATTTTCGTTTGTTTGTTTTATTTTAAATAAACTATATTTTGATGGTTCGCCGGTTCCCGCCTCCTTCTTCCCTGAACATTGCTACAGTAACTCTCAATGTTAACTAATTGGTCAACTCATTTTTTGTTGCATAACATTTATCACATAAGCAATTGTGCTGATATTTGGGGAAAACTGCGGTTTTACTTGTGAATATATCACATCGTTTTATATTATGTAAAAACTCATCGGGGCAAAAATGCCCATGTAGACCTTGGATATTGGACCTTGATGTTCGTCAAAAAAAAAGTAAATCGGCTTTTTTTTCTTTTTTTTATAATATAAAAAACGTGGATGACCCCGTGGAAAATTTTTACACGGGTGAGTGGTGAGAGAAAAAACACTGACATTCTGGATTCAGACTGCAATAAAATCACCGACTAGCCCTATAAATATTGAAAATACCTTACGATCCACGAGAAACAATTACCATCCAAATAGTGCTTAACTCATTCATTTACTTCAGCTGCTTGTTTACCTTCTTTGACGTATAAAACACGCAGATCGATGACGACGCAGAAGGGTGAAGCTGTGAACTGTGGGCTGCTGTCGCTGCACTCGGGGTCTTCCAGGCACGGATGAAAGTCAACCAAAGTATTTAGTTAGTTTAGGAATTTTTGCATCCCTTTTCTGTCTTTCGAGTTTGTTTTTCCTTTTTTGTGCTCCACTATCACTTTTTTTCATAATTTTTGCACTCTAGCGAGCGATCTATACCCATATTCTATCATGAAAGCATAACGAAAAGAGGCGTTTCTCAACGTCATGGCGCAAATTGTAGAGTTAATTTGATTGGGTAGTGAATTATATCAGTCAGGCACATTTTCCAATAACTTCTTGTTATTTTATTATACACAAATACACCACCTATGATTTAACAATCTCATGTCCTCCAGCCAATCACGGCCCCCTAATCCCGCGGGCCCTGGAGCTTCAGCCCCACCTAGCCCTTATGTTGATCCGGCCCTGGCTGCACGCTGTTCTCAATAACAAAATAAACATACAACAAAAAGGACAGCGGTGATAAAACAGTTAAAGCATCTGATCATAGCAACGTGGATATGTTTGCATGTCTGCAATTCAGCACTCCAGTAAAGTCATGTCACGTTTATTTATATTAAGCATTTCATACAATAGATTTTTATAATGTACAGTATTTACAGTACAGTATTAACTTTAAAACTTTACAGTATTAACATGAAAAAACAGTGTCAGTGTATTTCAGTTAGAATTACAACTATAGTTTCTACTATAATGTGGCTCTCCATTGTGTTCATGTTTTTACTGGCAGACTTCAGACCTTGACGGACTGAACAGAAGAAATAAACCGGAAACGATTTCTGAACCACTGAACACATCTACCTACTGGATTACATAATCACCATGGACCAATAGTAGTTCCAAGGTGTTTACCACCCGGATAGAGTTTTTCCAGAAAGTTTGCTCCTGAAACAAACTCTGAACACACATTTTAACTTCAGTATGTCAGAAAAAAAGCTGTAAAAATAAACCTGTAAACTAAAATTGAAAGGTATAAAAACCCTATATTGTACTGTGAATGGCATTTAACTTCCACTGATCTGATGCTTGAATACAGAATATTAATTAGATGGTTTATTTCTTTATTTCATTAGAGGTTTAAAGGTTTTAAATAAGGTTTTTCAAACCTCTTGACTAATGCATTTACTTGATTTTTACAGTCGGTTGTGATATACTGGATAAAGTAAAAAAAAAAAATTGTTTTTCACTAGAGGATGCTGGGAAGGGGACATCCTCCACATGCTTGAGATAAACTCATATACTGGCAGCATACAATCTAGCATGAATAAAATGAGACTTGTACGCTAACATGCATCTTCACACAAACATAAACCTTCAAGGAAAATCTGTCAGCACACTATAGATTCAAACTTCTACCAAAACTGCATTAATCCAATCAACAGTTAGCATGTGAGCTTGCTGTTGCCAAAGTTACCGTACTACGCTGTCATTACAATAATTAACCGTGCATGGAGATGATTGTTGTTACAGTGATAAATACAGGACACCAAATGAGCAACTACGCCAATTAAAAACTGCCATTCACTCACCATATCCCAATTAGGAGGCAGAAACCTGAGATCAACAAATATATGAGGTGTTAAAGCAGACGTGAAGGATTTAGTACATCAGAGATGGGGCATTTTTATCTGTAGCCTATAACAAGAACAGTGAACAACAATGAATGACATGCTCTTGAATAAAATGTGCTTTGTAACATCCCATCACCATTTTGGGATATATAACACCTTCCAAACTCTGCATGGTTAAATATCTATTCTGATTGATCGATTGATTGATTGATTGATTGAAGTTTTAGAAATGAAGGGGGTTTTAAATCTTTCAAACCATGTTAAAAACAAAAAACAAGTACTCAAATATAGATATTAAATTCATAGTCAACTACAAAAATCCTCTCCGGCTGAAATGGGGGGGGGGTCAATTTGTTTAAATAAGAGACAGCTTGTGTAATGGTTTTACAAATGTTTCTGTGATAAAAATAATCAACATGTTTTTGCGTGTGTGAGAAATGAACTGTGTACTGTGAAACCATCAAAGCTTTAGTTAAATTATTCACAAAAACCTGTCATACTAGTTTGATAGCTTGACATATTTTGTGAATTATTTAACAAATGCCAATAATGTCCAGAGTGGCATGGTTGTTGCCCCCTATATCTGGGTCAATATCACGACATCACAGGGAAGATCTGAAGCAAACATTAGCATACTGTACATTTTTGACTGTTAGTGGACACAACACATGTATCAGTGTACTGGAGATATTTTAACTTATAAGAGACTTTTACTTCAGTTTGTCAGAATGCTACAATAATAAATATCCGACGTGAAGTATTCAGGACATCAGAAAAAATGCATGTTGATCTATATAACAGGAAGATGAACTATGTGCTCTTGAATAAAATACGCTTTGTAACATCCCATCACAATCTTGGGATATACAACACCTTCCAAGCTCTGGCATTGATTTTTAAGCATCCATTGTTTTTTTGAGAAGCTGTCAAGTTTCAGAAATGAAGGGGATTTAAAGGTTTCGCAGATCATCCCAACCTTGTCATTATGTGGAACAATGTCTTTTGAAAAGGTCCATGAGCCTATTATCTTACCGGATGAAAGCCACTGCGGTGGCCGACTTTGCAGACCTGGCCACTTTATAAGCAGCTTTTTGATGGTTGTTTTCTTTCTCTTTTATGATATTCTCTCCCCACTCAAATTCCCGTGATCATCTTAATATCCTGCCCTCGGATATATCCAGAAGGTCTCTACATCCGTTTTTAACCGCATATGCCTATGAAAGAGATAGCACGACAGTCAAAGCGCGTCTGGAAAAACACTCGAGGGAAACAGATCTCCAAGGCCGCTTCATCACGTCAATTAGAAACTCTATCCTAAAAGACGCATTACTGAATCTGAGGTTTGACGGATACGTGGCAGCGGCTGTTCATCTGTGACGTACCGATGCCATGGTGTTTGGTAAGCAACAACCTTCAAAGAGATCATTTTCAAACATCTTGTGTTACTGTGCTTGACTTGTCATTGTCATTGATGGGTGTCCAGTTTAAAAACAGAACATAACAGGGCTACATTACATTGAATGACAGAACGTGATGTGACGAGTAGTAATGCTGCATTGGAAGATCTGTATGCTTAACTCAAAGGTCACAAATCATTGGTTTAATGAGTGCCTTAATTCTGGGTTGCTTTGATTGGACTGCCAGATTGATCATGGTTATTCTGCTTCACTTGGCCAATAGTGGTATCAGTTCCAAACACATTTAGCTCAATAACAGATGATGAGAGGAGCCCAGCCATGCTAATGGGCCGAAATGCCCTGTGCCTGGGATAAAAGGCTGAAGTCTTGCCATCATCACTCAGATGCTAGTCTATTCCCAGTCTTTTCCTGCTGAAATAGAGCCAGTGGTTCTCGTTAACACACGATTTTACATCGTTTTTTTTTTTTGTTAATATCTAACAGGCGTGCAACTAATTGTCTTGTTAAAACAGAATCTTCATCAGAGAAAATAACTTTTCACCAGTCTTCTGCTGTCCAATCCTTGTACACCCTGCATAATTTCAGTCTGTCCTTGAAGTTTTTCTTGGAGAGAGATGGCTTCTTGACATTAGGTAGTTGTCCAAAAGTCTTGGCCTCGGTGCGAGCAGATGCACTCATCCCACCTACTGCCAAAACTGAGCAGCTCAGCACTGGTGACACGATTCCATAGCCGCCTACTGAAGAGGAGATGGTCCTGGCGTTTACTGGACACTCTGAGACATCCTGAAGCCTTCTTCACTGCATTTGATCCTCAATCCTTGAATTCTTGATGGTCCGGTAAATGGTTCTTTCAGGTGCAATATTCTTTGCAGAAATGTCCTTGCATGTGAGGCCATTTTGATGCAAAGAGGTAACCATTAGAGGTAACCATTCTTAACAAGAACAAGAAGCACTTCTTCCTTCCTTTTATAGCAGCCAGTCTGCTCTTATAATCCAATTGCACACAAAAAAAAAATCATAAAAGCTGATTTTTGCTCCTGAGTGAAAATGTTAATTGTGGTTTTACTGTCAGAACATGACAAACACTTGCCAAACAGGTGAACATTTCACAAATCTGAGGTAGAACAAACTTTTTTTTTCCAGTCTTTTTTCCCTAACAAAAAAATATCTTAATAAAAAAAGGAATTTCTTAGTGTATGCATGTTCTAACGAGTGCCATTGCTTCAAATCATGAAACCAAATCAAAAATCAAATCATTGTGTTGCCTGGCTTTCATTACACGCATTTTCAGCAGTTTGCAGTGCAGGCTACAATATTAATAATATTACATTTTTGTCTCTGGACATAAATCATCCCATCTATAATATTTGTAACAACCTAAACAGGATACAATTGTGGCGCGGTTCAAATGAGTAGCACTGCTTTGTTCCGCATTTAGTGCATAAACATTATATTGAACATTTCTTATATTTTTATCGAGGAAAATTATAAATAGAATTATGAAAAAATCTCACATTTCCTACAAAAATATTAAGCAGCACAACCGTTTTGAACATTGATAATAAGATATGTTTCTTGAGCAGCAAATCAGCATATAGAATGATTTCTGAAGGATCATGTGATTGAAGAATGGAGTAATAATGCTGAAAATCCATATCACAATCAATAATTTTCAATCACAGGAAAAAATTACATTTTAAAATGCTTTAATCAAAAACAATTATTGTAAATGGTAAAAATTCAAAATATAGTCATTTTTACTGTATTTTTGATCAAATAAATGCACATTTAAAATAATAAATACATTTTTAAAATGTACTGACCCCAAATTATACATAGTATACATATATTCCTGTATAGTTCAGTGTTGTTTATCTGATTGTTTATCAGTGATAAACAAGAAAATAAATGCCGCAGTGTTTCAAAAGGTAGCCATTCAATATCACAAATTTCGCAATCTCGATAATCTCAACTCCCCTGAACGACACCGAATGCTCTTGCAAAAAAGAGGAAATCACACATGCAGACAGCAAAGATATTGTAGGAAACTGTCTCTCTCTCACACACACAACACACTTTTCTAGTGGCACTATGCAGGCGTGAAGCAACAGTCTCAATCCTGCCATCTTCTCGCTGTGCCTCTAATTGTTCCCCTAGCCGGCAGGTGTGCTCTTGCTGCGGTCTCAGCAGGCTCACACACATGCGCACACACACATGCATGAGCACTCACTCGCACAAATACGCCACAGATAAACAAACAGATGTGTAAACGCACACAAATGTGTGATATGTACACATTCGCTTCCATGTTCCAAAACACATGAAACTCTATGTTCAGTCACTCACCTCATACATAATTATAACTAAATTACAGGGCTGACACTTCAGACAGGTTGATGGGATTTCAGCTTTGTTTTCGGTCTGCAGTATACAGTACATCATGTGAAGCTCATTACAAACACAGAGAGAGGTGACATCTCTCTCGCTCTCGCACATAAAGACACAGACTCCGTGATAATGTGAGCTTTTCCTCCCACAGTCTTCCTGTAATTTATACAAGTCAATATTTGCATTTATATTTATTTTCTGATGTCAACAAACTATTAATGAGATGCTCTGGATGAGGAATGTGCTCTTATTAGTGGGCTATTAGATCAGTGCTTAAAACCGCACTCAGAATATGTGCTACTGCTGAGAAACCACAGTCGATGGCGCTTGCACTTTAAAGATGCAGCTCCTACTTGGGTGTCTGGGATTGGAGTTTTATTATTAGCTATTTTTATTGGAAGTGACTTGTATTACACTGATTGTAGGGAGAGTCCCTCTGGAGCAGCCTGGGGTTAAGTGCCTCGCTCAAGGGCACAATGCTGATAGGGCTCTTTCAGCAACCTCTAACACCTCCATGTGGTAGAGCACGGAGCATTTTTCCACTAAAACTTATGCCACGATCACATCTTGGCCAAATTTCCAGATTCTACACTGAGCTTGACAATTGTTTAAACGGCAGCACTCATAAGACCAAAATGGATCCATGCTTCATTGATGGTAATGTGAGCAAAATATCTCATCAATTACACAAATTCTTTGTTTGCAAAACACTGCAGAACCAATAAAGTGCAATAAAATGTCATATCAAGCAGAAATAAAGCAACTTTAAAGGTACGGGTCACCCAAAATGAAAATTGTCATTTACTCAACCTCATGTTGTTCCAAACATGCATGACTTAAGGCAGAACATACCAACAAAAACAAAAAAAATATGTGTTTTGATTTTTGTTGTTGTTCGGAACAACATGAGAGTACACATTTCGGACAAACTATCCTTTTAAATTTTCCTCTTGTCAAGGTGAAAGGAGACAGGCTTAATATTACAAATTCAATCAGCAAAAATAAAAGGAAAGCATCTAGAGGGCCATATAAATATGACACAAAAAGGCACCCCATGTTATAGGGGTAAGATGTGCTATGTCAAGGGGTAAGGTGATTTACTGGGAATACGTCAACAATTTACTTTTCAAATAAAAATATTAAATTAATTTCAAATAATTATTTTGCTGTATTTGTATGTCTTTAAATATGTATAAACTAGCCTAAAAACACAAACTTCAAAAAGTTTTTTTTTAACAAGTTTGTAACATTTTTGAGAAAAATAAAAGGGAAATAATCCCATATTTGACTGTAAAAAAAAAACAAGGCACTATCATTCTACAATCCAACAATTAAGGTTGCATGGAAATGTGAAATGTTACTCTCTCCTTACAGTTTCCCCTGCTCTGAGAGGTTGAAAGAGCTTCTTCAGAGCATCACTTTGAAGAATCTGAGGGAATGCTGAAACAGAGAAACCCACTTTTCAAAGAAAATGATCAAGTATCTTTCCTACAAAGATATTTGGCCCACACTTCAGATTTCGCAACGAGACCAGTGGTATTTCCTGCATTTGGATGCAAATCTTACGATTACTGTTAGTTGAGTCAGAGACACAGTTTACCCCAAAGAAACTGGTATACTTTACCCCACAATTTAAACAACAGTTCACATTTTAAGTATGATTTACCAAGCATTTGGTTATATGACAAAACGTGTAGTTTCCTACATTAAGCATGATGAGAGTTAAAATACTGAAACATTGGGATTATAAGTGATCCTCAGCTCTCCATCATGGTGCCTCTTCACAAAATTAACCCACCTCTTCTTGATGTGATCGTTAAGAGAGCAGCCAGAAAAATGGAGCGCAACTGGAAGAAAACAAAACTAGAGGTATTTCGGATTTCATGGAAGGAGAGCTCGATGGCTTACAGAGAGGCCTTAAAAGCTGCTAGATCTGCTTATTTTTCAACCCTATTAGAAGAAAATAAACATAATCCTAGGTATTTATTTGAAACAGTGGCTAAACTAACGAAAAAGAAAGCTTCAAGCCCACAAGTTTCCAAGCAACACAGTAATGACTTTATGAACTTCTTCACTTATAATTTTGTCCATGATATTATCAATCTTATAACTATGCAACCGTCTAGTATTGCATCAGGGAGTGCATTGTAGTCTCCCTAGGAAAAATTTGATTCATTTGTTGCTATAGGAGAGGAAGAATTTTGACAACTTGACAACTAAATTGACAACTTGTATGTTAGACCTTATACCGACTAAGCTACTGAAAGAGATGCTTCCAGATCCTCTTCTTAATATCATTATTTGTCTTTGTCTCTAGGATACGTACCAAAAACCTTTAAGCTGGCTATTATTAAACCGCTTGTTAAAAAAAAAACGCAAATTTATCATACAAAATTAATCAATTACAGGCCGATTTTTTAAAAATTAATGAATGCATTGCTGATATAAAACATTGGATGACTAGTAGTTTTCTACTACTAAATTCTGGAAAAAAAAGATTGTAATTATTGGACAAAAAACTTCCACACATAATAACCTAGAATACTGTCTAACACTTGATGGCTGCTCTGTAAAGTCTTCGTCGTCGGTGAGGAACCTGGGTGTGCTCTTTGATAGCAATCTTTCATGTGAAAGTCACGTGTCTAGTATCTGTAAAACCGCATTTTTCCATCTTAAAAATATATCTAAATTAAGCCATATGTGATGCGATCTGGGAAAACCCACCACATGGTGAAATTTGACATATTACATGTTTCGAGACCATATTAAAGCTGCGTTCAAGCCCTCTCCAAATCTGTTTTTATTTCTTTTATCGTTTTTCTGTAACAAAAGTTGTGGTTATCTGAAGTCGGCTGATCGCTGTGATTTTCAGAAACGAATTTTGAGAAAAACAGGTTTAATTAACTGTCACGTCCTGCTAGCGGGACACTGGCGCTCTTTTTCTACTGTCTTTTTTTCATATCACATATTTTAGTAATCATAGATTAGGTATCATTCGAAAGCTTATGAACTCAAAATTCATCCTATGAAAACCGGTTTGAAATTGGACGATTGAGAGGCGAGCAAGGTCTATTAAGCGAGCAGCTTCAGACTCTGTTGCTCTCTTGTGCTCCGCATCACACCACAGGATAACGCTGGATAAAAATAAATAAATAAAAACTTGCGTGCCGTTGTAGTTTACACAGGACTGGCGGGACCTTTATTCTGTTATTTGGTTTATTTTGATTGGCGAAAGTATGTTTGTAGTGTTAAGAGAAGGAGAGCTAAATGGGCGATTTTGTTTTTTTGCCCCTCCGCTCCACCGTGCGTGTTCTTAAAGAGAAAGACACCGTCTTTTCAGCTTGCCACTATAAATCGCTATTTTTCTGCACTAAACTAGTGAATTTTCCCAAGATATATTCAGAGATGATAAACAAGATGTTATAGAATAATAATTTATTGAAATCCAGACAAAAAACTGACATTCGATCTATTTTTAGACTTTACTGAAAACGTACCAGCACAACATCCCAGATCGCATCACATATGCTCTCATTGACAAATGTGAAACAATTAGTTCATGCGTTCATGACCTCAAGACTAGATTATTGTAATGCTCTACTGGGTGGTTGCCCTGCACGCTTAATAAACAAACTACAGCTAGTTCAAAACGCAGCAGCTCGAGTTCTTACCAGAACCAGGAAGTATGAACATATTAACCCGGTTCTGTCAACACTGTATTGGCTGCCTATTAAACATCGTATACATTTTAAAATATTGCTGATTACTTACAAAGCACAAAATGGTTTAGCTCTTAACGCATTATAGTCCTTCACGTCTGTTGCAATCTCAAAATTAGGGCCAGTTAATAATACCTAGAATATCAAAACCGACTGCTGGCGGTAGATCCTTTTCCTATTAGACCAAAACTTTGGAACAGTCTTCCTACCATTGTCCGGGAAGCAGACACACTCTGTCAGTTCAAAGCTAGATTAAAGACACATCTCTTTGACCTAGCATACACATAATACATTATCGACTTCTATAATTCAATGTTAGGCTGCATAGATTAGGTCAGCCGGAACTGGGAACACTTCCCTTAAATCCTGATGTACTCATTACATCATAAGAAGAATGGCATCTACGCTAATTTTAGTGTCTTTGTTTATCCCGAGGTTTTCCCGCAGCCTGCCGGATCCAGGCCATATCCAGATCTGACTAGGAGCTTTGCCTGGACCCGATGACAATGCAGTGCTGAAGTGCCAACTAGCCTCTCCGTATGGAGGATCCCTTTACCACTCTACAGATAAAGCATTGTGGGGAATTTCGGTTCGCGTACGTACCCGAAGTGATAAAATAAAATTCTGTATCAAAATTTATATGCAAGACAAGTAGTTTGTTTAGGCATGGTTTGTAGGGAATTACAAACCTGCACACATATATTCAAACGCACATAACTATAGAATTAATTCTTAATGCGCATGTGAACGCCATCAGCGTTTATCACAGGTTCGTGTTTAAAGTCTGTTTAGAGAGAACGGCGTCGTCTTAGCGCCCCTAAATTAATAACAAATGATCATTTCGACGGAAGTGAATCAATCAAACTAATTTAGCTGGAAAATAACATTATTCAAGAACCGCTATAAAGCAAAACAATCTCTCTTACCTTAAATTATATGTTTATCTTTGTAAAGCTGCTTTGAAACAATCTACATTGTTAAAAGCGCTATATAAATGAAGGTGACTTGACTTGATAAATCCCCCAAAAATACAATTTTTTTTTTCACAACTTGTAAATATGGTATCAATTATTTAAAAAGAAGAAGGTAATTCTAACATGATGGCATTATTCCAAAAAATAGATACAAAGAGTTTATTACCCAACAAATTCCTGAAAAATCAGAGAAGCTGCGCACAAATTAATTTCACATAAATTGTATTTACCCAAACATGGAGTTACTCCCTAAGTGTCACTGTGAGGAAACAAATTCCATTAATCCTCCTACACACTAAGCACTGCACATTTTGAATCTCACATGTGGGGATAGTGTCACTATTGATAAAGTTTGCCATATGTTTGACATCCATCAGAACACAGACTTCTGCATATAATGGACCTGTCATGATTCATGGCTGGTCTGGGTGATCTGCACTGACCTAAGAGCTTTGATGCTAGCTCTGATGATGACCCAGTCTCAAAATGTGTAGCATTAGTCTTTAAAGCTTTAAAGTTTAAACCAACGCATGCACCCTTATGCCAGGTACACACTGGATGACTGTAGCCCCGATTTTCACTCGCTGACAGTTTTTGTGGAAATCGCAGACAAATGCCCGAAATTTAAGGCAAATCGGTGCTCGTTCACAAGAGTGACAACGGCGCAGTGTATGACACACACACACACTTATTTGTGTAGTCTAACAGATGGTCCTCTCCCAAATTCAATCCATTGGCTCAGCCAATGTTTTTGTCGGGCAGGTTGTGGGGCTCAAACAAAAAGAGAAATGTTTTGATACACGACAGTGTCACAGTGTTTACACTTTTCAGGGCAATGACCCTACAAATTACTTCATTTTAACACTGAAAAATGACACACTTCAATTTTAAGTACAGCAGAATATACCTCCATTTAATACACATACATATTTTTATACTTTCTGGCCCACTCTCTAGGGTGGCAGGTGAAAATGTACTCATCTCTGATTCAGCACATAGCGAAGGGCTGTCTGCACGAGCTAATGTCATTTTCAACCGTTTGCACGAATAGGCTCACATATTCAATTAGATTCCCTCCATATGATTCAGTGTCTCTGCAAAGTTATTCAGACTTGAGGGAGCCCAATGGAGCAGCCCCGTGGGTCTCACGGCCTGATCAATAACCCACTTAATGGATCAATTTAAGCACTGCTTCAAAGTAATCCCCACTGCTAAAAGACTGAGACGCAGGAAAATGAGACCCTCGGAATTTGCAGAGTATGTGCCTTCGCTGAAGCCACAGTCAGTGAGAACTTGATGCATCTAACTGAAAGCTCCCATTCACCATTGATTCAGAGGAGACGGCTCCTTCCGCCTGTTTAGCCAATAAGGCTCACACTAATGAATATGCTATTCCTACGCTTCAATGAACGGACGAAAGCTTCAGGGAAATTCTACTGAGCAACACAGCATGGTAATTTCTTGATTTAAATATACTGCAAGTTAAAGCTGAAGACTGCAATTTATGCACGACTAGCCAAAACAAAAAATAATACAATTAAATAATACAATTAAATAAATAAAATAAAATTCATGGAAATTAACTTACAAAGGTATAGTTTCTGAGTATTACGTTAGAACAGGAGAAAATGTCTCAAAACAAAAAAAAAACTTGGAACAAAGACATTTTAGTGGGATATAAATCAGGGACTATGAATATGCTTTAATAATTACTCAATTATGCCAGTTATTGGCTAACTAATTACATGAATTTAATTATTAATCACTGTATGCAAATTCAAGGCATATTGTGGTGCAATTGAAGAACACTAATAGAATATGGTTATTTTTAATGTCACCAAATATATATTATTCATTACATTATGATTATGGAGATAGAGAGATCTGGGACTAATATTTCAGAGGAATTTTGTTAGACATGCCATCTATAAACCACAGGGGGCATAAAAGGACATAAGATGTATTATGACTATGTAAATCATAGACACGAGGCCAGACTCAAAGGTCAGCCTACTCATGTGGATGAGGGAGAGGGTAGTTTTCTGACTGCAGTCCCAGTTGCACCTAAAGCTTATCATAAAGAAAAAATGATAAAATCACAGATGTGCTGAATTTTACTACAAAACAATGACGGGAATGGGGCATAAAATGCCATTGTTGTCTGTTTTGGGTCACTCCCCAAGTCACACTGTTAATAAGGAAAATGACCATTTCTAATTAACATTGTTGGCTCTTAATTACAGATATCAGCTCTGCCATTAAAACAAACAATTAATTATGTATAATATTAACTATAAATACATATATGTTTCCCTATAACGACTGCATGCCACTATTGACCCTTCACTAAGCCCTGCTTGAACATTAAGTTCAAACATTATTAAAGACAAGTGAAAACTCTGTAAGAAAATTAAAACAAACACACTAATTACATGTAACAAAGTTACAAAAAAAGTAAGGTCTAACAGTAGCATTCTGGTACAGAAATATAATGTCTAAAATAGCACTGTAACACTGTTCACTGTATAAATGAAATATAGGTTCATCTTTGTTAAAGCTTTTGTTGTTTGATAAACATTGACAGACAGCAGCAGGTATTTATAGGTTGCTGTCACTTTAAGATCTAATGCACGGATCCAATATATTGATGCACATCCAATTTTATCTCAACTGTTTACGTTTACTTAAGACATTACATATTTTGTTTACTATAGAATACTTGCAAGATGGGTATTTTGACAGTTTTGTATGAGTGTGTCCATCCATTCAAGTGCAAGGAGACATGAAAGAGGAATCTCTGTGTGCGCGCACTTTGAGAGTGTTCAGCTGTGCATGCAGATAACAGCGCACGTTCTATTTTACCTATTGCGCTTGAATGGTTTAAAACCGCTTGAATGTGTAAATTGGCCAGACAAAACACATGCAAATGATAAACTTTCACTCTGTGATGCTTAAACTTTGCAGTTAATCTGCGAACCACATACATGCTGAGATGTCTGGCCTGGTCTGTACGGATCAACTACGTTCCGTTCCACCCCGTGTTGGGGAACTTGGAAATGGAAAATTATCACTTGTTTAGTACAAGTATTGAAATAAAAATTGTGAAGTATGCTGAAGATTAAACTATGTGCTCTTAGCTAAAATACATTACAAATGTAACAGGATACAAAACTAAAGCAGAAAGAGGAAATGTAGGAGGTTATACACTTGAAAAGAGAGAAAGGGAGATAGAAGGAGGAAAGGTAAACCAATAGGAAACAGAATATCTATTTGATGTTTAATTGGAATCGATTCTCGGAAGCTGATGAAAATGTAATGCTTTTCATGCATTCATTGTATGTGTGAGGTTGTAAAAGCTGCCTGAACAAGGAGAAGAGAGAGAAGCGAGAAACATGTTAACTTGGACATCAGAGGTGAGAGAAGCCCATGGGCGTTTAAAATTCCTCAACACTGATTTATTTACTAGCCTTATGGCAACAATTGAAGGATGAAACATTAACTCTGCCCAGAATAAATTATGGGTTGCACTTTATTTTACGGTACATGCAGTTTCAATGAACCTTATTCACTTACCCAAAAAATTACAGTGTAATGTAAGGTAACTACATGGATTAAGTTAAGGTTTAGAGGTAGGTTCAGGGTTAATACCTAATTATTACCCAGTTAGTGTCAGTGTAAATCCAGGGACGCACCAAGCCAACTACGGGCCGTTTTTGAGAGGGAGAACTCTGATTGGCTGTTCAGTTTAGTGAACGAGTCAGTGCACGAGAATAAGAGCTAAAGTGATGAAAGCGAGCAAGGTCAGCCCTTACAAGACATCTTGGAGTGGAAGGTGCATGTCCCCATTCCACTGGAATGTGCATAAACAGCAGGAAATCAATTAAACCATGCAATGGCCATTTTAACTCTCCACCCTCCCCATTTTAATATCTATTTTCTCCTTTCTGTTTTTCTTTTTCTATCCCCATCTATATCCCTTTTTCTATTAAAACATTTCTAATTAAGAAAAAAAAAAGAAAGAAGGAAAGCAAGCAAAGACGTCATGACAGAACAGAAAGAAAGCTGTTCTAATTTTACATAATCTTACCGAGCATTCCACACAAATATTTTCATAATAACATGAGTGGAGAGGAATAAAAATGCGATTAGGATGATTGATATTCAAAGCAGTAAGCAAGCAGATACCTGCAGTCTTAATTTCACTTTCCCTTTTTGAATGACGAATAATATATCTGCTTAAATAGATAGTTATGTCCTTTACAAGCAGGCGCAGAACGCGCATGTTAGCTGACAGTCGGCTGTAGTCCTTTTGGTGTGTTCAAGCACAGATTTTTTTGCCCGACGCAGGCGACGCGAGGTGACAACACAGTCAGCTTTATTCAGCGCTAGTTCTTTGGCATCGGTTTGGTGTGTACCTACCTTTATACAATAAGTACATATTATGTTCATGCGAAACAGGGCTGTAAAGTGCTACCAATTTATGGTCCTTTATTTAAGCACACAACAGGGCAAAGCATAGTGGTCTATTCGCAACGGCAGCCATGGTATATTACAGCATTAACAAAGCTGCAGATGCTGTACACTGAATGAGGACCGTAGAAGAATAAGAGTGTTTTTAATCCATTTGTATAAAAGAGAAAGAGATTCACCCATCACATTCTGCAAACCGACAAAATTACCTAAACATAGCATAAAATGAAAATATAAAATGTATATAAAAAATAAAGTGTTAATATAAAAAAGTTACTTTACTTCAAGAATAGCAATGCTACCACCTAAATGAGAAATTAAGCCAAGGCAGATGCATGTCGTTCTCTCACCCTAACTGTACAGAAATGACCCAAACATCCTTAAAACGATTCTTTCAAATTAACAACGGAGGCTTGAGGGACTTTTGAACTGGAATATTGAGCTGTTTTTATAGAGAAACCTTAAGTAGTTTTACAAACAAGTATTTTTTGATGGATGAAAAAAAAAGCTAGGCTTTACTACCACCCGGTGTGCATTAAATTTCAATAATTCAACGGTCTAGACTCAATTATTCCTTATATACAAACACTCTTAAATGCAGAAAGTGTGTAAAAAAACAATGCACCAACTACCAGATTTACCAGTGTGCTTTAATCTCTTATTCACAAACACAAAAACAAAACCAAGTAGCAAAGACAAACCAGCATGAAGAACAAAGGGCCTCCAACTCATCAATATATCCTTGACAAACACTATATTCATAAATGTACACAAATTGTCAGGTGTAAGGAAAAGGAGAACGAAAAAAAAAGAGAAAGCAAATAAAGCTCTCAGAGTGTACATGAAGGACAGGCTATGGCTTAGAGATAATAGAAGAAAACACTAAAGAGAAGACGCAAGAGTCTTGAATGGGTAAGCTTGACTCTAGTTACTAAAAGGAAGCTTATACGGGCAATGTGTCCTATGAATGTTAATGATTAAATAATTACAAACATCGTATTTTAACCACTTAAACAATGGAGCTACTGAACATTCAACCCTTATTAAGATGCAAATACACTCCACTGAAAATCCCACCAGAGACAGAGAAAGCAAGAGAGAGAAATGGTAAAAATGAGAATAGGAGATAAAATCAGAGGGAAATAGAGCAATATTGGTGTGGAAAAGAGTGAAATATAAAAGAAGTGGGACGCAGAGGTCTGATAAATCAGAGCGTTAAACAGAGAAACCTATAAATGCGATGAACACAGAAGGGCTATCCTAATGGACACAAATTGCTGAGCACCTCAGTAAGAGCTGCTATTCGTTAAATGTGGGAACTTAATTGAAATTCAGCAATAATTAATATCCAGGGAGAGATTCTGGGAAGAAAGCTGCCCTTTTTATTCAACCCATTTCACCAGTAGCTATTAAAACAATGCTTTCCCATTGACATGATAATTACTGCGTGTATCTGTCTGTGTGTGTGTACTGCCTAACATGGCTTTATGGAAATATATTATCCTGCCCTGATTATCATATCTTCCTCTGAAAGGGCGTATGTGTAAAGAGAATTATAAAAGGTTATGTATTTAAAAGATTTAAAGAGGTAAAGAAGATATGATGAACTGAAATACTTTTGTAATTGAATATGAAGTAATACATTTAGCATCTCTCTCCGAGAGCCTGTCTTCAGGTTAAGATGTGTATAGCAGTGATTCTCTTCACATATGTAGCAAACAAGCCAAAAGGTTCACATATACTGTAGATGCATCTAAATTTGTCCTTAACCTATTAAAACTTGCATTAATTTTTTGTATGTAATATGCGTATAAACATGGCATACATGTAATCAACATGATAGTTATTTCAGCTAATCTTGTGTGTAGGTGTCTTTATAACTGACAAATCATGGCATCTAATTTGGTAGAGTGTGGGTGAGTTATGACCACTCATTTTGCATCAAATTCATTTTAAATAAAAAACTCTGTATGGTATTAATGTATAGCAGTCTGTAATTTCTTCAATATTAAAAAGCATCTCTGTTATGACCCTAACCCCTGTTTCCTGAGAAGGGAACGAGACGCAGTGTCAGAATGTTGACGCTATGGGAACGCTCCTGCATGATTGCGCATGAAGCGCATGTTGAATAACTCCAATCTTATTGGTGCAACGTCACGTGATCATGATGGCGCACCGCAGAAGCTATAAAGGATACCTGGACCAAACATCAGCTTCTGATTGGCTTAAGTACGCCGCTCACAGGCATGATGGAAGTATGGCAAGGAGACAGAGCCTCGTTCTCTTCTCTTCTCGAGATGTTCCCTTTCGAAAGAACTCTGCATCAGAATGTTGACACTAACGTTAATACTATGTCTACTGAATAAATGCCTGTCCTAGTGTGAATCATGGTGAGTACAAGATTAGGACATAAGCACCATGAGATCCTGGCGTGGAATACAAATCCAAGTTATAGAACCTGATAAATGTGTGCAAATAGAAACAAGAACTTTCAAACTGTGAACAAACAAGTGTATTCTATGCCAAAGAATGTTTTAGTAACTCAGCATGTATTTTTAATAATGTTTAAATGGTATAGTATTTGTGAATTTGATGTACTTATGTACTTATCCATTTCCTTGCGAGTTCCGTCAAGATTAATCCCTGGTGCCGTGCACAAGCTGTTATGATTGGCTGTGGTTTTTGATTGATTTTGTCGCATTTCATATCGTGTCGTGTCTGGTGTGGACAGACAACTTGCTTGTCACTGGAATCTCATACTTGTCAAATGGGTTCTCAGGAGAAGGAAGGCTACACACCTAATAAGCCAAAGAAATAGCCTCAACAATCCACTTGCTTATTCTTTGCTTGGTTGGAACCCTGTTTGGATGAACCAAAGCACACCAACAATTGATCAGTTTTATTCCATTGCACAGAGGGGTGGACATAACCGTCATGTCCCTTAACTGGGCAAAGCAAGTTAAGCCTGTCCTGGTCCGCCATCTAAAGAAGGACAAAAGGCCTGCAGAAGAACAGAATGTGCTATTTTGGTAGGAACCGTAGCCATGTAAACAAGTCTAGGGAGAAGAAATGATTTAACCCTACCGAGAGCAAACTCTAGGAAGCAGAAAGCAACAGACAGGGCCTGCAGATCTCCTACCCTCACAAAGTAAACACACAAGAAAGCAGTCTTGAGCATCAGGAACTTATCTAAAACTGATTCAATAGGCTCAAAGTGTGCCATGGACAACCACTCCAGAACAACAACAAAATCCCAGGCCAGAATTATCGCATGACTTGAAGGCCTCGTAGCATCATGTAGGAAATGAGATACCAAAATGTGTCTCCCCAATGATCCAATGCCCAAAGGTGCATGGTAAGCAGTGATTACTGCCACGTAAACCTTTAGAGTAGAGGAAGTTAACCCAGCAGAAAAACAATCCTTCAACTTCATCTTCCTTGTCACTGAGCAGACAGCTGCCCCTCAAACCCCGGAATAAGGCCACAACTCATTGCCTGTTTGCCTGAACTGCTATCTGGTGGTCTCCTTCCTGGCAGCAACCAATGCGCCAGATATCACCTTCAGTATCACTTCAGTAAGGACAGAAGAAGGGACGGTGCAAATTTATAGATGTTACAATAAAAAGATGAAAGATGCTCTTCTGATGTGGCTTACAAAGTTTAGTGCATCTTACGTTTACTTACGTTTTATTAGACATGGCAATTATCTTGGCATGCGGCTTGAAGCATGGTTTTCCCTCTGCGTCAGCATCTTATGTGTTTGCCAATATAAACTATTATCAATGATAGATTGCGGTGAAACTGCAGGTCACGGGCATAAACAGTGTATAACTGTTTCTACAATCAGAGAGTGGATATCCTGTTGTTCTTGTCACTGTTTAACCTTTCAGTGCAACTCAATATTGCAATGTCTTATTTTAGCTGCATTTACATTTTTACCGCACATCTTTATCACTAAAAACAGACTGTAGACAGAGGTTCAATTACATTTTACGCAGGATGCAGCTTTCAGTGGCGCATAAAAGTAACAAGATATTCCTCTAAAAATTCAATCGCAGAATTAATTTCCATTCCAAAAGTCTGTGATATTATCATATTTGCTTTTCTTCTTTGTGTAATAAGCAGCAGCAAGTAAAGCATGCTATTTGCCATATTCCTATCCGACAACGGACAAACAAAAGCTGTAGGGGTGGAAAGTAAACAAAATGTATGATCTAAAACAATTGTGTAGAACGGATATGATGGAATGACGTGTACGAACGTTCACTCCCCTCTGTGGCCTGTGTTATTCCTATCTGGCATTATTAGTAGTCTTATCTGCTCTTTGGAGTCAACCAGAAGCAGAAAGACGCGGATCATCTGCGCAGAGCAGATAAAATAAACATCACACAGGGCTCCAGTGATCGTCTATTCCCCTTCTGATCCGGGGATCACAACATTCTTACCTTCTTCCTACATGCTATTTTTAATCTTGACAGCTGCATAATAATACAATAATGAATTAGTCACTCTAGGCTTTGCCCAAGCTACCTAGGTCACAGGTGAATACCAAAGGCAACGGAAAAAGACCCCATTTGAATCATCAATCAGCCTGGCTGTCCCTTTGACAGACAGAAAATGCTATCCAATGTAACCCAGTAATTGTTCACATAGATCATTCTGACACAGAATACATTCTCCCATAAAATAAAATAAATAAATTAGAAAATTAAAATTAATATATTTTCTATATTATATGTTTGTATTATGTGTGTGTGTGTGTGTGTGTGTGTGTGTGTGTGTGTGGTGTGTGTGTGTGTGTTGTATACAATTCAAAATAAATCTTCTCATTTAATGTTCAGAAAGTGCATTAGATTTATAATGCCCTCATATTCAAGTAACTCCCAGCTCTTTTCTCCAAAACTAAATATACAAAACAGGTGTTTGTGAAGCGGTAGCTCTGATTGTAATTTCATTTATTTTCTCTTTAGATTAATGGGACATGCCTAAAACGTTCTTCTTTCCATGTATTATAAACAAGCCCTCCAAATATGAATCATTACAATGCAGCTAAATCAAGTGAGTCCTGGAGACGGGGTTTTAAAACTGTCTGAAGAGCCAGACTCTGGGGAAGGAAGATGGAGAGGCCTTTGAAGGTGGCTAAAATTACAGGTTGAAAGATACCTTCTAAAATTATACTGCTCTTTCATTTCATGCTCATGTTTAATTCTAGTGTTCTAGATAACAAATGTATTTTCTTCCAGCCACACCTAAAGATAAATGGTCTTTACAAGGTGTCTACAGCTTTTCATAACGTTGGGCTGCTCTTTTTCCAACACCTATTTCTGTCCATCCCTACCTGCTTCCATGTTTGACTCTGATATTCAACAAAACTTCTGTGGCATTATACACCTAAACAAACAATAGAGCTTGGAATTGGTGATAGTGTCTGGCAAAAACAATTTTTTATAATCCGCTGGACGGAATTTAGCTTCTTTTTTTTCTAAACTAAATGTTGAAAATTCACAGCCTAATGGAGGCCCTCAGGCCATATCCTTGCTGTCAGTTACAGAAGAAATGTATTTTTATGAAGAAAGTTTGTATTTTACACCTTGATTGGAACGGGCTATTCACGTAATTCTAAAATCTGGCTGAATCACATGGTGTTGTATTGTATAAAAGGAGAGGGAGACAGCCCAGACCGGACCGCTTTGCCACAAATGGACACATCAATCCTCATTTTACAAGTCACTTCACCTCTCAAAGGTTATGGAAATCTTAGCCAATTTCACACAAAGAAAAACACCTTGCTTGGGAACACTCAGTGTGGGACATGATAATAGCCTCTATGTACTTGTAGCCTTCATTAAATGAGCACAAATGCGAAACATGAAAAGCGGAATGTCACCTGAAAGTGGAGCTTTTCACTTATTTTTCATAAAAGTCCAGTCAAAAAACTGAATTGAGGTAATTAAAAGTTTGATTAAAAAAAGCAGTTAATCCTTGAAGAAACATTTAGAAATTATACTCTATATTCAAAGTTCACAATATAAAAGTGTTTAAAAGGAAATTAATATTAATGTATACATGCAGAAACAAAAAAAAGTATTTGGATTTTTTTTTGTACACTAAAAAAACTCGAAAAAAACCGAGCCTAAACCAACAGAAATATGCCCTTTTAGTTAAAATAAAGCTCCATGTTTAATAAAAATGTTAATAAAATTAAATGTAATGTTTAATTAAATTAGAAATATTTAAGAGATTGTTGTTTAATTTAGTTTTATGTTCTAATATCCATATATTTTGTTCTATTGTCACAATTGCAAACTATGTGCTGGTAGGAAGCCAATACAGATGTACCTACTCGGCCAGAATCGCCCCAAAGCCGTGCATCTTTGGAAACAGAGCCGCGCATGAGAAATGGGGGTTGTGTCCGAAAACGTTTAAATGCTGCCTTTGGAGGATACATTCCAAGGTCGTGAGGCATCAAGGCACGTCCGAATGCAATGTTAGTTTCACTTCCTGTCTCCAAAGATAACTTCATCTGATCAATTTTTGAAGGCAACATAGATGTATCCTTCGCTACCTTTGATATCCCACAATCCTGTGCTTTCCATTCTGTGACAGTTGAGCTAGAAAAATAAAGATGGCATCTAAAAGTTGCGACAGGTCGTCAGTTTGTGTGTAAATGTAAATTTTTGAACAACGTTTTCCACTTATGATGTAATTTCTAGTGAGACATTACTATTTTAGTCATTAAATATTCACCAAAGCTCACTCTATTTTGCTGTAGATCATTAAAACATTACGCTGGCTCAGAAGTCTGTCCGAAATCAGTTTCATGAGGTGCCTTCATGCGCAAACGTTGCCTGCAAAGTCATTGCCTGATTGGGCAGGGAAGCAACAAGTCAGCTGCCTAAGCTTTCAGACACAGCCAGGATCTTGCGGACTCAACACGCACGAACGCACACACTGCAATGACGTAATTTTTGCCTTGTACACCTTTGTACTTGTACCGACGCCGCGAGCATAAACCAGGCTTAACACTATCATTCAATCCCAAGCTTCGTCATTTCCCAGAGCTTTTCTGACTCACTTTTACAAGAAGCTGTATTAGGTCTATATAAACCTTTTTGTGAAGTGTTTTGCTTGAAATGTGTGTTTGTGCCTTTTTAAAATAAATGTCATTTTGGGTTAATATTTCATTATATTATATATAAAAAAGTGTCCAAATACTTTCTGGGGCCATTAAAGCTAAAACAAGGTGATAAAGGAACCTAATCACACACCTGTGCCATGAAGCATCCCAACACACCATGTTAGAGGCTGCAGTGGAAAAAAGAGGCCCAATGACTGAACAAGCCTGCATTGGGGAACACTTCAGTGATGCATGAGTGCGTCCCGCACTTAGTAGACACTTTAAGACCCCCTCCAGATCCCCAGCAGCCACAACACTTTAGCTAATAGACAAAAGAGGCATGGTCAGCGTTATCCAGGGCCTTAATAGCACAGCTATGGCAATGATAAATGCGAGGTCACTGCACAAAACAGCAAAAGCCTTCTCACTTGAGCATCTGACACACTTAGTGAGATCATATTTCAGTGCTATGAGGTACAGCTTGTGCTCCAGGAGTGATGGAGACAGTCACTGCCATGTTTCTCTTTATGGGTCATGAAAGACAGCTAGTGCACACAGGTCCAGCCATTTGGGACCATATTCAAAACAACACAAGGATTATCGGCTATTAATTGCAATTATGGGTAGTCGTTAAATAAATCTTTTTTCTTTACTGTTTGGCAGAGCACAATAAGACATTGTGGCATTATTATTGCTCAAAGAATTAATCTGATCATTAATCTGAGTATAAAGATCTAGGAGTTAGAAAATTACCAATGATAACTTTGTGAAGACCGAAAATACACATTATTGTAGGATCAATAATGGAAGAAACTAAAGTTGTTCAGTTTCTTCTTCTTTATCTTTTGGAGAATGGGAGAACCGCGTACTGGTATGCCCACCCCTCGAAAGCAAACCGTAGGAACGGTCTGTCGAGGAGAATGGAGACATGGAAGTAGGCGTCCTTCAGGTCGATCGCTGCAAACCAATCCTATGGCCGCAAACATTCGAAAATGTGTTTGGCCATGTGCACCTTGAACGGAAGTGTGTGTAGAGAATGGTTCAAGACGCGCAGGTCCAGGATTGGTCATAACCCACCGCTCTTCTTGGGTACAATTAAGTAGCGGCTGTAGAAGCCAGACTTCATTTCGGCTGGAGGGTTGGTCTCGATCGTCCCTTTTGTCAGTAGGGTGACCACCTCCGCACGCATGACAGGGGCATTGCAAACCACGGTATAGCGGATTTCCCGGAAGCGGGGAGGAGACCGTGAGAACTGAATCGCATAGCCGAGCCTGATGGTTCTCGTTAGCCGGCGGGACAGACTGGAAAGCTCCAAGACTGAACCAGTGAGGTCATGTGAACCACAGACGTACCCACGATGGGGCAGCTAGGCGGAATGACCGGCAGATACTTGGGAGGCGGAGCGTCCCGGTATGGGGGCACGGTAATATGCCGCATCCTGACAGAGGAGGCCAGGGAAGGATCAGCATTCCACGGGGGCCTGGTCTATCAGGGTAAAGCGACAGAGGGGGACGAGAGTGGCGAGGCTCGTAAGTTGTGCACACTGCCATCCGCGCCCTCTGGGGGCTCAGAGATGGGAATGTCAGTTCTTTAGAAAAGAGGTTCTCCCCCGGCCCTCCACCGGGGGAAGGAGTGGCCCTGCAACCACTACCTGGAAGAACTGCAACCCATCTCTGAGTTGCCCATAATGGGAGCGCCGCATCGGCTAGGCGTTAAACTGATACGGGCTGGGGCGCCTTCCTGCGACTACCTGCGCGGCCCGGGTGAAAGCTGCTGCTGGGGCCGGGCGGGAGGGGGCGGGAGGGGGCGGAAGTTGCAGGAGGGTGCGTTCGGCGGCGAGCAGACTGAGGCGTCTGATCCGGTGGCTGGATATCAGCAGCTGGCCGTGAGGTCAGAAAATGTTTGATAGCCTCAGTCTGCTTCTGGGAGGCTGAGAACTGTTGGGCAGAGTTCTCAACCGCGCCACCGAAAAGGCCAGCCTGTGATATGGGGAGTTGAGGAAGCGGAACCCGGAACAGCCTCTCAAGCAGGTTAAGCCAGAGATGTCTGACCACGCATGTGGACATATCCTGACCCAGGTAGCGTGCGGTCACCTTCGTCGCTCGTAGAGTGAGGTCGGTGGCGGCACGCAGCTCTTGTATGAGCCCTGAATCAGTCCTACCCTCATGCATGAGCATGCAGTGAGGTGGCAGCCTGCCCCGCAGCTCTATAGGTCTTTGCCACAGGAGTAGACAAAAAACCTACAGGCATTGGAGGGGTGCTTAGGGTCGCCACGCCAGGTGGAGGTGCCACAGAACACTCCACGGGGGGAACCCCAGTGTACCCTTGGCCGCGGCCTCTACGAGAGCAGAGAAGATGGAAGAGGCCGCTGCGCAGTCGCGGAAAGTCAAAGGAGAGTCTCACGATCTCATGACCTCTTCATGCACGTCCAGGTAGAAAGGAATTGGGCTCGCCACCCCCAAAACCAATCATCAGCCTTGAGCACTCGGGGCATGGCGGAGGTCCACACAAGCCCGATACTCCCGGCGGCCCGGGAAAGCATAGCTGTCAACTCTGAATCAGACTCGACAATCTGGCACACCCGGAGGTGGCAGCACAGCTGAAACCTCATCTCCAGAGGACTCCAGCTCACCTTGTGATGCAGCGATAGACATGATTTCATCTGCTGGGGCGCCGGATGAACAGCTGGGCCGGCGTCCTCTGAACGGAACTCATCCGGAAACCACAAAGGGAAAGGGAACTATTGTTATTTATGTGATTTTGATCGCAT
Organism: Meda fulgida; assembly: GCA_030578275.1. Lineage (NCBI taxonomy): Eukaryota > Metazoa > Chordata > Actinopteri > Cypriniformes > Leuciscidae > Meda > Meda fulgida. The sequence goes on from CM060623.1 coordinate 2,975,114, forward strand.
TCCTGGTCTCATCCATTAACATGAACATTTCATTAGGCAAACATTAGGTATGATATGTAAAAAAAATATTGAAAAAATAAACATTAACTGCAACATGAAATCATACATAATGCATATGAAAATTTCACATGTACAAGTATGGTTCAAACAGGAGGTTGTGCATTCATTTTATTCTTTCAATAAATATGGCAATATCTCTGCATTAAATAAGCAAGAACATCTATTCATTTCGAGTAGGCAGGGCGGGTGGTCATAAATGGCTGAGCTGTTGGGCTACGTTTATCACACCGGGACAGATTTGATGGTATGACAGGATGCTCCCTAGCTGTGACAGTCACAGGTCTGCAGGGAAATCGGCATTACCCGCTCCGCTTGGACGGCTTCACATTAGCTCTGACACCACTAAGCATCTCATTGACAGCCCAGATGACGGCCAGCACCAAGCCCCCAAATCAGACACTCTGAGCAAATCACCTTACAACCAGTTAACCACCATTACCCACAAACCCTTCAGACAAAGCTCCCAATCAGGCTACTCTTGAGCCCATCGCTGCACAAACTGCACCCTGATTACTCTCCATCTACCCTCAGCGACAAAACAGCCATTCCGTTAGTCGGAAAAGCACAGGAAATGAAATGAACGCAGAGACAAAACAATAGTAATCGCTGTGAATGAAGACTTTGCTTCAGACTATTTGTTCCGACACTTCCATTGGTGTGTCTCAGGTCCTTATGTCCAGAGAGAGAGAGAGAGAGAGAGAGAGAGAGAGAGAGAGAGAGAGAGAGAGAGCGAGAGAGAGAGAGAGATGCTGAAGGTGACCCAGGATGGAATGTGTTATTAGTGCCACATATCAGGCAGAGAACAGGATGTCACTGAACAGACAGACAGGGTACATCTGTCACATGCAATCAATCACAAAACCTCTTAAACTCCTTTTAAACGATCTGTCCTTAATGCTCAAGGTCCAAAGGTACAAGGTCATCCGTTCACAACTCCTGACCCTCTAGTCTCAGTCTCAAAGGCCATCCTGCACCGAAAACTAGAGTTGTGTTGAAAAGGGATTGATACAAAAGTTACTTTGATTATGACCTAAATCAAAACAGGTTAAACAGGTTAGTGCCTTTACATTAAAGACATTCACTCGTTTACTAATTCTATATAAATATAATATATATATATATATATATAGAGAGAGAGAGAGAGAGAGAGAGAGAGAGAGAGAGAGTGAGAGAGAGAGAGAGTGAGAGAGAGAGAGAGAGAGAGATGCCATCAAACAAATATTTAAAATATAGGTTACTGTCTTTATGTTATTTCTACATTTAATTTGGAGATTAAATGTGAAATTATTATAATAGAAAAATACATTAAAAACTTTAATGCTAGGTGTGATTAAATACAGGAAAATATGTGATTAATAGTTATATATAATATATAGTTGTAATAAAAAATATTCAACCCCCATTGTGTCACAGAGTCAGCCACACGTCACAGCCCCAACACACCATTTATCTGCCCCGTTCACCTTTCACTCCTTGTCTGGTCTCATAGCAGTGTACACTGCTTCATGTCAGACTCCTTACCTATCTACTCACCTGAGATCATCCCGTCCTGTCTCCGGTCTCCTGTCCGTCTTCCTGATCCAGATCGCCAACAGATCTTCGTGTGCACTCGTCACCTGCACAGAGAATACTCTTCAGTCATCGCCAGCTAAGTCATCAAAATCATTTTACAAGTCACCATCCTCTCACCATCATCTGGTTCCCGTTGTTCCACCACCACTCTGCTTTTAATAAACACTGTGTGAACCTAAACCTGTCTGTCTCATCCTGTGTTTGTGACGCATTGCAAATCAGGTTTATTGGCAAAGTTGACAGATAAGACTTTCAAGCTGTTTGCAACAAACAATACAAGTAATTGAAATAGCTCCACACAACAAAATGTTTCCCCAAACTCAACTGAAAATGCAACTTTTAATGACTTATGCAGTCTCAAAATTATTCAACCCCTTCATGGCAAGCATCTTTAGCAAACAACTGAATGTCTGTAAATGTTGCTAAACCTGGTTTGCAATGGGTGTTGAATGATTTTGATTATAACTGTATATACAATTGTTGCCTTGGCAATTAACTGAAACAACTTTAAGTTGAAATAATACAATTACTAAAAATGAATTATATAAAAAAGAAATATAAAAAAGTGACAAAAGTACATAAAACTATTCATAATTGTATATGAATAATACTAAAATAACACGTTATAGTTATACTTTTAAAAGTCTATAATTAATACTTTTAGATGATGAGTCTATAGACATTTTCAGCTACCTTTGCAGTGTTTTCGGGGTTGATTTCAATCAAATCAATTTTAATCAAAAAAATGTTGCATTAAAGGTCTACAAGCATGAGACTAGAAAGAACCAGACTGAACCTTCAAAGCTCTGTTGGTTCTTATGCATGAAGAGACAAGCTACAACAAAGTGAGCAGCACTCCGCACCGAACCACAAACTGTCTGATTTGAAAAAGTGTCTTTCATCTGAAGGGATAACAAAGAATAATTGATGGGCCTGTCTTTGATAAAAATAAACCTCATATGGTTATGTTAAGATAAAAAAGAGAAAACGCAGCTTGAAACGATAACTCTCGAGATGTAACATCAGCATGTGTGTGCAAACAGCAAAAGCAGTAGCCTACTCTTAAAGGCACAACACTTTCGTAATTGAAAGTCATGGTGGATGCAGACAGGGAAATGAGTGCATTAGAGTTAGCGATTTACTGTCTGTCATCTGTCATCTCACCAACAAACTTTCCACTGGCTAAACTAGTCATTTACTCTGCTTGCTATGCAAAAATAATTGCACTCAAACATGGCAGTTATGCAAATAACTACAAATAGAAACAGCCCTCCTTACATCAGACAGGCAAGACTGAATTATGCAAACAAGACTTTTGAATACAATGGCAGAATTGTGTACAATGGGGTAAATGATGGCTTGCAACTTTTCCTATTAGAATGGTCATTATCTAATTCTCAGAAATGAATAGTAATAATAATGTACACATTAGATGCAGAGCAATTTTTCACATTCTTAAAAAAAAAATTGTGAGAGATAAAATTGTTGTACACTCACATAAGATAGAGTTCAGCCATATCAATGGCCTAAAATACACATTTTTCTTCTATGGAGTAATGGACTCATGATGGCCGTTGTGTTGAGATGACATGACATGCTGAATACTTCTCATTTTGGTAAGAGTTCATATTATTGGAAACTTTCAGTTTACAGTGACAGTGAAAAAAGAAAACATGTTTCAAAATATATGTATAATTAGAGTTCCAATTGAAATGTTCTTATGATGAGGTTTTTAAAGAAAAATCTTGAATCTTCTCTGAAAACTGAGGTTTGATTAACCCTTAAAGACCTAAACAGCCGCCGGCGGCTAAAAAAACTGTTCTTCTTAAATGTTTAATAACTTTTGAACCACTAATCCAATTTGTATGCTTTAAAAAGTCCCATAAGTTCCATTGTTGTGGTATTGGGTTAATCGCGTTTGGACATTCAGATGCTCCGTAGTTAATGTGATTGCGTCATCAAGTTTTGATCAGCATTGATTCGTCAAAGAAACCCATGTGGTTTGTTCCTCTGAGCCAAACGAGCGGTTTTGTTGATGCTTAGTCCCACCCCCAAGCCCAGATTGGTTGAAACTACATAAATATATATAAAGTCACATTTGCTTCAGTGTTCTATTACAATGTTTCTATTTTTTTTCTACCTGAACTTTTTGGGCACATCTACATTGTCAGTAAATAAAAAACACCAGATTTTCAGTGAAAATCGCCTATAATAATGTTATAATAAATGGCTATAACTTGGATAGGGATTGTTACATGTAGTCCAAATTTCATCTGGAAATCTAGAATATCCAAGTACAACTTTCTAAAGGAAAAAAAAAAATCAAAACATCAGGAGGATTTGTTAGAGCTGAGCAAAAAAACAAATTACAAAATCTGCTGGCGTTTTTCTTAAATCGGATAGATTCATCCATTCTAAGACAAAATAAATGTAAAATTTGTAATTTAAAAAAGCTAGATGCTATTATGGGTTAGAAAAGAAAAGAGCAGGCGAGTCATGTGCTCCAAAAATGGTCTAGGTCTTTAAGGGTTAAACAGGTTACAGCAACACAGTTGTCAAGAGTCTTTAGAGTAAATAGATAAATAAATAAAAAAACGATGTAAAAATGTTTACTGTCTTAAAGCATGTGATCATAATATGTGGTGTATGAGTGTGGACATATATTCAACATTTAAATACAGTAGGATGTCACAGGACAACTTAAAATGAATGCAACTATATATCATTTGCAGCTCAAAACTGAAGCATTCATTTTAAGGCCCTTCATTTGTATCAGTTATTTCTATAATATGTGTTGCCTTATAATCTTTTAAAGAGTGTATTTGTGTGAACTGCTGTGCATAAACCAGGGCTCTGAACTTATTCAAGAAAGAAAAAAAAAGGAAACAAACAAAATTTTAACAGGAACATAAACAAAACCGAAAATGATTTAATTTAATTTGTCAGTCAACCAACCATGAATTCAAATAGTACAGCCTATGCAAATGTTTTGTTGATGCATCCAACATGAGTGAAATGCCCACGCTCAGCTGTCAAGTCATCATAGGTAAGTCGCTGGCATTAGCTTTTGGATCTCAGGAGTTTTTCCGAGGATATGTCATCAACCATTAAAGTATTATGAAAATGAATGGCAGGTAATCTCCAGTGTTGTGTGTTATGAAACCAGCGAAAATAGCAGGTTAGTGTAGAACCGCTACTATTAAAGAACATTTAAAAAAAAAAAAATCTTATTAAACACCATGTTGTCAAAGTAAGTATTGTAGCACTTGCATGTGTCACTATTAACATTTTCCAAAAATCAAATGGAGTTTTTCACCAGCGGATGTCAGAGATCTATTTTTTGTTAGTCATTATAATGGCTGCATCTAGTTCAGCATTATATTTTCATCCACTTCAAAGTTGCAAAACTTTGCAAGGTTACAAAGTTGAGTATAGCTATGTGGGCACTTCCTGGCATTTAATACATTTTGCCAAAAACATCTTTAAAAAAAATGTATAAAATATGAAGTGCTATGCACAGGCGTATAATTGCGTATTGCGTATAATTAGAGGGCAAATATCAAACTGACACTTTTCTCGGCTCCTCAAATACATAGAACATTAGCCTTTACAAGCATTGTGTTTTTTGATAAATAAAAATGATATACTTATTCAAAGAATAATTTACCTTACACTGCAAACAAGCAGAGACGGTCTCGAAATTATGGGCAGCACTTCATTCAGGATTGAGATGGGTGGAGCTATATTTACTGTGTGAGGTTTTGCTGACAGTTTGAGGATCCACTGGAGTTACGAGGTTTAGTCACAAGCTATAGTATAAAGCTATTTAGTAAAAAGTTCTATTCAAGCTCTGGTATAAAGTATAGACAGTTTTCGGAACTAACACAGAACAGAAACATTAAAATACTGATGCACAGAGTGAACCTATTGATTTTTTTTTTTCAAGCCCTGGCTTAAACTCAAATGTGAAATGTTTTGTAAAACTGAAACTAAATTCAAGTAAACACTTTACGTTTTCATGTAAGCGGCCCCTGAATTAATAATAATTTTCACAACAGAAATGAATCAATCAAAAACTTACTTAAGCTAGACAATGACCTTCTTCTAAATCTGCTGTGCAGCCCAAAAAAATCTTTGTTGCATTAATTTCCTATTATTACTGTAAAGCTGCTTTAAAACAACCTGTACTGTAAAAAGCGCTATATAATTGAAGAAGGTGACTTGACTTGACAATTGTCTTATTTTAAATGGACAGCAATAGATTTAATCCTGACTGACAACAGGATGCATTGGGGTGTATTAAAAGTTAAATAACCTTCAAAGAACTATAAGTATTTGCTATGCTCTGTGTAATTATGCAAAACCATAGTTATGCAAATTAACAAGAGTTATACGTTTAGTTTTATTCAAAGGGATGGAAACTGATAGAGTTTGATCAGGGTTTAAGTTAAGTATGCAGGGCAGTGACCATCAGAGCTGGATTTGAGCAAATGCAGAATTAATTGTTCTCCACAGAAAGTTTTCAGAAGTTTGGAATATGCACACAAGATATAAGCATAAGAGTCATAATGAGCAACATTTAACAAAATGTCAGATCGTTTCTAAATAGGTCAAAATTCCTTTGATAACTTTTTACCACCATGGTCTAAGGCTAATGTTGTAATTAAAGAGTTGTAAATAAAGAAAATCAGTACAAACACATTAGGGTTCCTACACCTTCAGTGCTTGCACCCTTAATTATAATAATAATAAAAGGACATTCAGACGATTTTGTTTCTTTCTTTTTTGACAGATAACCATTACATGACCTTTACCAAGAAACCTTTACCAGGCATTCAGCTATACTTTATAAGAACCCAAACATGTGCTTATATATCGAGCAGATATTATTACTTATTTCAGTTGTGCTTAATAGCATCCGTTTTCCCAGGAGCCATTATAATCGGCATAGTCCCTGAAGACATTATCCTCAAGGCACATTCTTCTCCCTGATGTACCACAGAATCTCTGGAGAGAAACTAACAGATGGGAAGTGTTTGTTCCCTCTTAAGCAAATTAAACACTTTAATTTTCTTAATCATGGATTAAGCGTCTGAAAGGCCTCTGTGCGATATCTTTATTATACAATTTTAGTTTAATTTTTTTAATTAGAGAATGCACTGAAGTGTTGAATTGTGGTAAATTGGGGTCTTGTAAATCGCAGTCACCCTTTTGAGATCCTCTGTCTCCCTGATCATCTCTCCTCTTTTAGTGCTTGGAGTCGAGCTTTACTAGCACACTGTACTGTAGTGTCCCTCCTTCCTCGTGTTCGCAGTCAATCCCCTGTGTTGTTCAGACATCTCTACTATCTGCCTTCTCATGGGGACTATTGACCCCACTTTGTACTGGCTCCAGAGCTTTTAATTACTGCAAAACCTTACTGAACTTACACAGATCAATTTTTCATCCCAGAGTGTAGTGCCCATAGCACAGATTCTTGAAAATGCAGTGGAGATCTCACATTGAAAAAAAATGACAAGCGCAAACTTAAAAATGAAGCCAAATAAAGCGAATTGGAGTCAAACTTCTCATGCAAGAGTCTCATTGCTTCTGCACAACCACGATCATCTGGCATATCCTGGCAGCTCTTTACAAGGTCTCTGGTCTCACCTCTAGTATACTGTTCCAGAAAGTACAACTTGTCAGCACTACTGTCAGCTCTGGAGTCAACAGCATATTCAAATGCTTTCATAAAAGCCCGGAACTCAAGCTGATCTCCATGAAACAAAGGAACATCACATTGAGAAAGGCAAGAAATACATTGGTTCTTCACGAGCATTGCTATGATATATGTCTGACGTTGCATCACTCATTGAAGTTCTGATGTATCAGTTTTACGGGCAAGATGTTTCATTGACTGGTGTTGACCATTCCTTTGCATTTCTTCCAGTGTTTGTTTTCTTAGGTCTGACACGTACAGGTATACTTGAATGCGCTGCTTCAGTGTGCGATGACATTTTGCCATGCTTTAATGATACATTGAATTCATCATATTCATAATTATCCTGTTTTGGAATGTCTACAACAGCTGCTTGGATAGCCACATTTTGACCTGCGTAAAGTTGTTGTTCTTCACAAACTTGATGCACTTTAACTTTAGTATTAGACATTGCAAGAGCAGTTTTTATTTCCAACTTTTCCATTTCAGTCTTTAAATTCGCTTCATTTCCTTCATTCATAACAAACTTTCATTTCCAATGCCTGCCTTTCTTTCGAATCGACTGCTTCTGTTAGATTCCTCAAGATGAGCTGAGGATGTCATGGATATTGAGTATTTTTTTGGAAACAGATGTTGCTTCACTTCCCGACTTATAAGTGAGCATCTTATATATACGACACAATTGACACTGTCCATTGCTGAGACTTATTTATCACAAATTTGAGACATCTTAACCCTCAAGCAGTCTTCACATAGCAGTCCTTAATTCTGTCTTCGTGGACAAATTTGGGCACGAAGGTCTCAGTTTATTATATATCACTATCTTCAATAAAATAAAAAGTATCAATTTATGCTGGGGTTTTTTTTTATTTTGGGGATATTTTTTAACTTATTTACGTGTGTGTGTGTGTGTTTGCCATATTGAGAATGTTGTACAGTGTATGTATGATCTGCATCGTGTTGGATCTATTGATTTTTATTTGACAAATTAAAAACATAATGCTCTGAATTATAGTTGTTCCCATTCATTCCTATGGGTGCCCATTTTGGTCCACGAAGGCGAAATTAAGGAGGGGTTTTTTTTCAACATTGTAGAATCGAATAAAAAAAAGTGCTCAGGTCGCAAATTTAGGAAAAGTATCCAAGTCTTCTCATATTAAGGAAACTATTATTATTTTTTTATAAAAATGATTTTGCCCACATTTGCACTTTAATGCACTTCTTAGTGTCCTCAATCCACAATTCCACTTTTTCCATGAATTATTTGCAGCACATTAATTTAGGCTGAAACCAGAAGGTCCTGATCAGCATTTTCCATTAACGTGCAGCACTTACACTCACTCTTCTTATATTAAACAACGGAGAAAGTTTTTGACTTACATGTACGGAACATGTCATTGTCTTTTAGTTATTCCACAAGTTTTGAAGTGTATCTTCTTATCTTGTTCATGACTAGCAGTAGTTTCCCCTGTCAGGATTTTTTTTTCCAAAACTAAATGTTCCCTGTAAAATTCACTAATTTTATTCATTAAGATGAATTTATTGATTCATCTTATTCAGCCTAGAGATTCAAAAACAAGCCTATTTGATCAAGAAACATGAACTAGAGTTTTAAACTTCCTCGTTTAATCCCAAATTAGAAGCTTTAATCTGTTGTTGGGTATTTCTAAGCAGCAGCCAGCTGCATCTGCGTTCTTCAGAACACTTTTTGCAACTACTACAAAAACAGACACATTAAATAAAAAGATCCTAAATAAAGAAAGATAGAGAAAAAAAAAGTTATTTCAAACTCTGCCCCCGACTCCCGAGAGATTGGTTGAGAGAACATGCCCATACGTACGCCTCTCAACATCTGCAGTGTAATTAAAACAGTACTGTCTGGCCATCTTAAATATGAAATGAAACTACTAATCAAGCTTTGCAGGGTCCTGAATAAGCCAGCAGCTTAAAAAGAATTTCATTATGAAAGATAAAACAGAGAGTGCCCCACAGTGTTCAGACTGTTTTTCTCTCATTTGAATAAGAGATGTCCTGAGACAACCTCTTACCAAACAGTTACGGGCCATCGTCTGTTGAGCGAGAGGCTAAATCCTCCGTAATCACAGCTGCAATATCAGCAATATACTGTAATCTCATTACGCCGCAAAGTTATCACTGACCTTCTCACACTCTAATCAAGAGATATACAGTCATAATACTAATTAAAACTCTAGCTGAGACTTCTTTGCGCAATTAGCAAAACTTTCACCTGAGAGAACTGGTTTCAGATGCTCGAAAAGCACTTATTTGTATTAAAAGTCAAAAACAGTGAGGCAGTTCATCTCAAGTCAAATGCCCAAAGTTGCACTCCTCTAATAGGACTGACAAATTAATTGTCAGAAAAAAATGTTTTGGGGGGGAGGTTGAAAATAAATAAATAAAAAAAGTATACATTTTACATATTGGATACCTGTCATGGACCACTAGCAACTCATTTTCTGAACCTCTGATGGAAAGGCACTTTTCCAGAGCGATCTCACATGGATCATGTAAAGTCAACATATTGGCACTTTTCATTTATTGAAACTTTTATGTTAGGCCTAAGGGGATAGATCAAACGCAAGGGCAAGCATGAAACATTATGGAGTCTCGTCATTAGGTAATGGCCAGCTACTCTTTAATGTGCTCACAGACACCATCGAGCTTCTTAATATGAAAAAGAACCCTCTCAAAATTACTTAATGCTGTAAAGTGATGGGCTAAAAGCAGAGGTGTAAAGTCCAGGTTCAGAAAGTAAAAGTCCTCCTCAGTATTTTGTTACGATCACCTGGATTTGCTAATTAGCACAGTTTTTCAGCCAGGAGATAGAACTAATTAGAGAAATCAGCTGGCTGAGATCATGGGTGGAATAAACATATGGCAGGACTTTTACTTTCTGACACCTGGACTTTACACCTCTGGCTAAAAGTGACCATATACAGTACAAGTTGAGATCTTGCATTTGCTCACTGCTACACTCACTGGACGAAAGAGGAAAATACAGTGCACCAAATGTTCTAAACAGAAGTTTGTAGGAGCTTGATCATCTAATCACAGGATAAGAGTATCCTTACCTTACTTCTATAACAATTCCTCCACCATTCAACCACCAATCCAACTAATTTGTGAACTTCTTTTTATATATTTTTTTATTAGAGTTCAAAGGGAGATCTTAGTCTCCCTTTAAGCCTGGTAATAGCATGTTTCATGAACAGAAAAAATATTCTTTTTGAATACAGATTTGATTGCACTTACACAAAACGAAAACAGCAGTAACATGTTACTTTAAAGGTTTTATCAAATTTTCCATTTACAGAAATGTAAAAACATTGATGGATGATTCAAAATGCTTTCCATCATTTTGACAGATTAAAAAATGCTCTTGGCAAAGAAGTTCTTATAACTTGTACAACAAAAAGGAGTTATATTATTATTTTAGTTATATTATTTTATTAAAAAGCATATGTCTAAAAAAAGTTATGGTTAATGTTGTAACGGTGACAGTTTCATAGGAACGAGAGTAGGATCCACATGCAGCAAACATTTATTCAAACAAACATAATAAAAGTAAATCCAGGCAAAAATTATAAATCCAGACACAGACAAGGAAGGCAAACAAAACTGATAACAAGCACACGTAACATACATGGAAGGACAACCCCAGACAAGGAACATGACAAACACTGGGGTATATACTGTATATATATAAGGGCAAACAAGACACACCTGATCAAAGACCAATCAAATAACTATTAAAGAACTAGGCTAATCAACAAGAAAAACTACAAAAGGACTACAAAACATGGCTAAAAACAGGAAATAAGTCCACACAAGACCAGGAACACAAGACAGGAATCACAACACATGTTCATAACCATTTAAAATTGTTGTTTTAAAAGGAAATTATTGTATTCAGTAAGGATGTATTGAGTTGATCTGAAGTGTCAGTAATGACATTGTTACAAAACATTTACCATTTATAATAATATTATAACACTGAAGACTGGAGTAATGGCTGATGAAAATTCACTTTATCATTAAGGAGCAAAAGTTACAATATATTACAATAAAACAGTTTAAATAGTAATGAGATTTCATAATATTATGGTCTTTACTATATTTTGATCAAAGCATTGGTGAGCATAAGAGACTCCTTTCAAAAATATTAAAAACATGTTTAAAAAATTTTTTTGACCCAAAGCTTTTGAACTTCAATATATTTTTTGTTATCAGATCACAATGCGTCACCAGTACATTTACACCTGCCTTGTAATGTGGTCAAGTAAGATCCATTTGTAATCCAGTCACAGAAAACGGTAGTGGTAATGGTGGTTTTAGAGCTTGAATAATCGTCTCAAAAGACAAATCCATTCAACTGTATTAGAATGTCAGAATTTGGCCATATGAAGAGCCATACTTCATAAACAAACTTAGAGAGTCATTCTAACACCTATGGCGTGTAAAACATGCTGTACTAATATGACTTACAAAGCAGCATTTTAGCTGCGAGACCACACTCATTGAATAAAAGCAGCAAACATCACAGCTGACCAGACTAAAGTTCCCTAAATGCACCTTTTAACATGCAGAACTCGTTTTAAGAGCTGCTGAAAAAGCAGTCCCGCAGAGCAAGCCGTTGTTTCTCGTTAGGCTTGCGAGTCATTGCGGCAACCAAAACCTGATACGCATCACATCCAATCACTTTACTGGCCCATGACAGACTGAATAATGAATGAAAAGACATTCCACGGTCTGACCCAGATGAATGTGTTTTTCCTTACCCAAAAAAGGCTCAACGAGACTAGAAGCGGGTTAGCGCAATAGCCAATTTAATAGGTAAAACAATCAACACGCATGCCAAAAACAGAGAGGAATCGGAATGACTTGTAAACCATGAGGAATGACATTACCATGTGGTGGAATGATCTCTATTTTGCAAAAGCATTTGTAAGGCCATGATGAATGAGTAATCAGCAGTGTACGTAGGGCGCCTGAGCCGCCACATGCAGTCACCACCCGGTAATAACAGTCTAATGATGCATTTTTGCAATCTGCTGCCCACTCAGGTTAGTAAACATTACTCACAGTGCAAAAGCTCATCACACACAAATGCAAGCACACAGATGGAGTTGGCCGCAAAGATGCGCAGAGGAATGTGATTTGCCTCTCATAAATGCTGGTTCATAAGCAAAAACAGATTTAAAGGGCACAGAGGAGACAAACACACAAACATATGCACACGAGCACCTGAAGAGCTATCAAGACCCAGGTATATTTCAGGTTGATGTAGTATGACAAGAGAATTGGTGAACGGGGCTAAGGTTAACATTCCTTCTCTGCATTTAAAGAGCCAGTGTAAAACGCAACTAAAATGGAAGCCTGGGACATACGAGGTGAACATTCATCATGGCATACAGCCACAGTCACCGATCCGCGCATACACGCACTCGAACGTACCTCTCCCTCGCTCGCGTTCCAATTCCTTCTGCCAGGCCAATACATCATTGCACTCCCAAACCAAATGAGGCAATTGCTCAAAATTATTTGCATATAAACTAATGAAACATTGCAAAGTTAAACTCTCTTGAATGTTAATTACAAACGTAATGCACAATTTGCTGATTAATGTTTCATTACATCTTGTAGGGAGGGACGGTGGACTTGTGGAACAGCACTGCGGCTGTACGCTAAACAGAGGAAGGTGTTTACGCTCCAGCACAACATGTACTGCTTAAATGTGGAAAGAAATCGTTCTTTTTTCTTTTGTGTGTGTACAGGAAGGATTAAGTGTGATGACCTCTGACATCAAAGATTGTCTTTATTATTCCTGATAAATATATGATAACCCTCACATGTATAAACTTTTCTATATTTTGCTTATGCAGAATGCCAATTAAAATGTTTTCTTAAACATTTCTGGGCATGAACAAGGAGCTCATTGGCTGTTGGCACAGAATGAGAATTTACATAAGGAGGAAGAGTATCATCTGGCACTGCTGCATGTAGAGCAGAAAGAGGCATTGACATCAATAATGCATGATCAATCTATTCATCCTTATTAATTATGCATGTTCTCAAAACTAGACAGGAAGGCAAGGTGTGAAATGTATAAATGTATGTCATGTTTTGGGGGTTTTTCCTTTTTTTTTGCTCGAACAGACACTATTTTTATTCTATTTCAATTCTCGACCCAGCACTCTGAAGCCTGTCGTAATCATTTTTTGGCTGGCGACTGGAATATCCAACATAGTAACATGATTCTCTCTGACCTTTTTTTTCTTGGTCTGATAGAATTTGCATAGATAGGTGTCTTAAGGCTTGTACAACCTTGTACAAATGAAATTACGATTTGTTGTATTAGGGATTTTGGTTAGTCAATGTTCTGAGTATAACATTTCTTCAATACAATCATCACTGAACATCTGGTGTGTACACAAAAATTATGCTGAATAACCAGTAGACTATATTTTACGTATAATTAATTTGGTCTGTACCAGTGTCAACAGATGCACAGCACCGGAATAATTAAATAAGTTCAGAAGACATGCTGCTGAATAGGGATGGGAACCAAAACCGGTATAAAATTAACTTGGATACCAAGTCGGAACTAATATTTAAAAAATGTGACGCTTTGAGCGCCGTTGAGCGGAATTGTAAACACCTCTGATTGCCCATTATGCTCATTGTGTCTGTGATTGTCTTTGATGAATAGCGCTTCAAAAACATATTGTAAATATACATCAATGACGCTCTTCACCAAGTACTTACACAGATACACACGGGAGTGTTTGAAAGCAGGCGTCTATCAACGGACAGCTCTGCTGATAGACGCCTGCTTGTGCTTTACTGTCAAAATGTTTCCGCTCAGCAGCATTTAAAGCACTTAATTTCAGTACCGACTTTTGACAACACTACTTACTATTTATTATTGCTATTGTCACAGTCACCCTTAGCACTACACTTCCCTCATCCTCTCTGGATCACACCTGATCACACTCCTTTATCACCTGCAACTGCAAGCCATTATCCTCATTACGACACCCTATATCTTCAGTCACTTTCCTCCCCATTGTTTTCTTGTCTCGTCGTTACCCAACACAAGCCTGACTACTTACCTTTCCAGCCATCCTGCTTACCTGAGATCGCATTCATTCATTCATCCATCCATCTTCTTCTGATTCACACGTTGGTCCAGTCCTCAAGAGACCTGTTCTCATTTCACATCTGCAACATAGAGAACTCAGTTTTCATTCAGCTAAATCTTCTACAAACCCTATGACTGCTGATATACTCACCATTAACTCTATCTCCCGCTGTTCTTCAGAACCTGCCAATAAAGAACTGTTTTGCTACTCACCTTGTTTATCCTCTTCTGTTACGTGACAGCTATAGGCTATAGACGTTATCTTGCAAATTCTCTCACCAGCCGTTTCTTTCTTATTCTTATGTGATAATATTAAGACATTTGTCTATGATGCATTTTTAGAAAATCGCAATCCAGATCTCTCTTGCGGAGCTACAGAGTGTACAACACGAAAGCCCTTGCTTGCAATGAGTGACGATGAAGGAGAGAACCAAACATATGTGGTCAGGTTACACTTTAGGTCTGTGCGATTAAAGTTTATCTAATTTTATTTAGATTTTGGCTTGATAACGAAAAGATGTCTGAGGTAAAACAATTTAACGACATTCCAGAGCGCATATTCCTTTAACTTCTTCAAGATAATTGCGAGTTTTTATCTCACAATTGCAAGTTTATATCTCGAGATATGAGA